>CM056610.1:32327091-32655093 GCA_029721355.1 Tegillarca granosa
CAATTTATACAGGTACATGTGTAATAATTTAACAGAAATAATTCAACTTTTATGGAACAAAACATACCAGCAGAACAATGACAAACTCCATTCAAGACATTAAGATTTTCTTTTCACTCTTGAGATTTTGCAAATACCATTTTTTTTTTTTTTTTTAAGATTTTTTCCCTTCTTTTGTTAAATATTTGATTTATTGAAATAAAAATCTGAAAATATTTGATGATCCATTATGGATGTATCAGGAGAGAGAAAACATTTAAAAATAATTCCCTTTCTCGCCAAGTGACCTGGCTAAGGTTAAATCCAGTTTTTTGGGGGTGATAAGCAAATGCTCTACTTCAAGGCTAAAAAATCAGGACCATAAGGTCTGGCTGTAAATTACTCTTATATCTACTATATACAGCATACACACCACGACGTACTTCAACCATGTTTCATTCTCTTGTGTAATCTTGTAATTAACCACCAAGACTCCCACAACATGATTCTGAAATATATTTTGGGTTAAGTGATAAAAACTAAGAGTTTGAATGAATAGGTAAGAATTCCTTTTAAACCATAATCCATGAAAAATTATATCTCAATTTTTGAAAAAATTTTTAAAGAAATTTTAACATTTGAGAATTTTTTTCAAAGAAATGTTTATGATGGCTTTTTCAATCAAAATTCAATTTCAATGGCTGGTGAAAATTGAACTTTTTTTTTAGAAAAATTGTATTTGAGGAATGGTTATTAAACCCGGGACCAGATCAGAAATCAATATAACACATTCTAGCCTAAATTAAAAACAGTAAAATTTATCTTTCTGTCATACATACATGTAAATGCAAGGATTTTATGCACCATTTCCAGATAAGTTGCCCTGTAAACATTCCCCAGAACTTACTAAATTATTACAGCCCTTTCAAAACATCAAATCAATTCACCCATGCTTGTATTTTTTAAAAGCATTTCAGAAAAATTGTGAGTTTCCAGTCAGATATTCTGAAAATAATTGACAATCACCTGGGTATTCGTTGTCCATTTTTAAAATCATGGAGTTTTCTTGGAGAGACTGCTCATGGGAATGATCTGTCTCATAAATGTGAATGAGTTGACACTATGATTATCTAACACTAAATAACAAATACATGTAATTTATTTAAATTTCAATATACATGTATGTCTCCTGAATAGTGCAAGCATAAGTTGTTGTGTAGATTGTCAAAAAAAAAAAAAAAAAAAAAAAAAAAAAAAACCATCAGTTTTCATAAGTTTGTCAAAAAAAAGCTGTCAACTGATTTCATTTGTTGCAATTTTGGATACAGAAAAATATTTTAGCGATGATTTTTATTTTCTGTCATGCTAGAAGTATTTTTTATGATTGTAACAATAACTAATAACATTCTATTTGAGTGTATTCAATTGGTGTTATGAATGAGTGATCAGAAAATTCAACAAAGATTGCTTCACAGTTCATTCAATTTGTTATTCCCGATTCTTATTCATATAATACTGATTAATTACACTCATACGGAATGTTATTTCTTATTTTTACCATCATAAAGAAGTATTTTTAGCATGACAGAAAATTAAATATATATTAAATGAAATCAAATAAAATCAATAAAATACTGTGACAACAATGATAATTGCAACAATGACCACTGACACTGAAATTGGGAAATCACCTTTAAAACGTTGCTTAGTTACGGACTTTATATACTAAAAACTATTAAAATATGGTTTCATTAGAACACTATCAATAAATATATAACATCTATACAAAATGTGTATCAATAAAAAAACAAAAATATATAAATAAATATATCTAAAATATGTAATAATCTATTGAAAAAAGAAGAAAAAAACTACTTCATGGTTATTAAATAATAAAAAACCTAATATAAATACTGTTGTGGGTCGATCATTATGGGACTATTTTATGTGTCATGTTAATTACATACAATAAAAATGTTTTTATATTTCAATAATATACATACATTTAGTCAAGATATTCTTTATTTCTGACATATTTTCTGCGAAACAGCCACATATTCATTAGATGAGGTGGCTCATAAAATCTATACTATAAATTGAGAAATTTTCGTAAGTAATGTTATTTCAAGATATTCACATATTTTAATCTCCACTTGGTCAAATGGATTGGTCAGTGCAAATACAAATGAAAAAATATCAATATTGAATATTCAGGAAAATTTTATTTTTCCACATTGTCACGGGACAAATACAAATACGAAAATTTCCTGATTTACAGTATGTCATTGTCTTCATCTCAAATATAAATATAACTCTACAAAAATATAACAATATGTTAACAAATAATAAATAAATATCATCATCATTGTCATCGTCCTATTTAGATTATCCAGACCTTTGATTATTCCCATACAAGGATGAGGCCTGGCTGTCCAGTCGAGAACAAAGTCTCCCCCTCAAATGATATAAAAATAAAAACAAATTGATATACATGTATCTCATGTAATAAAACTAACAGGTGGCATGGTGGCACAATGGTCTAAAACACTGGCTGATTATGAATCCCAACACCTTTCATTCAATGGTTGAACCTATATTTAAGTCTTGCAAATCCTACTTCGAGGAAGTCAGTATTTCTTGATTGTTAAAAATTAAACTGAGCATTAAAACATTTACAAATAAATTATATATAAAACATGTTGGGAAACACTAAATAGACAGCTACATATCTAGAAGTTTCAAATGTTATATTCATGTCATGAAAATTTATATCATCACAAGGAACAGGTCATTTGTTACATGTACGTGTACATGTATATATATACATGAACTTGGCTCACCATGAGTGGTCTTTAGGTACAGATATCACTGTACAGTAAAATATTATGTAACTGATATCAAATGGGACTTTGATTATGACCTCAAGTTATCCAAACGCTCAAGTTTTCAAAATTTATATAACTCTTCAACAAATAAAACCTTTCTGAACAAAATAATGACGGTAAGTTACTAACGGTATCTAGAAAAAACAGTGTTCAATGTTGGATGTAGTATCAACAAAAAAAGTGATTGTACCTTCTTTACATGATCAATAGATTTATCCTAACATGCTCACATGCATTACTCAGTTTGCATGAAACAGCTATGGCAATTACTGGACCATGCATAAATCAATACATGTATAGATCAATAGTTCAATGATTAAATAAGTGTTGTCTGTAAATCTCATTCTTAACCTTCAAATTAGTCCCCCCCTCCACTCGACTTACAGACCAGACCCTGTTTATAGAAGAAGCTAGCACTATACAGCATTTGTCATGGTAATTTTTTATGACTGACTCCAAGTAACAGGAGTAAGCCATATGATTACTGCATGATGAATTTAAATAAATAAGTCTAGCACAATATTTTTACAAATTTTCACTACCAGTAAGACAATATTATCTGAACACTTATTGGGTATATATTAATATAATATAAATAACATACAAAATCTACTCATATATAAACTAATTAAAAAATAAAAACAACGGATGGAAAATCAAAAATGAAATGATAAATGACAACGTAAATTATTGTAAACATATTTATTTTCATGTGCATTAATTTTTCGAGGTATTATGAAATCAAACTTTTCTATATTTACAATGAATTACAGTATAACTGAATGCCAGTCAGATTTTTTTTACCAGATCCCAGAACAGGGGTTACATCTGATTATCAAAAACCTTGGTTTTTTTATGCATATGTAAAACATTTGTCATTTCAAGCTTAATGTAAAATTTGGAAATCCCTAACATCCCAACACAACTCTCGACACCTGCTTTTAAAATTTTTAAAAATATTAGTTTTCATTTTTTATAAATTTCGTGCATGACAAATAACCATGAAATAAATGAATATTAAAACATATAAAAAATAAATATGTTTAGTTTAAAATAACTGTTTCTTATTCAACAGGTATCTGAAGTGCCAAAATATGTTGATAAAGGACAACACAAGGTATTCAAAATCTAAGTTACGATAAACATATATAAACATATACTACCCATTCTGGGGCCTCTGCAGAGGAGGCCAACATTTTTTGGCAACTAAGCAAGCATAAACAAAGAGCAATAATGTAATATACATATAACAATGGTTTGTTTGTAGTACTTAATACAGGTAGTTTTCTTGACAAATTGACTAATACCCCCCCCCCCCCCCCCCCCCCCCCCCCGAAAAAAAAAAAAAGAAAAAAAAAAGTCTCAAAAATGAAGAAAAAAATTACAAACTGAAAAAAACTTGAGTTAAAATCCATTAAAAATCTTTTTTTTTTTTTAAAGGATATCATCATCCAAGTAAAATTCATAAATGATATGTGTATTCATTATTTTTATCATTCAGGTCAAGCCAAATTTCATGGGCTGACAAATTGACTATTGTCCTCCTCCACCCAACAAAATCACTATAAAATAGATCTTTGTACTTTATAACAGGTTTTGTCGGAAAATTTTATCAAAGGTTGAAAAGACTGTCTGATAACCTGAGATCAGCAGGTGTCCCTTCTAAACAGATTAAAACAACTAATCTTTAAAAGACTCTTAAAAGTTTGAACAAGAAATATTACAATAGTGATAGTTCACTTGTACAGAAAGTCCAACAAGTTACTTAAATTAGACTTTTAAAATTAAGCCCATCAAAACATTTGACCAAAAACATCAACCACTGATTGCCAACACTACATGTAGTGCTGACTCAGCTCAAGCATTTTTCTGCACTTCATACAGGCTTAGAGTTTAGATCCGGAGAAAAATTGACAGCTTTGTATCAACAAACTACCTTTTAAGACAGTTTTTTAAAATTAAGAATCAAATGAAATTAAAATGAATTTTTGAAAATATCACAGAAGATATTTAACACATCACAGAATAATACAGAGTTTGCTCCCTTCTTCACAAGTACCATCAGATGGAACTGTCACTCTTGTTACTGTGCTAATCTGATTGGATGGAACAATGGGAATGGTGGGTGGAGCTTCAATGTGAGGTCTTGCTGGTGGGTCCTTCAGTAAACTAAAATCTTTACTGCTTTTGTTAGATGCTGCTGCATCACTGTAAAAGAAATAAATACACAATCCAAAACCTTATCTTACAGTAAAGTTTAAATTTTACCAAATTTGGAATGTCTAATAAGTTTTACAGGTGCTGGAACACAGTGAGTCTCATCATCTAGATATGGGCAAAATCTCAGTACAAGAAAGTGTCAATTTACTTTTTAAAAATTGGTTTTCTCTGGGTACTCCAGTTTTCTCCTCCATACAAAAACTGACAAATGTATCCTTGAAAAGTTAATAAAAGCATAAAGATTAATACCGAGGGGGTTGGCCCTAGATTTAAGATAGTTCCAAATGACTAAGTTTCAATAATTTCTGATCCCAATATGCATTTTTTTAAATATGCCAGTGCAAGTGTATATTTCATCATTCTGGACAGGGTATGAATGCTAAAACTACACATGAGTTATTTTTTGGCAGTTGTATTCCAGTCAGTGCTCTTGTCCTAATCTAAAGAAGATAACTAAAAATCATTTGGATGACAACAAGGTATTGATGGCAACATTAATGTTTCCTTTCATTTAAGAGACACATAAATATGAAATGGTGTTGTATTTAGTATATACAATTAACTGTTAAAACCATTACGTTGGATCAAGTAAATATACATCTTTAGCCTGTAGAATATCGAGGGAAATTTTTTTTTTTCGCTGCGAAAGATTTTATTGAAACTTACCAGTTTTTATTCCTTGGGTCAGCTGTTATGACTTTGTTATCTTTAACCTGACATTTACAATCCTTTGAGACCTGGACAGGATCCTGACGGACAGTAAATATCTCGTTATTCTGGACTTCTCCACCTTCAATGGAGTTTAACACAATGGCTTTGTCATTCAAGGATTGTAGCCTATTTTTCTTTACCTGTAATAAAAAAATTCTTGTATCAAAATTGTCTCCCCTTTGATGTTCTGTTATCTTCATGAAAAGATTAAAAGACTTGTCCAGTCTCATGATCATTTTTAAAATACAGGAGTATGACATGGATCAGATGTCATCCATCACTCAAGGGCCTTGGTGGCCAAGTGGTCTAAAATGTACTCTTATGGATCACAGACTTTCTTAGTGCTTAGATTGGAATCCCACATAGGCAGTTTCTTGTGTGAAAAATTTTGTCCCTTCTTGCAAAATGTTGTTGGTTAGGCAAATTCTTGTGTGAAAATTTTGTCCCTTCTTGCCAAATGTTGCTGGTTAGGCAAATTCTTGTGTGAGAAATTTTGTCCCTTCTTGCCAAATGTTGCTGGTTAGGCAAATTCTTGTGTGAGAAATTTTGTCCCTTCTTGCCAAATGTTGCTGGTTAGGCAAATTCTTGTGTGAGAAATTTTGTCCCTTCTTGCCAAATGTTGCTGGTTAAGCAAATTCTTGTGTGAGAAATTTTGTTCCTTCTTGCCAAATGTTGCTGGTTAGGCAAATTCTTGTGTGAGAAATTTTGTCCCTTCTTGCCAAATGTTGCTGGTTAGGCAAATTCTTGTGTGAGAAATTTTGTCCCTTCTTGCCAAATGTTGCTGGTTAGGCAAATTCTTGTGTGAGAAACATTTTTTCTTAACACTGATGGTTTTCTCTGTTTTTACCCCAGTTTTTTCTACCATCCAAGTACTGGCTGTCTAGATATAATTGAAAGAATCATAACTGAGGGCTGTAAAACACAATTATGCCACTCAAATTTAATCATCTATCACAGAGTAGATTTTCAAGCAATATTTAGCCAATTCCAATTTATTATAAGATTTTGATGAACAGGAATAATGAGTGTTTGCTCAATTTCATAACATACAACCAGGTAAGGCCTTGAACCCACAACCCATGAGTTAAATCATGAGTCAATCACTTTGCCATGTGTGCCTCCAAGACAAGTCAAAAATGACTTTTGACACTTTGCAATGTGTGCTTCCAAGACAAGTCAAAAATGACTTTTGACACTTTGCCATGTGTGCTTCCAAAACAAGTCAAAAATGACTTTTGACACTTTGCCATGTGAGCCTCTAAAACAAGTCAAAAATGACTTTTGACACTTTGCCATGTGTGCCTCCAAAACAAGTCAAAAATGACTTTTGACACTTTGCCATTTGTGCTTCCAAGACAAGACAAAAATGAAAACAGCTTGCATCCTTTTTCAGAAAAAAGTATTATTCCTACTTCAACCACATAACTGGAGGGGCCTTGATGATCTAATGTTCTAAAGCTGATCATGGTGCATCTCACTTTTGCAAACATGAGCGTAACAAACTGAACATGAAGTTATTAAAATAAATATGAATGTGGATTGCTATGAACAGTTCAAAGATATGAAATATTTCATGCCTTTCACATACCAAATCTACCTATAAAGTTGCATATAATGAAAAAAAAAAGCCTAATTATAACCAATTCATCAACATCAGTTGCATATTACAAAAAAAAAAATCTTATTACCAAAATTCGCCCATGCAATTGAGTGTGACTTACAGTTAAGAATCTATTTTTATCTAGTTGTATAGCACTTCTCTGGTTACCTATGACATCATTCTCCTCTATGATGACCTCACACTGGCTAGATATCCCATAATCTCTGTTGTCAAATACACCATTACCTTGTATGCTGACCTATAAAATGAACAAAATTATAGCAACAAAATTATGATGGGTCTTCTCTATAAAGAACAACAGGTCCAATATTTACAACGGCCAATATCAGCTGTCAAGTTTCATTTCTTGTGGAACAGAAGTGTATTTTGTCATTGTCAAGTTTCTATTGTCAGTAAACATATTTCATATTACATATTGACAATGACAATTAACACACTTCTCTTCAACAAGAAATGAAACTTGACGGCTGATATCCGCCATTGTAAATATCCCACAACCTGTCTTCTTAAATAAACAATTACCCTGTAAGGTGACCTATATAAAAGATATTTAACAACAGAATTACATATGATATGAGTCTCCTCTATAAAAAAAAATAATAGGCCAATATCCCACAATCTGTCTTGTCAAAAATACTATTACCCTGTATGATAACCTTGGCAACACAATAACAATTAGATCACACAATTTTTAGATTTTTCTTTGCAAATAACCAAAACTTTTAGCATTATTTAAATATGAAATGGATTAGTGCAGAGAAAAATTATGCAATTAACCAGTAAGCAAATAAGTGGAATCTACTGTAATTAGAAAAACAAATGTTTGATGACAACTGAAATTACAAACAGAAAAGTTAGGGTCTATTCAAATGGACAATAACACAGAGTAATTTTCCAGAATTTTTTTTTCTAAAAAAATCCTCATCTTTTTACTGGACCAATTTTAAGAAATTATTTGTTGTTTTTAGTAATCACCTTCCCTGTGGCAGTAGTTATGATTCCATTACCAGCGTTACATGTCACACTGTTGTCCTTGACAACCACAATGGAGGTCTGATCCAAACTGATGCCATTACCACGGTTACCATGTACAGCATTACACTGTATCAATATCTCATCACCATACTGTACTGTTATTCCTTTACCTGTTAACAAATTACTCATTACCATAGCAACTACAGATCTTCAGAATTAAAGTTAAAAATAGAGAATAGATTAATATATCTAATTGCTGCAGAATTTAAAATACCACAGTTATGGAACATTTAAATTTTACATAAATATCGAAAGTAAAGCTTACAGTGCTAAATAACACATTAAAATGCTTTCTGTGTGTGACATCAAAATGTAAAATGAATTTCAACTCAAAATTATTATAGATTTAAGATAATTCTTTTCTTTCGATTTTGGAAATGTTTAGTAATCTACATGTATGCTTAATACATGTATAATATCCTTCATTTAAAATGTGAGAAACTATGGGTTTGACAAATCTGCTGTTCTGGGTACTAGATTTTATGACAATAAACAAAGTTACAGAGCATTAAAAGATTATTTTAACAAAAGTGAAAAAACAATTTTCAAAAATTGAAAAAAAAACAGACTTTTAATATTTTCAATATTTTCAAATGTTAAACCTGATTTTGATCACGCAAATCTAACATGAACTGTTTTGCTATCTCTAACAAACTTAAAAGTAATATTAATTCAATATTACTGTTGTTATGGTATATGCTGTTGTATTCTACTGTTGCCCGTGTACATTTACGACGTGGGTGGACAGGTTCGTCGTTTATAAACTGCCAGAATTCTACACTCCTCTGACTGTGCATCTCTGTTCTGTCTATAATCATCTGATCTGTCTCATGTGCTGCATCCTTGAAAATGAACCAAAAAAAAAAAAAAAAAAAAAAAAAAAAATTACAATGACATGTGTCAACATATCTGCCATTAAAAATTTTTTGAACATGTGCCAATCAATCAACTTTAATACAAATGTTAAACATTGGGTGCACATGTACCAAGAATCTTCAACTACCCTTTTTCATTCTTACTCAGTACATATTCCTGCAGAAAAGGGATTGTTGTTACCATGGAGATTCAACATGTTGAAAATGGTTGTGTAAATACATTTACCAGAAATGATGCTCTTAATGAAATGTAATGTTGTTTTTTGTTTGCCAAAATTGAAACAAACATGCACATGTACATTTAAAATCCCAAAGGAGCAATAATTTTTTAAAGAGATGATTTTTTGTAACTTGTCGAATGTGCATAACAATTTTCTGTTATGACTAGGTTCAAATACCTGTAGTGAACAAATGTCAAATGAAAGTCAAAGGTTTTATAGGAGTTATACAAGACTTACCACTCTGTTTATTAATGTTACCCCAGCAATCATTAAAGCTATACTGGTTGTCATGACAACACAAGACACCTTTCTGTTGAAAATGTTACCCCAGCAACACCACTGTTATACTGGTTGTAATGGTAATACAAGACACTCTGTTTACAAAGGTTACCCCAATATCACAATTTTTATACAGGTTGTCAGGAAAATATATGACTTACCATTCTGTTGACAAAAGTCACTCCAGCATCCCCATTGTTATTTATCTGATTTCCGTGTACCATTGGTTGACAAGCTGCCGTAATCCACACACCACATCCAGCATTTCCTGTATCAGATATATCATATTATTATAATACACATGTAATTCAAAACTAATTGGAAGATAATAGGGCTTGCTATAGATCAGAAATTGGTTTAATGAATGTAGTTACAGACCTCATTGACCCATTTGGAAAAAATTCACGAAAACTTAAAATTTTCTCACATCTTCAATTAAAATAAAACATTAAACCCTTTTTTATTGAAAGTTGTTTGAAATAAAAAACACTATACATAAGAGCCATTTGGTATTTTAAGAAAAATCTTACCATATGATACCAAACAAAGTTTGTGCAGTGCACCATATGATACCCCATAAAATTTGTGCAGCACACAATGTTATACCCCACAAAGTTTGGGCAGAACACCATGTAATACCCCCAAAAATTTGTGCACAACACAATGTTATACCCCACAAAGTTTAGGGCAAAACACCATGTAATACCCCATAAAATCTGTGCAGAACACAATGTGATACCCCACAAAGTATGTGAAGAACACCTACATCATACACCATATGAAACCCTATAAAGTATGTGAAGAACACCACATCATAAACCATATGAAACCCTATAAAGTTTGTGCAGAACACAATATGATACTCCATAAAGTTTAAGCAAAACACTATGTGAAACGCCATTAAGTTTGTCCAGAACATTTTGTGCTACCTTAAAAAGTTTGTGTAGAACACCATGTGATAACCCACAAAGTTTTTGCAGACCACAATGTTAGAATCCATCGAGTCTGTGCAGAACATTTTGTGATACCTGAAGTAGTTAGTACACCACATAATAACCCATAAAGTTTGTGCTGAATATTCTGTGATTCCAAAAACAACATTTAATATCCTATAAATTTTATGCAGAGCACCATGTGATACCATAATGTTTGTGCAGTACACCATTTGATACTATATAAAGTTTGTGTAGAACACCATGTGATACCCCATAGAGTTTGTGCAGAATAAAATGTGATACCCCATAAAGTTTGTTTTTAAACATTTCACTTACCAGATATAACATTTTACCTACCAGATATAACATTTTACTTACCAGATATAACATTGTTTTCAATACTTCCTCTTCCTTTTTCTCCTATGACAATGCCATCAGACAATCCATTACATATGACATTCTGTGATATGACAGGGTCACCTCCATGTCTGATGTCAACACCTCCCCACTGGTTACCAGTTATTGTGTTATCTAGGTGTGAGAGAAAGATAGAGAGAATCTATTATGAGTTTGAGGTCAAGATTGGGAAATTACGGTCAAGTGGTCAGATTTGTCATCTCAAACGAGGCTTTGCTGGTAACTGACTATCTGAATGTAAGTGAAAAATCAAGAACATTAATCCACTTCATTCTTCTCCAGTGAAGTCTGTTTATAACAAAGTGTCAAGGAACAAGCATATTTAATTTTTATAGCCATTTTTATATTATACATTTTATAAGCATTTCAAAATGCACTTTCATTCCTTACTAGGAGTAATTTCATGAATTCTCTATAAGCCAGATTTTGTTATAACAGTCTTTGTAATAACCAGAGTCTAATTTATTTTCGTCTGCTGGGTAAATGGATAAGCTATAGTGTTTTAGGTCCAAGTCAAGATACAATCCTCTATTTTCATATGTTCAGTTCTGAAAAGATCGAGTAAACCGGAATACCCAAATAAAAATAAAACCACCAACATTCAGCAAGTGAAGTGACAAAGTTTCCCACTCTTAGATCTGCCCTAGTGGGATTCAAATCTAGTCAGTGAAAGAAACTGTGATTTGTATGCATGTGCTATAAACACTCAATCTATTTATAGTATCATCCATAAAGCTGAAAATACAGAAATTCCCTTACCTACAATATAGCCCCGCCCACCTTCATTAATAGCTATACCAGCAGCTTTTCCACTGTGTACCTGATTATTGCTGAAAACAACAAAAATACATGTTACATCACAATTTTTTGGGCAATCATGATAAACATTTTATTTATTAATCTCAAGCATGAATCTGTACACAGATTCACATGGTATGTGAGGTTTGCGAGTGTATATGATATGTTTTAACTGCATATGATATGTTTTGTAATTGTGCACACACATATGAGACTTTTGAAAAGACTCGTATACTATTACATATGGTCCATTATGAGACAATTTGAGTTTGAACTTTCAGTCAACTGGGATTGAAACCACTGTGTTGAGACTTTTAAAGAGAGTTTAAACTTGCAGTTGACTGGGGTGTAACTCAATGAGTCTAGACATTTTGAGGTTGCTGAAGACCAATGCCCCAAAATAGTGAAAGTCCTCAAGATAATGAGACACAAAAAATGTTCTTGATGCCTCTAACCTATTTAATTTTTAATAATGTTTTACTTAGATTCACTTACCATAAATCACCAAAAAAGTTTATTTATAAAAAAGCTTCAAAATAAATCTATAAACCTGCATAATACCTGACATATGGATTTCCTCTATAGTACACATAAAAACCTGCACAATACCTGACAAATGGATTTCCTCTATAGTACACATAAAAACCTGCACAATACCTGACATATGGATTTCCTCTATAGTACACATAAAAACCTGCACAATACCTGACAAATGGATTTCCTCTATAGTACACATAAAAACCTGCACAATACCTGACCCATGGATTTCCTCTATAGTACACATAAAAACCTGCACAATACCCGACATATGGATTTCCTCTATAGTACACATAAAAACCTGCACAATACCTGACATATGGATTTCCTCTATAGTACACATAAAAACCTGCACAATACCTGACATATGGATTTCCTCTATATAAAATATAGATGCCAGCTTCTTTGTTCTGGAAAATATCGTTGTTTTTAATCTGCCCTCGGCCACTACCAAGCACAACAATGCCTGAACGTTTCCCATGATGAATTCTGTTACTCTAAAAAGAAATAAAAACAGTGTGAGACTTTTAAAAAACTTAATGTCTCAAATTCTCAGAATAGCATGATTTTTACAGAAAAATGTTGATTTTGGATTTCAAATAGAAATTATACAAAAAATTTCTGGATTTGATACTCTGGAATCTAGCTGTAAAATGCTGATGCGGCTTTAAACGTCAACTCATTCACTGGTGAATTCTGCTCTTTTGTATATACAAACTATTACTAATTAACAAATAAAGTGACTGCCATTTTCTAGGATGTTGAAAGGATGACAAAAATATTTAAAGCAATGAAACACACTTGGAATTGAATATCAGTGAGTAGTGACTACAAGTTTACAGAAGTTTTTACACAAAGTGATGTTCAGGTTTTAGTTAAAAACAGTCAAAATGGTGACTTTATAAAAAGCAGGTTTTTTTATACCTACCTGGACAATAGGATCTGCATTTTTTCTGATATCAATACCAGCCTCGCAGTTGGAATGTATGTCATTACCTTTGAATAATAAATTAAAATCATTGATATAGAACTAGTGCTTTTGTTTGAATATTTAGTTGGTTTGTTGTAATATTGCCTAACACTGCATCATCAATTTTCAGCATTTTGAGATGTGAGAAATTTTTTTTTAACAAGAAAAACAAAGTGTATGTGTAAGTTGTGCAGTGATATTTAAGATCTATGTTCTACAAGCACCAACTCATGGCAACTTACAAATACTAGCTAACAGAGTCAGTATGTCACAGAAATACAAACAACTCCCCTGGTCAAATTATTCTGACACCAGGTGAACCAGTTTATAATCCGTCCTCTTGTTATGTGCAAGGCAATGAAGCAGTTCCTAGGCTAAAATTTTAAAATCTTATGGAAGACCTGACTAGGGTTCAAAACAATGACCCCCCCAACCACTCTTCATACAAAGGCTCTATCTTTGAGCCAATAAGGAGGTTACACTTTTTAGAAATGTTTATTTCAGGTCAATCATAGTTCCCTATTATAAAAGTTGACTCCCATTTCATCTTATCACATTACCAAGTATGGATAAAACTAGTATCCATTATTGACATTAAACATTAAAGTACGCATCTATGTAGTCAGAATCAATTCCGCAAGATATAACGTAAACGTGAGATATTCAATACATGTATACACACAACTTTGATTAATAACAGTATAGAAATTCTATGTTTACAATTTTTAAAAAATGTACATGTTCTGATCAGCATTTCTGCATTGCTGAAAATGTTTATATGCTTTTTTGATAAAAAATATCCTCTTGCACCAAGTGACTTTTAAAATAAAAACAAACCTGCAATCAGACCAGAAGCAGCAAGTCTCATGAATATCCCTGAAGTACGGCAATGATGAATCTCATTTTTCAAACACACAACCTGAAATAGAAATAACCAGAACATATTAAGTTTTCCCTGTTATATAGTTCATCATAAAAACATACCTTTTATAAAACCATATAACATAGATATCATATACAGAAAAGCCATATTCTCTGCTTTTTGAATGTCAGATGTTTTCTCTGGGAACTCCAAATCCTACCACCATTCCAAAACTAACCATCTAAATACAAGTGTAAGTTTCTTGACTGGGTGGTAAAACATAATTACTTCAAAATTCATCAACCCTGAATATAACTGCAACTTCAGGGGGCTCAGTGGCCAAAGGGTCTTAAGCCTACACTTATAAATCTCAATGCTTTGTACCACAGGGGTTTGCTCGAGCAGATTCTAGTGTGAGGAAGTTTGTCAGTTTTTCTCTGGGCACTCCGGTTTCCTCCATCATCCCCAAACTAATTTAACAATATAGGTGAAAGAATACTGACTTTGGCATGAAACCCCATTACCCATTACTTTACTCAATTCATTGCATGATTAGCTACTACAATGCAGATAACCATGCCTAAAATGCATATCGCTTATCACTAAAGATACTGGTTCCAAAATTTTTGACATCTGATTGGCTAGCATCATGTAAACAGACACACCCACAGTGCATATCACTAAAAGAGAGTAGTAATTAGCAGCTGAGTAATTCTACTATGAGTTATTGTTTCACAATGCATCCTAAAAGTTTTAAAGAATGTTAAGAAATTCTTGGAAAAGCGCAGTTTATTGTTCCTAAGGAAATGTTCTGCTTAGTTAACATGGGTCGTTGATAGCCAAGTGTCTAATAAAAAGAGCTTAACATAAGAAAAATTTAACATTGAAGAGGTGTGTGTATGTGAGTGTATGGAAAGGGAATAAACTAATTAGCATTTCTCAGTGAGTAGTTAATTAAGCTAAATTATATCACTTCTTACAGGTGATCTAAAGTAAATTTTGGATGCTAGCATCAACAGCTGTTAGACTTACTGGTACTTAAAGTATACATTTTGCAAATTTTACATATTCTCTAGTATACAATTACCTGTTTTAAATTTTAAATGATGGGTTAAAAAATATACATGTATAAACGCTGTCTTTGGTTAAAGGAACATGAAAGAATGTCTCCTTGGAAAAAATATTATTTCTGGAGCCAACAGGCTAAGAAGAAAATGTTTTCCAAGAAAGATATTTCAACCAAGGGCACTATTTCTTTGGCATCGACTGACCAATAAAAGCAAAGAGATAATAATAAAGTTAACATACCCTGGCATTCTGTATACATCTTATACCATATCCCACACCACTGATATCACACTGTGATATAATAGCATGGGCCTGTAGACTGACCATAATTCCACCTTTACACTGACTTATCCGGCATCGACTGATCAAACAACCACGAACTTCGTTTAAAACTTTACGCATGGCTGTATCTTCAACAATTTTGATATGGTAGGACTGGTTCTGACTACAAATAGACTGAACATCACTTCCGACACTGGCAGCAGCAGATATTGACCGTGGTTGATGATGCTCTGGACATGACAGCATTATGACGGACTCTTCACTAGAGGAGAAATTATCATCAGAATCAGACACTGGCAGCTGTTCCATACTATCATCACTACTAGTGCTTTGATTGTCACCTGAAAAATTGTCATGATATTTACAGTAAAATATGTATTATAATAACCCACTATAAGTATTCATGTTAGATAGGAAAATCTCATCCAAGAGGCTGAATATTTCTGTCAGAGATAAAAATTGCTGACTCTCTTAATGGATATGAGACAAACTATGAGACAAATTGTCTTTATTAAAAAGTTTTTGTTTTGATTCAAAACAAAACACATCAAAAAAACCCTTTAAAAATAGGTTGTTTTAAATGGTTGTTCTCTAAATGCTACAAATGAATTGTACAAAAATCTTTTTTTTTTTTTTTTAATTTCCTTTTGCTTATACTGATCTAAAGTATATTTTACTGAGTAGGTTCAAAATTCCATTGGGACAGTTCTCATTAGAATTCTTTCGGTTTGCTTGCAAAAAGCCAGTGGTTTTCCTTGGTCATTTCCAGTGGTTACTCTGGTTTTTTCCACCATTTCAAAACTAACCATAATCTTGATTGCATTAAATAATCTTGACAGAAGCAATAAACACCATTGCAAACCTTCCCATTATGCTTCAATTACCTTGGTGAATAGGTGTGAAGATGTACGATTCCACATGGGACTTTTACCATATCAACCCTAGATTGTACTATACAGTACTGAATTTTGGGGCCTCAGTCGCTAAGTGGTCTAAAGCATGCATTTACAGATACAGCGCCACTCACCTTCTCGGTTCAAATCCCACAGTGGACAGATCCTGGTGTGAGAAAGTTCACTTGCTGAAGGTCGATTTTTTCTCTTGGCACTACACCATCCCAGAACTAACTGCCTGGAAATAAGTGAAAAAATTTTGACTGGGGCACTCCACAATACTGAATTTAAACAACAAATGTGTGTGTTTCCCTTATCTGTTTCCTTTTATGATCACAATTTTTATCATCATACCTGGATTGCTAGAATTATTCGAAAGTGAATCATCATATTCATCAGAGTCAACAGAGTCATCCTCAAAGAAATCGCTTCCACTCACCACTGAAATAGGCGTGTTTGACCTGGAAGAACTAGCACCAGATGGCGTTATACTCTGACCTCTACCGACAGACAGAGAATGGACTAAGAGTTCAGGTAAACTTTTAGAAGGATCAAATTCTGTTTGTCCTTCTTGTGAATCACTTGATGTCCCTGGTTTTACATCCTCAGATTCTTGAGGTTTTTCAGATTCTTTTGAGCATTCTTTTTCAGAATCTACCTGGATTTTTGGTTTAGATTTTTCTTTTGATTCATTAGATGGGCCAGGTTTTTCATTATCGTCAGGTAATTTTTCCTTTATCAAATCAGAACATCCTTTATTTTCTAACTTAGGTTTATGATCACTTTTAAATTCTGAGGGCACGATCATATGATCAAATGAAGTTTTCCTCTCATGAATGAAACTTTGCGTTTCTGTAGATCCATTTTGAACATCTGAGTTTGGGCAGGCCATACCTAAATATGAACACTCACTACTATTTGAACATGGTAAACCATCATTATAATTCAGTAAACAAGACTCAAGTTTAGAATCACAGTTTGATTTCAGCATGGAATTACTTTTTGAAAATTCTAACGAATGAAATCCATTGGTTGGCAGTGAGCAATTTAATTGGTCAGCATGAGCTGTGGAATAATGAGCAGAACTGCACATGCTCCTCCCTCCATTTCCTGGATATATAGATGACATAGTGTCCGTCTTCAAATCATAAGACTTAAGATTTTGATTGGCTGTGGAATATGAGAAAGCCGAGGTTGGAGCAGTTTCACTTCCTTTGTTATGATGTATGGGGCGTAGTTTACAAACTGAGTTCATCTTTTCAGTGATGTAACCATATGCCCAACTTTTCTCATCTTTAGGATACCCTTCTACGGTTACGGCAGCAGAGTCTGTCTGTGAAAACTCACAGTTTTCTATAATACTAGAATTTAAATGTTGTAATATCACAGTGGCATGTCGGAACGTAGAATATTTCAGATGACACGAGCCTGGGTTCTGCACATACACCATACCATCTTCCAAGATACAGTTGTCAACTTGAAGATAGCCAGATCTCACCTGTAAATTGAAAACATCATCAAAATATTTACAAAATAATGTAAAATCAAAAATGGAAATTTTAAATTTGTTATTTTTAAAAGTTAGTAAATAAAATTAAACTAAATGTCAACAAATTTGAACAAGGTCCCCAAATGAATTTTTTTTTTCACAGAACACAACACTACAATCATTGCTTCTGTATTACATATTTGAAACTATAGAGATGCAAAAGAAAAGGGCCATGGTGACTTTTAATATAAAGTTAATTACCAGTAACCATTTATTACACAAAACCAAATTTTATTATTTTACTTGTGAATGCAACCTGCTTGATTTGCAAAACAAGACATATCTCACTTCCAAACTTTAGAAATGTTGATGTGATGTGAATCAACAGGCAACCAAACATAAAATGCAAGCTTAATAGCCTACCTTTAATATAAAGTTAGTAAACCATGGGGCTCGGAACACGAGGTTACTTATTCTGCCTGTTAGTGCCACCTGCTCTATACACACGACCAGTATGACGCTACCCAACTCTCCTTGTCCAATGATTTCAAACGGAATTTTTGATGACATTTCAAACTGTTCATCATAAATACCAGGATGCACTTCAATTTTATCATATGGATTTGCCACAGCCAAAGCACTTTTTAATGTAGAATGTTCCATGCCTCGTCCAACTCTAATTATTTTTCGTTCTTTACGACGCTTAAGCACAAATAAACAATTTGAAGTTTCTGGTTCTCTAGAATATTTTGTCCAAAATCGTTTAGATGTATACTGGTCTTTATAAGCTTGTTTCCATGACGATGGCTCTGAATCAGTATTCAATGGCCAGAATGGATGTTTCCATTCAGTACAATCAAGGTATAATTCCCGCCATCTGCAAAATGCAAAACCGAAATGCACACTTAATCAATTGACTAATAAAAAAGGTGTTTTATCTGTATGACAAAAGACGAGGTACGATAAGGTGATTCTGGTACCCCATCCGAATCCCAGTCACTTAACAGTCATATATGATAGATTGGTTGGTTTTTTGTAAAAGTGTTTTACTTCAATCAAGATTCTTTTACTTACATCAATGAAATCAGTTTAAGGATGGTGGAGGAAACCAGAGTGCAAAGACAAAATCACTAATATTTGGCAATCAAACTGACAAACATTTTCTCTTTGGGTTCTGCCCTCGTGGGATTCAAACTAGGAAACAAGGGGTGCTGTGATCCATGAAAGGAGTGGAGTGGAGTAATGGTATTTTACACCCTAGTCAAGATTCTTTCACTTATTTTGAGGCGGTCAATTTTGGGATGATGGAGGAAACTGAAGTGCAAAGACAAAATCACTAATATTTGGCAATCAAACTGACAAACATTTTCTTTTTGGGTTCTGCCCTAGTGGGATCCAAACAGGTGCTGTGATCCATAAAAGGAGGCTCTAGACCAGTCAGCTACTAAAGCTCCAGGTTCCTTGGAAGAAAAAGTGTTAAATCTAGTCTGCATCATTGATGGCAATGTCTCAAAAAACATAACTTTTACAACAGTTTTTAAAAAAAATGGTAAGTAGTGCTGAAGTTGCTGAATTTTAACAGGTTCTACTGTCCATAAACTGCAGTCAGGATTGATGATACCAGCTGTATGTGAAGCTAGTCTGTTGTTAGCAGATAGGAAAAAATTTGTTTTATGCCCAATTTTTTACGTTTACCAAGGTGGTCAGCTTTAGGATTTTATAAGAAACCAAAGCACTGAAAAAAAATCACCAGTCTTCAGCATGTAAAGAATATGACCAAGTGGGAATCAAACCTAGGCAATGAGATGCAAAATAATTCACATGCCAGCACTTTAGACCACTTGGCCACCATAAAACTCAGAGATTTATGCCAGTGCAAAGTGCAATAAGGGATCTCAATCATCCTGTTCTACCATGGCATTGAACCCTAAGTTTAATGTCAGTTCTAATGTGTTGAATTTTTTCAATGTGATATTACCTTGTATTGTCAAGGCTGTGAACTAAATCATTCCATGTTTTACAAACACAAGACGACCGACATAAATCTTCCGCAGATAAATATGATAGTATGATCCGCCATATTTCCCATGGCAACCCAGTCTTGTCACCAGGCAACACTTTACTGCCACTGTCAGGCTTAACACTTGGACTTGACATCCTTTTTTAGTTAAACTTAATCCATTTTATCTACAAAACAAGTTAATATGTGTCAGTCTTAAAGTCTAAAAATAGAAAAAATAAAATAATATAAAATTATAGTTCATTTAAAATGTTAAAGAATCAGTGATTTTGCTATGGTTTTAAAAAAACTACCTTCTACCTTTCAGATTGGGAAAATTTGGACCCTTTTTATGTCACATATTATGCTCAGAATTTTGAAATTCATTGCAAAGATCTTAAAATTGTGACAATATCTAACATTTTTTGTCTGTCAGAATAGTTTTGGACAACTGGATTTAACTTAAACTATTTGATTGTGTGTCATTGTGGCCTTTTGGGGAATTTTAGTTGTCAAATTGGGAATTTTAGTCTTATTTCTTAAGGGGAAACTACCTTTATTTGGTAGTAATTTTAGGCGAGAATATGGAATTGGGAATTTTTTTTTTTTTTTTTTTAAAAAAACCATAATTGAAATATTTTGGTTCTAGTGAAAGTCACATTGCACAAGTTTCCTCAACACAGTTATGCCTAGCAGTTATATACCAACACGTATTCATGGTAACTTATGATGCAGAGGCTGCTCTCCTAACATACAGTTCATTTAATTCTGATAACTTATAAATCAAAAGCAGTGTTAAATGAAGTACCATAAATTTCTAAGGTTACAACATTTAATACAACATTCTTAGCCAGACCCTTGAGTATTTATAAATGTCTAATGATAGAGATTGACTGAGGTATAATCATACAAAACTCATGGTCCAACAAAATGACATCACAAACACCATTTATTACTGGATACATTTATATGACATTTTATGTCAAACCATTTTCTGTTTATGTCACTGTTTGTGACAATGAAGTTTGTTTAATCTGTGGAGACTATGATTTTGCAATGGTTGTTTAAAACTACCTTCAACCTTTCAGATTGGGAAATTTTTGACTGTTTTTATATTTATAAAATATATTTCGAAGTTTATTGCAGAGATTGTGACAATACCTGACAATTTTTGCCAGCCAGAACTATTTGTTTGTATGTTACTGTTGTCTTTTGGGGAATTAAGGTGGCCAAATTGGGAAGTTTTAGTCTTATTTCTCCAGTGGAAACTACCTTTATTTGGTAGTAATTTTAGGTAAACAAAACCACTGTTAATTTTTATAGAAAATCTAATTATCTTGAAGTGTGTGGAATTTTTTACTTTTTTGAGTCTAGTCAAATTAGGAATTGCTATGAGCATCCACCATTTCCATGGTATATTTTTACACAGTGACACGGAAAAAATTGTCATTATAGAGATTTTACGTGTTGAAAAACAAAACAAATGGTTGATTCTTTAGCACAAACAACATATGCAACACCAAAAACATAACATTCAGTGTTAACATTGCCAATTTAAAATGTAAAATTCCCATAACAATAACAGTTTTCTTTCTACAAAAATATTCTATAGTAATTGTGGATGCACATAGTGATTTTCAGTTACAACTAGACACAAGTGAAAAATACCAAACTTATTTCAAGTTAAATGGATTTTCTATAAAAATTAAACAAAATTACTGTCACAAACACAGTTCCAAAAATTTGGTATAAAATCATGATCAATCAAAAACTGTTCCAAGTGACTTTCATAATACAGACAAAATAACTGCAGTGGTCTGGGTAGCTCAGTTGGTAGAGAACTTGTCTATATTGTGGGAGGTCCTGGGTTTGATCCCCAGTACAACCCTGCATTTCCCTCCTTCCTGTTACATTTTGGTCAATGTGGTACTCGGACATGGTGGACTGGTGATTGCTGGCAAAATAAAGTCCATTCTAGGAAATTCAGTGGGAGGTTTCCAATGGGAAACTCAAGAAGAATGGGGAGGAATGTTACAGTCTGGGTAGCTCAGTATGTAAAGCACTAGTGAGGGAGGTGCTGGGTTTGATTCCCAGACCCTGCATTTCCCTCCTTCAAGCTACATAATCGTTGAAAATTGATACAAGTTACCTTTTGTTCTTGGACTAGTGAAAAATCACATTTTAATCAGAATACAAGGTGTAGTTTACAATGAAGCTCAACTCCCAAGTCCATGGCTGGTGCTACCCGAGTTCAGTTGTGACATTAACAATATTTTAAGTCTCTCTGAGCCTTAACGTGAAAGACATTTAACAAATCAATCACAAAAATCCAACATTACATTAATATGTACATAAATATTCAATTAAAGATGTTTTCTTACTCTTATTAACCGATTTCTTGATTCATTTCCAAGGTTTCAAAAAATTGATAGTGTAAACAAGTTTGACAGTTTCCCGGAAGTGCTAAATTTCGAGCTATATCTGACAGGAGACTCACTTACTTCCGGTCATTTTTAGGCATACACTAAAACATAAACTATCAAACCAATTGTGGTGTAATAATAGGTTGTTGAGTTTGTTACCTGTAACCTATAGTTTTAATTTTGCGATTCAGTATTTGAATCTAAACCCCACGTTGTTTGACAATTTGTTAAAGCTGCCATTATGTAATGAAGCATTCATGTGATAAGATGTTCTGGACAAATTATTAGCCAAACGATGCCGACCTGTAACCATTAAAAACTCAGGATAAGCACCAGATAATGAAGTCCCTTATTAATCTTATTAAGATTTTTTAGGCTATCAAGGGTATGAAATGAATAATGATGGTTTTTGTTAAATGAAATGCAGCTTGATAACATGTGTTTTGCAAAATCCAAGTTCAAAGCAACCCCGAGACACGCCACAACAGAATGAACGAGATAGAGAGTGGAGTGATAGTAATTTTGCTTTACGCCGCACAGAAAAGATTCTTTCACTTATGTTTTTGCACATGAGAGCATGAAAGCAAAATTGCAAAGCAAATGTCGATAAAGTTGTAAATTTAGTATTATTTCAGAACAACAGGTCAGTTTATTGTTCCAATTAAAAATACAGTGGGTTTGGTCTATTGAAAACATGACTATTTAATATGCAAAGAAAACTTTAAAAACTGGCCAAGATAGTTTTACACGCGAATTTCCGTCAAGGAAGTGAGGACAGGTGCTCCGGAAGGGAGAATGAACGTAACATGGAACCATGCGGAAAAGTCAAATATATCAAGTGTAATTTTTGGATACAAAATTCATATTAATGAACAATTATTTGATGACCGCCGTAAAACTTTTTAAGGGCCTAAGTTAGCTTAGGCTTGCAATATCCTTTCAAAAGCACCGTTCGCAGGAGAAGCAGGAATAAATTGCAAAGAAACGGAAAGTTGACAATAGAAAAATTGAAATTATCACGTTTGTGGTATAGCTTCAGATCAGTAACCTTTCGTGGGTATCATCATCATGTGAGGTATAAGTGCAAATATGAAGCAGAACATGGAGAATCTGTCGTGTCTTTTCTTTCAAGCTCACTGGAATAGATGACATTCACATACTCTCCAAAGTTTGGAATTATCATTAGAGACGGAACTTCATCTATATATCTGTATGATGAGTTGATTGATTTAACGCCAGTCTTCTCTCCAGATGACAAGGTTCTGCAAAAGTTCTGATTCATATGAATAAAGAAACAATTCAGCAAGCAAAAGTGCACATTTGTATATCAACTATTAGTTGGAATATTATATTGCCAAACGCAACAAATATGCCGGTTGTCTATTAAAACTCTAACATTGTTGATGGTATCGTCCTTATATTTTTGTTTGCTGTCTGTATGGTGTTTTACAAAATAACCAGAATTAACAAGTTTAAACAAACCAAAGTTATTATTATTATTATTATTATTATTATTATTGTTGTTGTTGTTGTTGTTGTTGCTGTTATTATTATTGTTGTTGTTGTTGTTGTTGTTATTATTATTATTATTATTATTATTATTATTATTATTATATTTAACGTTGTGCTACGTGTATGTTTTATTCTATGGTATAATCTGTGCTGTTCTACTACTGGAATCCGGTTTGATCACGGTAAGTTTGTAAGCTTGTGTTGACCTGTCTTGTGGCCGGTCTGTTATCACGCTTTTTCGGGCTTGCGCATTCTCGGGGTAGATTTGATTTTTTTTTCAGATATATAAGCCGCTATTAAAAATTGTTCTTAACTTGAAATTGCTCCTTTGTTTTGGGAATGTCTCCAAAAAAAAAATATATATATAATAATAATGATGATGATGATTTGAATTAATTTGCTTATCCATATATAACTTGGTTAAAAAAAGGCCGAGTTTACGAGTTTGAGATATAAATATTTTAAATAAATATATAAATGAATAAATAAATCCTCCAAATTCTCCATAAAAGCCCATAGAACGCTACATTAGTTTTTGCTGGAAAGCAACTCCGGACATTCCGAGGCTGCACATCGTGGTCCACATAAGACCAGTCGTTATTTTTATATATGCCAAATATTGGAGCAGATTACACGCATCCTTTCAACGCATTCTGTTTGTTGGCAATATATATACGTGCAAAAAACACGTGTACTAAGCCTAAATAACTCAGGTACACATGATTCTGTAAAACGCAGATATTGCATTAGTGTTTTACGGAAGAAATGTGATTATGTAATCTGTGCATCGACGAATACAACCGGGCATAACAATATGGCGACCGAAACAATCATGAATGATGACCATTGGTTGTAGGGTGAGTTTTGTAATGAATGTCTTTTACATCTGTCACTGACACGTTAAAAATAAAAACCTCGTCTTCAAAAGTTATCATGCATGCAAAATAACTTTCTGTTTGTTAAATGCATTGATAAATACGTTTCAAACACTACAAACGAAAAATAACATACGAGTCCTGACCATCCGTGACTGAACGCCAAAGTATAGAGTAGCTAATCACGATCAATGCATTAAAAGCTCCATGCAGATGAAATACAATTGTTTCAATGCATGACTATTGTATATAGCTTGTAGCTTGTATGTTCAAAGTCCATTTTGTTTAGAAGATAGCCTTTCAATATTGATCAATATTATGTTACTGGGGGGAAAATGGTAAAAACAACTTTCATATCCTGAAAAAGTACGTAAGTATGAACAAGTTTATTTTGGTCCAGGAAAAATATCTTGGTTTTATAATAGGGTTCACCCAGGAACCACATTATTCCCCCCTTTAAATAACTCGAACACAGTAAATCATGAGATCCATTAGTCATGCCACATGATCATTGATACAACCTTACTTTGTTTTGAAACATTTTAGAAAATCAAAATGATTATGTCGGATTGTTGTTGTTGTTATGGAAAAATGTAGGTAAACTTTTACAGTTCCATATCCGATATAATCATCATTGTACATAAACCCAGTGGGTTATGGTGTGATACACTGTTAATAACCCCTCATTGACGCCACATTGGATATGAATGTTTCCGGTAAAAATGACATAGTTATGAAAAATTGTTACTGAACAGTTTTTTAAGCTCCAGAAACAAGAATTCTCTCAAAATGTGTGTTTTCTTGACAGGATCCAAGTGTACAACCATTTAAACTTAATATTTTGAATTTTTACATTCCAAGGAAGATAACTCCAAATGTTTCTTTACATGCATGTAATATCGAAATGGTAATTGTGGTGTGTTTAATGTGATACTTCAGCTTTTAGTACTTTATGACACAAAAGAGCAATGAGCCCCGGTTTCACATTTGTTTCTGAACTAAGATTTTCCTTAACTTAAATTTCACAAATTTTCACTATCTCTCTTTTCATTACAAGTAAACATTTTTTTAATAAAACTAAACTGAAATGTTTTTATCTGGAAGTTTTCTTAAAAATGACACATTAAATTACCAAATATCTCAATCATTAACAAAATTATGAAGATTACAAATTTGTCAGTTTTAATTTAAGAAAAATCTTAGTTAAGGAATGATTGTGAAACTGGGGCCAGATTGGGAAATATGCTTGTATTTTGAAACAAACTACAATGTAGAAGATATTGAATCATACAACAGACTATAATATGTATGGTCTGTTGGAAAACATAAAATTTTATATATACATGAAGTATCAAAAGAGCGTCTGTGGCCTAATAGTTTATATAGCATATTTACTAATCACAGTAACTTTCACAACCTTGGTGCATACTGCTACAGTAGCTCAGTTGGTAGAGTGCTCTCTTTGTATGTGGTAGGTCAGGGTTCATACCTTGGTGGGGTCTGACAGAGACATGAAAATTGGTATAGTTACTGGTTTTTCGCTAAGCACGCTGCATTTAAAAATGAAAGCCACAGAGTTCTGCAGAGGAGACCTTAAAAATAAAACTGATGCCCCGTGTCATGACAGGCATGGCACACTTAAGAACCATCCCTGAACATGTCCCTAAGAGCACTGCAATTTGCAAATGTCAACATTTCTGCCACCTTACCAATAGCTGTTGATGTCTCGATATAAGTGAAATATTCTAGACTGGGAAGGAAAAATACCATTAAATTAAATCAAATAATAAAAAGCGTTAGTGGCCTAATAGTCTATATAGCATATTTACTGATTACAGTAACTTATACAACCTAGATTCATTTCCACTCTGTCAGATCTTAGTGTGAAAAAGTTTCTCAGTACCCTTGCAGGTTTTTGGTTTTTCCATAACCCGTGTATTATCCACTATAAGAAAGGATTTTGATGGGGGCATACAACTCATCAACTAACACATCTATTAATCAAATCCACTATTCTAACAAGGCCCATGAGGCACTTGTGAAAATAATACTTTGCTATCACAGTTCAGCTGTAAATGGGGAGTTTGAGGTTACATGTTAAATCTCATTCAAGTCTCACAGACTTGGAAACTTGAAAAGTGTAGCAATTTATGTCATTGTGAACTAGGTATTATTGTAAAAAATGAATGTCACATGAATGTCTCTGACAAAACTCATAAAAACTAAAGTTCTAAAGTCAGCTAATGGTTCAAAGCACAAGTCACAGACTGGGTGTTTTTCCTGCTCAGAAATTCTGGTGGAAGATAGCTGTCAGTTCCATGGCCCAAGGTGAATGATTTTTCTCTCTGCACATTGTTATTTTCCACCATCATCCCATCCCATCATCCCATCCCGCTCGGGACAGATCCCAGTGTAAGAAAGTTTGTCCGTTCACTTGCAGAAAGGTCGGTGGTATTCTCCCTGTACTCCAGTTTCCTCCACCATCCCAGTTGTGACTGCCTCAAACTAAGTGAAAGAATCTTGACTGGGATGTAAAACACCATTACTCCACTCCACTCCTTATAAGTCAAAAAATTTTGTCTATGGATTTAAACTTTATTAATCCACTAAATTCATTTATCAGTTGTTGGATTTGAGCAATATGAAATTCAAAGACACACTAATTCCCTTGACACAATAAGGATCTCAGTTGAGGTTCAAACCCATAACTCTTGAATCACAAAACCGACTTTCTGGCCTTTGGCACTTAGCTACATGTATGTCATAAGACTTATTGACAATAAAAAACATGGCACTGATATCAATTCTATAGCCTCACTTAAGAAGCTAATGTCATCTTTATTCTAAATGTTGGAAAAATCCATATCTTATCCATCTTTCTATCAATCCATCTATTCTTCCCTATCCATGAACCCATTTTCATCCCTTCATCCATCCATTTCCATCCATCCATCCCCATCCATGTATCCATTTCCATCCATCAATCCATTTATCCATTCATCTTTGTCGACCCACCCATCCATCTGCTTATCCATCCATCCATTCATCCATCCATCCATCCATCCATCCATCTATTCCTGCTCATCCGTGTATTAATTTGTATCCATCCATCCATCCATCAATTTATCCATCCACTTCTATCCATCGTTGTCTATCCATCTATCCCCATCCATGTATCAATTTCAATCCATCTATCCATCAATATGTACATACAGTCCATCTATCAATAAATGTGTACATACAGTTAACCTATCCATAAATATGTACATACAATCCATCTATCCATAAAAATGTACATACAATCCATCTATCCACCTTTCTATTCATCCCTATCCATCCATCCATCTCTCTTAACCAGTGCATTTGCTTGTCCACCCATCTATCCATAAATATGCACAAACAATCCATCTATCCACTATTCTATTCATCCATTTCTCCATCCATCCATCTCTCTTAACCAATGTATCAATTGTCCATTGATCTATCAATAAATATGTACATACAATCCATCTATCCACCATTGTATTCATCCCTATCCCCATCCCTCTATCCATCCATCTCTCTTAACCAGTGCATGCATTTGTCCACCCATCTTTCCATAAATATCCACATACAATCCATCTATCCACCATTCTATTCATCCCTATAATCCCCATCCCTCTATCCATCCATCTCTCTTAACCAGTGCATGTGTTTGTCCATCAATCTATCTAATAAATACACATACAATCCATCTATCCACCATTCTATTCATCCCTATAATCCCCATCCCTCTATCCATCCATCTCTCTTAACCAGTGCATGTGATGTCCATACATCTATTCATGAATATGCACATACAATCCATCTATCCACCATTCTATTCATCCCTATCCCCATTCATCCATCCATCTCTCTTAACCAGTGCATGTGTTTGCATAGATATGTACATACAATCCATCTATCCAACATTCTATTCATCCCTATCCCCCCTCCCTCTATCCATCCATCATTCTTTACCAGTGCATGCATTTGTCCATCGATCTATCAATAAATATGTACATACAATCATATATAATTAAGATTAGTTTTCATTTAAAAGACTTAAGTTGAGGGTTTAGTGAAGCTTTAATAACATAGTAAATAATAGTTTCTAAAAATAAAAAGACAAAATCTAATATACTTATTTCTTCATGTTATGTTGCCATGGATACGGGATAAATGATCGACAGATTTCATGTCACTGTCTTATTATATGAATTTCATTTCCATTTTAAGTAAAATCTAAAAGGGAATAAAAAAGAATGATAATTACATATCATTTTATTTTTTAAAATACAGAAATTATAATTATTATCATTTATTTATTTGTTTGGATAAATTTATAACAATTATATTCATTAGATAATTATTTGTAATAGTACATGTATTTAAGAATATTCTTTTTGAAAACCAGAAAAATGTGTTGTGTTCTGTTCTCGGTAAGAAGTAGATACTTTATTGATTTCTGCAGTAGATCTTTGTATCTTGGTTGATACTGGCGTCAGTCGTCAATTTTATTTGTGAGTTTCAGTCGTAAATTTCTATAGATCTGTGTATGTATACATTTAAAGCCCACATCATATATATTTCCCGGTATTAATCCAATATGTAATTTGACAAAAGAAGTCGTAAACATGCCCACAATTCTTTAAATGGTTTTCTTCTTGACAAATTCCCTCTGGGTATTTTGGCTTTTATAAAATACTTGACTTTTATTGGTTTTTGAATTAATTTCTTTCCACATTTTGGAGACTTATGGGTACAAAAACTAATGGTCATCATGAAAGTAAAGCAATTTGAAGACACATAGGAGCAAAACTTGGCTATCTTCAATTAAGATAAAATAAAGATACAATAAAGAAATAAAAAATAATGAAATTTCTATCTAAATTTTAAGTTTGCATTAACGGAATTCAAAAATGTTCATTGTTTATTATATTATTATTATTTTATTAATATTATTATTATCACTACATGTCTACATGTATTATTATTATTATTTTTTATTATTATCATTATTGTTGTTATTATTATTATTATTAAATTGTTTGATTAAGAGAATCTTGAGACTATGAATTGAAAAAATAATGTTCGTAGTTTGAAAATGCTTCTTTATATTGTTAGAGTTGAGTTGAGTAATGGTGTTTAACATCCCAGTCAAGAATATTTCACTTACCGGGTATATCGAAATGCCACCAGCTATTGGCTTAAGTGCAGATATTTTGCCTGTTCATTGCACTGATGGCATTATTCAGCAGGGTTCTTGATCGTGCCATGCCTACCATGACACAGGACCTCTTGTGTACAGCGCAAGCACTCTACCAAAAAAAAAAGTTCCATTTCCCCATGAGATAGAGAGAGAGAGAGAGAGAGAGAGAGAGAGAGAGAGAGAGAGAGAGAGAGAGAGAGAGAAACAGGTTTACCGTATTAATGTATTTTTTTCGGCACTTAAATTTGATTTCTTCAAAACAGGAAATTGGAAGAAAAATTTATGATAAATTTTGATGTTTATAGTTAATTTCCGATGTAAAAATTAAAAAAAAATTAGGGTTGACTGTTAAACTGTAACAAATTATAAATTTAGATATTGTTTTAGAGATAATGTTTCCACCAGCTGATGTTGTTTATTGGCTTTGAACTAATTTGAATTACATCTTTTTTGTTTGTTTGTTTGTTTGTTTGTGTGATATTGATTTTTCTTAGTACTTTGAGTGCATTGTACTTTTGCTTGAGTACAATGTACTTCTTTATAAATTTTGACAGCCAGTGTTAAGCTTATTCTGTCCTCATTGTTTTGTTTTTGTGTACCCATATTCTGTTCTACAGGCCCTGGTTTCACAATCATTCCTTAACTAAGATTTTCCTTAACTTAAATTTAACAAATTTTCAATATCTCTCTTTCAAATACAAGTAAACATTTTTTTTTTATAAAACTAACTGCAGATGTTATAAGCTTGAAGTAATCTTCAAAATGACACCTTAAATTCCTGAATATCTCAATAATTAACAAAATTATGAAGATTACAAATTTTTCAGTTTTAAGTTAAGAAAAATCTTAGTTAAGGAATGATTGTGAAAACGGGGGTTGTGCAGTTTATCAGCATTAAAAATGACATATAAAAATATAGATTTAAAATCTTATATTGAAAATACAGTGAGAGGCCCTGTGACAGAAAGTCGAGGCTTTAGACCACCTCGGCACCTTTATAATGCACTACACCTTCAATTTCATATTATATTGTACAAAGTGGTTGTTATGAAAATACCGGTAATCAAAGAATTGAAATAGATGCAAAGTAGACTGTTACTATAGAAAGTCCGATATGATGATCAACTGCCCATTAAACCCAGTGTTGTAATAGGTCCTTTGATTCATACTTTGCCCAAGAAACATCCATAAAAATATCACCACATGACTTGATTATTCACTTGTCCACTAATCCCGATGAGCAGATTTTGTATTTGGATGAGTGGTGTTGCTCATATTACTCATGGTGCTGAGCTAAATTTTTTAAATAATGTCTTAAAAACTTAAATCAAACATGCTCATTATGCTGTTTTTTTTTTTGTCTCAAATGTTGTCAACGAAAAGAAACTTTTCAATGGTTTCAACCTTGCATTCGTAACATCGTAACATTGCTTGTGTGGTTAAAAGTGTCCCCTTGTGCTTCTGAATGTTTCCACATTACTATGGTTGCCCATGACAATGATCAGCTGTTTAATCATCACATCAAAATTTAAGAAGATAAGATGTCTTGTTAGCTTTTATTAAACATGACAAAAAGCCTGAGTAGCCCAAATTGGATGAAAAAAGTGAACAAACATGTAGCATAAGTAGGTTTTCTAGAAATTTCAAATGAAACTTGGATATAACTTAAGTACAAAAAGAGAACTGTGATAGCAGGTGTTGCTCTGCCATTCACCAATTTAGCCAAGTTCTAATTTTTATAATTTCTGGCTCCAAAAAATTGATTTTGGTTAATATTTTTGCTCCAAAATTTTAATCAATTTCATTATGAGCTTGTAGTTTCTGAAGACCACTAGAACTGTTTCATGAAAATTGGCTGCAAAATTTTACATTCCACTCCTTTTTTGGCTCCTACTTTTCAGTAGCCAGAGCTAACCTTTGATTGCAACAAAATTTCCTTAAAATAACAAATAGAATAATTTTAAGACACACACACACACACACACACACACACACACACACACACACACACTTTTTTCTTTTTGTGTTTTTTTTTCCACAAATAGAATGGATTGGAGAAAAGTAATGTTGTTTAATGCCTCAGTAAAGATTCTTTTACAAAAAAAAAATTAAATTAAATTAAAAAAAAAATAATGAAAGAAAGAAAGAAGATAAAAGAAAAATGTTGTCACCTTTTAATCACAATAACTTATAACAAGTTTACAAGGTGTGTGCAAGTAATTATTAAAGACATGGCAAATTTGGAATGTTCCTAATCCATTGTTAGGTTTCCTCCCCAGATAGACAGGTTGTCTGAGTACCTTCATGTAACCAACAAAGATTGATAGCAACCCATAGACACATGGAATTGTCTTTTGTATTCCTAAGAATTCCTGATAAACTTTTACTCCCAAAGGGAATTCTTATGTTCAATTTTTGACTCTTGGATTAGACAAGTTGATGGATTTTCCTGAGAATTTTTAATTTGCACATCAATAAGTTTCCTTTGTAGAGTTTCAGTAAATGTGGGAGATATTTTTGTGATAATTTATTGTTACCCACGATAGCGAAATCTGTCATCCCCGATTTCTGTCACTTTTTGATGATAAGTGTAGAATCACAATAACCATATATATTTGAGTCTTTTATTGTTCCTGAGTTAGTAGTGTATTGGTCTAATGGCATGACATAAAAAGTCAGCACTTATACATGTATATAATAAATGTGAAGTACAGTGAAACTTGCATATTGAAACTGCCCACAAAACCTAAGAAATGTCGACTTTTATTTATAGAAAGCTTGTCATTATAAATAGGATATTTTTGGTTGATCTGGAAACCAAAATAAATCTTAAAAAAAATAATTTGAATGGTGATGAAGGTTATTTTGGCAAAGGATTGAATTCGATTAATGATGTTTTATGTGCCCCTTAAATTATAAAATTCTTTCACTTTTTTCAAGGTGGTGAGTTTGTCAGTTTAGGAATAATGGAGGAAACGAGTGCTTGGAGGAAACCACCAACCTCCAGCATGTGCACTGACAAACTTGCTCATGCAAGGATCTACCAATGTGGGATTCAGACACCTAGGCTGTGAAAGGCACTGTGATCCAGAAACACGAACTTTAGACCACTTGGTCACTGTAACCTCTTTTTGGTAAAGGGGCTGAATCTGTATGTCAACAACATACAGTGAACCTGTCTAAACCAAACGGTGAACCTGTCCAAACCAAACAGTGAACCTGTCTAAACCAAACAGTGAATCTGTCTTAAACAAAAAAAGGTGAGCCTGTCTAAAACAAACATCATCGGGGCTGAAGAGTTTGTTTGAAGTTGACACGTCAGTTTACATGAAAAAAAGTTCAGTTAAGACAGGTTTTCAGTTGACTTGAGGTGGGTAGGTTTTTACAGGTTGTACTGTAAAAAAAAAAAATTGAGCCTTTATTTAGTTTTAGTACATATATGTATAAAATGAACATCTTCAAATAAATCACTCTAGATGGTGTAATGAGTTGGTTGGATATTATCAGTAATACAATCATGTGGGTGTCAGACATTTAATTATAACTGGCATTTCCAGGAAATTTATCAATATGGCATTACCAAATCACGGCTATTTTTTAATCACAATAGCCCCTTAGTTGTTTACGATTCAGAAATAAGATTGACAATGAAATTGACAGAATTCACAAACATGCCTTTAAAATTGATATTTTCTGATGTGGTTTGTCATTTCTTGTCTACATAAGAGTTAGTTGAGTAATGGTGTTTAAGGTCCCAGTCAAGAATATTTCACTTATATCGAAACATTGCCAGCTATAGGCGAAAGTGCAGAATTTTGCCTGTGCATTGCGTTGATGGCATTATACAGCAGGGTTCTTTATCGTTTCATGCCATGGCATGGGACCTCGTTTATTTTAAGTTCCCATCCGAAAGAACAATGACTTTCATTTCGTAATGCAAAGTGCTTGGTGAAAGAACAGTCACTACCCACTGAAGTGTTGGGTCAAACACGGCCAGGGCTCGAGCCCACGACCTTCCACTTACGGAGCAAGCGCTCTACCAACTGAGCTACCAGCTTACCGCAGTGGCTTTGTCTAAGTAAGAGGGCTGTAATAGGATTTGATAAAACCAAAATAACAGTCTCTTTTGTCAGTTGGTGACCAAGTGTTCTAAGTACAAGCTTATGGATCACAGTACATCTTACTACAAGGGTTTGAAACCCATTCAAATTTTAGTGCGAGAACGTTTTGCTTGCTAAAGAAGTTTTCTCTGGGTACTCTTGTTTTCTCTACTGTCACAAAACTGACTGATATAAGTGAGAGAATCTTGATAGGGGTGTTAAACACTTTCTTACATGTATTTCACTTCTCTTCTTTTATTCAGTGCATGCTGAAATCACTTTAGCAGCTTTAAAATAGTATTACCAATTTACATTATTATCATTGTCAACAAAAATAAATATAACGATTTTACAAATTAATTAGAATTGAGAGACCTATCAGTTAATCAGTTTACTATTAATGGATTGTATTCATCTTGTCAAAACCATTGCATTACTCTTTGGATATAAAATTTTAACTTAATGAATTTAAAATCTGGCTTTTATTTTCAATTGGGATATTTTTAGAAATGTTGCGCATCTGCAATATTCAAACAGATTCATTATGTGTGAGTTGTTCTAAAAATTTTAACTGAATTGGTCAATGAATTGGTTTAAAAATTGGCTTTGTATAATACTCATCATTGTGCATCTTGGATTATTTTATAATGTTGGTTTATTCATTAAGAGTTATTTAAATGTCTTCGACAACTTTAAACTTGTTATCATTTGAAAAATGCAATTCCAGTGTTTGCATTTTATTTTGATATTATTTACCTGATATGTGCTTTCTATAGCAAAATTCAAATTTTAGTTGAATGGCGTTTAATTTGTACAACATGAACTATCCCATTCCTGTTTCATTTAGTAAAAACATTTATAAATTTATTGAAACTGGAAAAAAATCAATATCCCATGTCATAACTAATACTTTTTGTGATGAACTATTATTTTCATTTTTGTCGAGCCTGGCATCGCCATAAGGCGAGACTTAGGTGTTACTTTTCCGTTGTTGGTGAAGGCAACTTTGGCCACGGCGGTGGCAAGGGCATGTCAAAATGTGAAAGTTTATGTTAAAGTCAAAAGCTAACCAGGGGAGACATTTAATTCTGTGGAATTCTTGTTTAATAAATGGCATAGTTTGACATTTTTGGGTAAAATTATGACCTTTTTCCATGGAAAATGTAAAATTTTTCTTACATTTTTTTTTAACAAATGTTTTTATTTTAAGGATCATGTGATATACCGGCAATAACCATTTCCCATGTCAATTTGTAGGGGTCTCGGTGGCCAAGTGGTCTTAAGTGCACACTTATATGGATCACACTGCTTAATTCTCAATGCCTAAGTTCAAATCAAATTCAGGCAGAATCTATTGTGAGAAAATTTGTAATTTTTCTTGCCAGATGTAGTTGTTTTCTCTGGGCACTCTGGTTTTCTCCACATAAGAATCATGACTGGGGAGTAAAACAACATTATGTCTCTCCACTCCACTCTTGTAACTTTTGTTAAGAACTTTTATTTTCATTCAATATAAAATGGCATATTTTGTTGAATTTCTTCTGTAAAAATAACCTTTTTCCATGAAAATGTGAAAGTTTTCTATAATATTCCTCAAAATTTGTTTCAATACTGGCATTACCCATTTCCCATGTCACATTGTTATTGCCAAAAAAAAAAATAAATAAATAAAAACAAAATAAAAAAAAGAAATAAAAAAATAATAAATACCCTGGTAAATAATAAAAATAATAATAAAGACACAGGTTTTAAATTTCTGAAACTGGTAACAACTTTGAAAAAATAACATGTACATCCAACCTGTTTCAATCATTTACATGTACCTTTTGGCCTATTCATTTAGCCAAAAATCTTAAGGAATTTGAGTGATGATTGTAAAAAAAATTTTGTTTGATTTTTGCAGATTAAAGAGAATAAACACTGAAGTATGACTATGATTTTCTTTCTTCTTAGAAACGTAAGTAGTGCATTTTCATATTAGCTGTGTTCCAACAGTTGTTCGGTTGCTGGAAGTTTTTGAGTTTTTGGTCCTAAAATGTTATGGATTTTGAAATAGATTTAACATTTTGGTGTGTCTGAATTTGTGAGTCCAAAAATGTGTCTGCTGCAATAATCCCATGATCTACTGTCAAACGTAATACACCTGAACCCTTTTTTCCCATGATTATTTGTAGAACTAGTGCATCTGACGCATCAATTTCACATTCTACTGTCAAACCAAGTACATCTGGCCCCAGTTTCTCAATCATTCTCTCAATTGAGTTTACACTCAACTCAAATTTGGCAATATTTCAATGTCAATTTTTAAGACATTGCATAGTTAAAATTGATTATCTTATATTATATCTAAATTGTTTAGTGTAGGTTTGTTGAACAAAAACAAAATATTGTCTCATAAAATTTAAGATTTTTAAAATATTGAAGAGAGAAAAATGGGAATACAGTAGATTCCCCTTAATTGCATAGTCTGTGTGTCAGAAAATTTTATGCAATTAAGCGGAATATGCAAATAACCGAAAATGCCCCTTGGGCACAATTGATTGATGGATACATGGGTTGGGGCCATTTTAGTACTTGTGTAGGCATCATAGAACACTGTAGAAACAACAGAAAATAAGTTATTACTTTGAAATTAAAAAATGAAATAAATAATTCAGAATAAAAAAATTTAAAAAATTATTTTTTTTTAATTTGTATATAATGTTTTAAAAATTCTAGCTGATCGATTGACGGATACTCCCGGTGAGGCCGTTTTTTTAGTAAACATCAAAGTCGGTGTACTGTAGAATCAGCAGAAAATTTGTAATTCCTTTGACATAAAAAAATAAATAATTAAAGATAATTGAAAAAAAATATTTAATTACATGTAATTAAAATCTCAAGACTTGTAATATATTTTCTTTACTAAATAAAGATTTAAAATTCTAGCTGATCGTTTTAAACCTCGTATTTACATGGGATTCCAAAATGTGGTATGGGTGGACTTTTCTTTCAGACCATCGATCTGTGTTTAATCCTAGAAAATGTATGTAACTAGAACATCTGTTGGTATTTAATTCATTGTTCCTTAACACTCGCGATATTCGTATTTCTTGTTTATTTACTTCTTTTTAAAAATCCACGTGTTCGCACATGGCACTGAGTTATACTGTTCGAGTTATCTCCCTTTCACGGTACGATAATCTATTTTTAAATGTGACATAGAAAAAATCCAGTTGCTTGACAACGTGCACGATGTCCGGTAAAATTAAATTTCAAACAGATTTTGTGTAAATAAATTGAAAGATGTCTTATCTTGTTATTAATTTTATACAAAGTTATATTTTAATTGTTAATGGACCAATTATTCGATCAGTCATAAATTGGAAATTCCCGTTGTTATGTGTAACTAGGTCTGATCCAATGAAATTAATGAATAAAACGTCACTTCCTTATGTGAAAAAATGTCTTTGATGTTGAATCTGTATACCGACAAAACTTGCTACATAAAGGGTTTTTCAGCCGTAAACGATAATTTCAACCAGTTTATCTTAATGAGGAAATAATAAAATAAAGAATAAAGCATTTGATTGAGGTATGATTGATTGAGTTTACCCAAAAAGAACTGTATATACGCGTTATTAAACTTGCTATGGGATAACAGTCAACGTACATATAATGATACACATTCCTTAACCATGTTAACAAAAACATTAATTTAAAAAATGTTTTTGGCTTTATTTAATCTTTGTTTGAAAAACCCAGCACCGAAGTTCCAGTAAAACCATGTCTGGGTTTAGAAAATGTAATGGAAATAAATTTCAGTTAAAAAAAATCGTTATAAAACTTGTGTGACCTGGGTACAAATTTTTCACCTGTCATAGCCCTTTTTAATTGGTTTAACATAATAAATTACGTTTCCTGACAAACTCGTATTGACAGACCAATTGGATGACTACTCTACAAAGTGAACACTAATTAACTGGCTTCATATCTCACCTGTCGTTAGCTGTACACATGTTTATATAATGTAAACATCTGTCGAGGTTACCTTTGCATTGTCGGCAAATATATTTTGTAATCATGAAACTTCAGACCAAGATCGCATAATTTTCAGAATTTTTTATGCAATTAAGCGGAATTTAGACTTTTGTTTATGCAAATAAACGGAATTTTTTACATTGTTTAAATAGGAAATGGTTTGGTGCAGAGAAAAATTATGCAATTAACCGGAATATGCAATTAACCGGTATGCAATTAAGTGGAATCTACTGTATTTGAGTCGAGTGTACACTCAGATGAGTGAATGATTGTGAAACTGGGAATATTTGAGTTGAGTGTACACTCAGATGAGTGAATGATTGTGAAACTAGGGCCTGATCTTCTTTTCCATGCTTATTTATTAAAACTAGTGAATCTGTCACATCAATCCCATTTTCTACTGTCGAACCAAGTACATGTACATGTATTTGGAACTGTATTAGGACTATATTAGAACTTTAATTGACTATCCTTTCATATTTTCTTTATAATGGAGGTCTTTAACTAAATTGTCTTGATTTTTACATAAAAGTTGTCACCATACTAGTTATACAAAATATCATTTATTGCCCCATTATTATTATTATTATTGGCTTGCTTGGAAAAAAATTCACTATATATTTTGTTACTTTTAGTCCAGATTTAGATTCCTTTGGTCATTTATAAAAAAAATAATCACTAACTAATTAAAATGATCATCTAATAGTATCACAGAACTGGACATAATTTCATATATATTGGAATTAGTCCATTTTTCTTAAATACAGCTGCTTCCTGCCTGATGGTGCTTTTGTATGGTTGATATTCATTCATAACCTTCAGTGCTTTGATTTTTTTAAGTGCAGGAGCCTAATGGCTGTCAGTTTGGGAAATCATCAGCCAGTTATTCAAAATGGACATCAGTTGTTTTATTTATTCCATGTATGAAAAATTTGTCTTCCATTCACTCCATACAGCTGCCCCCTGCCTGGTGGTGTTATTTTATTAATGAAGATGTTTTAGCTAACAAGATTTAATTAGCTGTAGTGAGTTTTTTTCTATATATATATATGTCAGCATTCGGAAATATATGAATTAGCTTAATTACCCATATGGAGTGCTGAAAGTTCATTGTTTCTCCTTTGTGATTAGAACATTATCTGATTTTGATTATTAGATTCAAATGACATTTGAAAAAGCTGTTTGTGTGCATGTGTTTGGGTGGGGGGTGGGGGGGGGGGGAATGATGTGTGGGGTGGCTTGGTCACAAATTGGTCTAGACACCTAGTTAAACATCACAGTGTTTCTCCATTCAGGGATTCTAGTGCAAGGATGTTCGTCAGTTTGATGCTTTTTTTTTTTTTTAACAGTCCATTACTTCATTGTAAAACCATTTTTCCTGCTCTGTCTTTAAACATTCAAGACATCATTTGTCCTGTATTTTTTTATATCCAAATACAAATACATGTATAGTGTTAAAATGTTTTAAAGCAGATCTTGTTCTAAAATATTTGAGACCATGACTTTGGGAATTAAGAACACAAAAATTGGTGAAAATTTAGAATTTCATCTTTTTTCTATCATTCTACTAAAATATAGTCCAAAAATCTATTCCCTTCATTATACTAGTTTTTTAGTCGAGAAATATCATTTCTTCCACCATCCCAGTCACAGATTTTTATTCCAGAAATTCAGTTTCTATTACCATTCAAGATTTTTAGTACAGAAATTGGGTTTCCTTTTTCTATCCAAGATTATTAATACAAAATCAGGTTTCCTTCAACATTCAACATTTGAATACCACTTGGGCTCATCCTATATCCTAGTGTAAGAAAGTTTGTCATTTGGCTTGCCAAAAAGGTTGGTGGTATTCTCTAGGCATTCCAATTTCTTCCACCATTCCAGAACTGACAATCTCAATATAAGTGAAAGAATCTTAACTAAAGCATAAAACACCCTTACTGTAACCCATCTCCACTTTGAAAAAAAAAAAACATTCCTGAAAATGATCAGTTTAGATAGGTTATTTATTTTTAATCAAAATGTTTGAAAATACAGCATAATTTGAGGAAAATGTTTTTGATGTGCAGATTATTATTTGATAAAAACAATGCCCATTTCCTTGAACAATAGGAAGGTTTTATACACGAAGATCACATTACGGCGATCCTTAACACAAGACTTTTTAGACTACAACAATGAACTCTGGCACATCCCCATTATGTAAACTTTTATCAGTTTATTTCGCTAAAGGTTATTGTTTTTTCTCGGGCATTGCTGTTTCCTTCACCATCCCAGAACTAGGTACCTTGATGGCCGAGTTGTCTAAAGCACACACTGAAGGATCAGTGCTTTTTACTGCATAGGTTTGAATCACACTTAAGCAGATCCTAGTGTGTAATTTTGTCAGTTTGATTGCCAAAAGTCAATATATATTTTTTTCTGGGAACTCAGGTTTCTCCATCATTTCAGAACTGACCACCTGAAAATAAGTGAATGAATCTTGACTGGGGCTTAAAAAAAGTATGTTCCTCGACTTCATAAGCTTATAACCGCAGAGTGCTTGTATATATGAAAAAAATGAGGTTCGCATATTTGTAACACCATTTTCACATAACACATCTGCATCAGTATAGCTGAAGTAACATTAATGTCATTAGATTAAATACAACATTAATTTTGACTGTTTATCCCCAAATGTTCTGAATTTTTATTGCAAATTTTTTATTTTTCATTAATAAGGGACAGTGACCGTGTGATTAAGGTGTTACTCAGATTTCAAACAAACCCTAGAAATTTTACAGATAAATTGAAGTGAGAAAGTGTTGTTTCATTGACATTAATCTCTACTTGTTGGCAGGGTAACTAGTGTAATTGATCGAGTGGTCACATGTCTGTCTGTGACATTTTTGGCAAGCAAAATAACACATATATAAGGCCTCAGTCTCTGAGCTATCTAAAGTGTGTGCTTACCGATCACAGTGCCTCTTACTGCCTAGGTTTAAATACCACTTGGGCTCATCCTATATCCTAGTGTAAGAAAGTTTGTCAGTTGGCTTGCTAAAGGTTTGTGGTATTCTCCGGACACTTCAGTTTGCTCCACCATTCCAGAACTGACCATCTCAATATAAGTGAAGGAATCTTAACTGAAGTGTGAAACACCCTTAATGCAATCCATCTCCACTCTGAAAAAAAAACTTCCTGAAAATGATCAGTTTAGATAGGTTATTTACCTTTAATCACCTTTAATCACCTTTAATCAAAATTTTTGAAAATACAGTATAATTTGAGGAAAATGTTTTTGATTTGCCATGCAGATTAATATTATTTGATAAAAACAATGCCCATTTCCTTGAACAATAGGAAGGTGTACGACATGGAATACTATACTTAAACTGCAAGTGAGAAAGTATTTTTTACTTGACATTAGTCTCTACTGGTTGGCAAGGTAACTAGTGTAATTGATCGAGTGGTCACATTTGCAAGTGAAATAACACATTATTGTTTCTACAGGTAATTCATGTGTACAAAAAAGCTCGGAAATATTTTTGCAAAACTAAAAAAATCAGCAAGAATTTGCATTTGCATCAATCATTGAGATTGATCCAAAAAAAAAAAAAAAAAAAAAAAAAAAAAGTTAATTAATGAAGAATAGTCAAAGAATGATGAAATGTAAATCATCATTCAGCCAACCAATTAACCAATCAGCATTCATTATTTGTGATAATATAATTCCACATTTCTCGGTTTATGTCTTAATCTCTAAAAGTTCTATCCCTAATCACAAATTTACACCTCTTAAAATGAGTTTTTTCCTTGAAATATTCCTAGAAAATACAAGTTTAACATCTGTGAACGAACCGTGGCACCTGAAGAAGATTGGTCTTAAATGTCTGACAGCATCTCAAGGCTGTGTTGTATAGAGATTCTGTAAAAGAATCAATTAAAATAAATTCTGAAGAGCTTTAACACACCTGCATACAAGTAGAGTCTCTTCACATTAAAATCTTTCATATACTTATGCTTTCTTATCTGTGATGTCATTGTGTAGAAGATTCTGCACGGTAGTTTTAGCGCTAGCAGTGATAAGATGCTTTGATTCTAAAAACATGTAGATGATTGTTTGATTGTAAATTCTAATATCGGTTTATGATTTCTTTTCAATGATGTCATTTTGTTGAAAGACTCTTCCTGTTGTTCACAACAGCAATGATAAAAGTGCTTTATTTCTGATACTTATTATTTCCTATCATTTGTATTGCAGTGGCTGACGGCAACTTCATATAACAAACAAACGAGCAAAATATTGATATTATTATATTTACATGTAGTTGACATTTAGAAACTTGACATAGTCAGTAGAGATTTAAATTCCTCGAGTTCATATGATGTAGCATGTAAAAACAGTTAAACGGATTTCATTACACGTACATGGTTGTATATGTATATATATATATAAAACTTCAAGTAAGATGAAACTGTTTATGTATACAGGAGTTTATATACAATTTCAACATTTATACATAGTGAAATGTTTTAAGAACAGAATTTGAAAAATCAGGAAATTTTATCTCAAGCATAAAATTGTACTTTTTTTTTGGAAAAGTTTCATTTTAAGCATAAAATTGGACTTTTTTTGGAAAAATTTATATAATGGTTTGAAGAATGAATCTGAAAAATAGGAAATTTAATCTAAAGCATAAAGTATAAAATTGGACTTTTTTTGGAAAAGTTGCATAATAGTTTGAAGAACAAATCTGAAAAACAGGAAAATTAATCTGAAGCATAAAATTATTATTTTTTATGGAAAAGTTGCATAATGGTTTGAAGAACAATTCTGAAAATCAGGAAAATTAATCTGAAGCATAAAATTATTATTTTTTATGGAAAAGTTGCATAATGGTTTGAAGAACAATTCTGAAAAATCAGGAAATTTAATAAATATTAAGCATAAAATTTTAGGTTTTTTTTAGGAAAAATTACACAATGGTTTAACATGTATATTTGGGATTATAAAGAAATAATTCTTCATAATTCTGTTATAGAGAAAGCTATGTTGAGAGTATAAAATACAATTATTAACTTATAATATCCAGCAATATTGAAATAAATATAACATCATACTTTATGGGAAATTTTGTAATATTTTGCTGTATTGGATAGTATTATTTGATAGTGGAGCTGTTTTGCAAGTCAATTAATAAAATGTTTTTCGGTAAGAGTGTATTTTAAAAAAAAAGCAATAGAAATGCAGTATTCCTTTTATTGTAACATTTAAAAATTGGTAAAAAGTTTTTTTTTGGAAATTAACATTGATAGTTATTTCGGGATATTGAGAGGAATAGAGATATGTTTGTATTATGGAGACATGTCAAACGTTGACAATTCAGCAATTCAACTATAATGACCAGCAGCAGAAGTGTTGTTGCTATGTGTACATGTTTTTGTTGTCATGACGTTTGTCCATTTCATCCCCATCACCAGTGGTCAAGTTTGAATTCCAATTTGAACAAGGATGTGAAACCATACAGGTAGGTCAAGAAGAAGTGTGAGGTATAATGTGTTTTGTGGTTTTGTCATATTTATTTTTTTCTGACCCTTTTGACCATAGGGCCATAAGATCATTTTGGCCCTCTTAGTCCTTTTTTTTTTCATACACATTCTTAGATGTATATGTGTTAATTGTTAATGTATATGTATGTGGATTTGTGTTGACTAATTTCTATATGGTATGTTTGTACAAGAATGATTTGTCAAGGCTGTGAAATTCTAGACTGCTGTGGCTGAATGATCTTAATAGTATGTTTATGGAGAACATGTCACAATACCTAGGGTCAAATCATACTTGTTAAGAGCCTATCTGTTTTGGGATATATGTCATTTTGTCTGCCTAGGTTAAGTTGAACTTACCACCTTGATCTAGGTAAAATAATTTTGACTAGAGCATGAAACAATATAACTCCATTCTGTCTAATGGCTCTGAACTTATATAGATACTCTGTCTTGGCTCTGAACTTCTGAATATTCAGTCTTGGCCCAGAACTTCTCCTTTATGTACTCTGTCCTGGGCCAGAACTTCTCCTCTAGCTACTCTGTCCTGGCTCTGATCTCTTCCTCTAGATACTCAATCTTGGTCCAGTACTTCGGTTGTAGATACTCTGTCCTGGCTCTGATATCCATCTCTTGGCCCAGAACTTCTCCTGTAGATAATTTTGAAATAGATCTCTAGATACTCAGTCTGGGCTCTGAAACTTCTCTTTTAGATACTTTTTCTTGCCTCTAAACTTCTCCTTAAGATGTTCTACCTTGTTCTTACACTTCCCTGTTAATACTCGGTCTAAAATGTCCCTCAGCATCTCTCCTGCATACTCTGTCTTGTCCCTGAACTCCTCTTTTGCAAATCCTGTCTTTTTCCTGAGCTCCTCCTCTGCAAATTCTATCTTTTCCCTGAACTCCTCCTCTGCAAATCCTGTCTTTTCACTGAACTCCTCCTCTGCAAATCCTGTCTTTTCGCTGAACTCCTATTCATACTCTATCTTGTCTCTGAACTCCTCTTTTGCAAATCCTGTCTTTTCACTGAACTCCTCCTCTGCAAATCCTATCTTTTCCTTGAACTTCTCCTATTCGTACTTTATCTTGTCCCTGAACTCCTGTTCTGCATACTCTGTCTTTGTTCATGAATTCCTCCTCAGCATACCCTGTCTTTGTCTCTGAACTCCTCTTCTGCATACTCTGCCTTTGTCCCTCAACTCCTTTTCTGCAATCCCTTTCTTGTCCCTGAACTCTTCCTCCAGATATACTGCTTTGGTTATGAGAAATCTTTCCTCTAAATACTTTCATCATTTTCTTTTTTTATTTGCAGTGCAAATGCCACAGTTGAGGTGCAGTTGTTTCAGAATCGTAGTCCTCGAGTAGAAGGCATGAACAACACAGTACAAAATAATAAATCTACACCAGATGGAGCCAAAGAAATCCCAGTAGCTGATAGTGCAGGAGGGGGAGAGAAAGCACCTTCTAAAAGAAGATCGAAGCCAGAAGAGCGATCCCAGTCACTACTGTATGTATTTAATATTTTTAATATGTACTAATTTGTTTTTGCTTTGTCTTTTCTGTATGATGCGAAATACTCACTGGAAAAAATTATGTCATTTCTAGCTCAACTGAACCACAAGTGAAAAAGTTTAAATATAATGTCTGAGTGTCAGTTGTAGAGTCTGCATCCATTGTTATGAGTATGAGTTCTAGGGTCCATTTTCTTTACTGACAGCATTTTTCAGCAATACTCATGGAAAAAATCATGTCATTTCTAGCTCACCTGTACCACAGGTGAAAGAGCTTATGTATAACATGAGTGTCAGTTGTATATGGTCCTTTTTCTTCACCAAAAGTACCTTTTTTCCCAGTTCCCAGCAAGTACTTCTTATTATAGTGTCTGAGTGTCATTTGTAGAATCTGTATCCATTGTTAAGAGTATTAAATCTTGGGTCCTTTTTCTTTACCAATAGTACTTTTTTCACAGTTTCCAGCAAGTACTTTTTGTAGTAGAATAATTATTTGTAGTTCCTGGACCAAACTTTTATTTTTCAGGCTTTCCATGGACCATTTTAAAACATATTTAGGTTTTGAATTGGAAAATTTACCTTGAAAATCATGTTTAGGCTTCAAAACAGTAATCTCTATGGATTAATCAAAGAACAAGTTCATGTATGCCTTTGTGCGAGTGTGTATCATGGCCTGCCTTGTACTAGAACACAAACAGGGGATATTTTGGTAAGGTGCTAGCTCACTGAGTCAGTATGCCACAAAGAAGCATACGACTTCCCTAGTCCATTATCCTGGCATCAGATGAACCAGCTAAGGACTAATTCTATAAAATTAGATATGTCCACAATCAAGGACTAATTCTTTTTAACTTTAGATATATCCACAATCAAGGATTAATTCTAATAATTTAGATATGTCCACAATCAAGGACTAATTCTTTTAACTTTGATACGTTACAATCAAGGACTAATTCTATAAACTTTGATATGTACACAATCAAGGACTAATTCTTTTAAATTTGATACGTCCACAATCAAAGACTAATTCTATTAATTTAGATATGTCCACAATCAAGATCTAATTCTATAAAATTTGATATGTCCACAATCAAAGACTAATTCTATTAATTTAGATATGTCCACAATCAAGATCTAATTCTATAAACTTTGATATGTCCACAATCAAGGACTAATTCTATTAATTTAGATATGTCCACAATCAAGGACTAATTCTATTAATTTAGATACGTCCACAATCAAGGACTAATTCTATAAACTTTGATATGTCCACAATCAAGGACTAATTCTATTAATTTAGATATGTCCACAATCAAGGACTAATTCTATTAATTTAGATACGTCCACAATCAAGGACTAATTCTATAAACTTTGATATGTCCACAATCAAGGACTAATTCTATTAATTTAGATATGTCCACAATCAAGGACTAATTCTATTAATTTAGATATGTCCACAATCAAGGACAATTTCTATTAATTTAGATATGTCCACAATCAAGGACTAATTCTATAAACTTTGATATGTCCACAATCAAAGACTAATTCTATAAACTTTGATATGTCCACAATCAAGGACTAATTCTATTAATTTAGATATGTCCACAATCAAGGACAATTTCTATTAATTTAGATATGTCCACAATCAAAGACTAATTCTATTAATTTAGATATGTCCACAATCAAGGACTAATTCTATTAATTAATTCTATTAATTTAGATATGTCCACAATCAAGGACAATTTCTATTAATTTAGATATGTCCACAATCAAGGACAATTTCTATTAATTTAGATATGTCCACAATCAAAGACTAATTCTATTAATTTAGATATGTCCACAATCAAGGACTAATTCTATTAATTAATTCTATTAATTTAGATATGTCCACAATCAAGGACAATTTCTATTAATTTAGATATGTCCACAATCAAAGACTAATTCTATTAATTTAGATATGTCCACAATCAAGGACTAATTCTATTAATTTAGATATGTCCACAATCAAGGACAATTTCTATTAATTTAGATATGTCCACAATCAAAGACTAATTCTATTAATTTAGATATGTCCACAATCAAGGACTAATTCTATTAATTAATTCTATTAATTTAGATATGTCCACAATCAAAGACTAATTCTATTAATTAATTCTATTAATTTAGATATGTCCACAATCAAAGACTAATTCTATTAATTTAGATATGTCCACAATCAAGGACTAATTCTATTAATTAATTCTATTAATTTAGATATGTCCACAATCAAGACTAATTCTATTAATTTAGATATGTCCACAATCAAAGACTAATTCTATTAATTTAGATATGTCCACAATCAAAGACTAATTCTATTAATTTAGATATGTCCACAATCAAAGACTAATTCTATTAATTTAGATATGTCCACAATCAAAGACTAATTCTATTAATTTAGATATGTCCACAATCAAAGACTAATTCTATTAATTTAGATATGTCCACAATCAAAGACTAATTCTATTAATTCTATATTTAGATATGTCCACAATCAAAGACTAATTCTATTAATTTAGATATGTCCACAATCAAAGACTAATTCTATTAATTTAGATATGTCCACAATCAAAGACTAATTCTATTAATTTAGATATGTCCACAATCAAAGACTAATTCTATTAATTTAGATATGTCCACAATCAAAGACTAATTCTATTAATTTAGATATGTCCACAATCAAAGACTAATTCTATTAATTTAGATATGTCCACAATCAAAGACTAATTCTATTAATTTAGATATGTCCACAATCAAAGACTAATTCTATTAATTTAGATATGTCCACAATCAAAGACTAATTCTATTAATTTAGATATGTCCACAATCAAGACTAATTCTATAATAATTTAGATATGTCCACAATCAAAGACTAATTCTATTAATTTAGATATGTCCACAATCAAAGACTAATTCTATTAATTTAGATATGTCCACAATCAAAGACTAATTCTATTAATTTAGATATGTCCACAATCAAAGACTAATTCTATTAATTTAGATATGTCCACAATCAAGGATTCCACATCAAGGACTAATTCTATTAATTTAGATATGTCCACAATCAAAGATCTAATTCTATTAAATTTAGATATGTCCACAATCAAGGACTAATTCTATTAATTTAGCAATGTCCACAATCAAGGACTAATTCTATTAATTTAGATATGTCCACAATCAAAGACTAATTCTATTAATTTAGATATGTCCACAATCAAGATCTAATTCTATAAAATTTGATATGTCCACAATCAAGGACTAATTCTATTAATTTAGCAATGTCCACAATCAAGGACTAATTCTATTAATTTAGCAATGTCCACAATCAAAGACTAATTCTATTAATTTAGATATGTCCACAATCAAGATCTAATTCTATAAAATTTGATATGTCCACAATCAAAGACTAATTCTATTAATTTAGATATGTCCACAATCAAGGACTAATTCTATTAATTTAGATATGTCCACAATCAAAGACTAATTCTATTGATTTAGCAATGTCCACAATCAAGGACTAATTCTATTAATTTAGATATGTCCACAATCAAGATCTAATTCTATAAAATTTGATATGTCCACAATCAAGGACTAATTCTATTAATTTAGCAATGTCCACAATCAAGGACTAATTCTATTAATTTAGATATGTCCACAATCAAGATCTAATTCTATAAAATTTGATATGTCCACAATCAAGGACTAATTCTATTAATTTAGATATGTCCACAATCAAGGACAATTTCTATTAATTTAGATATGTCCACAATCAAGGACTAATTCTATAAACTTTGATATGTCCACAATCAAAGACTAATTCTATTAATTTAGATATGTCCACAACTAAAAAAAATTCTATTACATTTTAATTCTGATACAACTTTTTACATAAGTATCTAAAATTAACCACAAGCTGATGTAAGTGACTGTATTTGTCTTTTGACAACTTTTGTTGCTTGGCAACAATTTAACAATTTGCAAAACAGTAGGTGTTGACATAAACTTCTTAATTGTTTATAATAATCTGTTTACACATGAAGAAAAATTGTGATAATGAATTTTAACTTGCCTTGTGCATATCCATGTGAGTTTATGCTATGGCAAGGCATGTGCATGTGAATCAATTAAAATTAACCTTCACCAAGGGCATTAGGCTTATAATTAATGTGGAAGGATGTTGTATCCAGGATGGTGATCCAAGATGGCTGCCATTAATTTAAAACTGAATAATTCCAAAAAACATTTATTTATCAAGCAATGTAGTTCAAATTTAGTTAATAGAGTGCAGATATATCAAATGTTAATACATGTATATATAATTTTTTTTTCTCAAACAGTAAATATATGGTTGTTATTACTATTTTTGAAATATGAAAATAGAATGTTATTTTTAGCAATTTCATTAGAATATTTTATCTCTGAAAATTCTTTTGTTGATCAGAATTAAAACTTCGAGTTATAAATCCGTTGTAATTAATCAGGGTTTATACCAACCTGATCTACAGCTCCGTGGTTCAGTGGTAGAGGGCCTGCCTTGAAAATAGGAGGTCGTGGGTTCAAACACCAGTGTGGTCATGCATAAGACTTTAAAATTTAATATATTGCTTTCTCACCTGGTGCTTAACACTAAGAGCATAGTGAATCAACTGGCTCACACAATGCCAGGATAATAGACTGGGGGAGTGGTATGTTGGTCTGTAAAATCAGGAGAAATATGGTTACTAGTATATTTGTCTACCCGTTTATTTCATATGTCGTATTTTAAAAATAACTCTTTATTTTACCTGTAGCATAAGTAAATATGTCTGTTATAGTTCTTTGTAATTTTGAAAAATACTGAAAACATTTTATAACAAAAACAAGTAGTAAAAAGGCCATACCATCAAATTGATCATAAATGGCTATTCAGAGTACATGTATCAGATTACGCACTGTCACATATGAATTTTCATACACAATGTATCCGAGAAGGTGTATATGGTTTTAGCCCTTTTTCTTAAACAGAGATCTAGATGTAACCTTTCTCAATCATAAAACTGTGTAAATGTAAGAATAAAAAAGTGAAAATAATACAATTTACATTTTAATGGCATGTACTCATGTACCTGAATATGGAAAAAAAATTTCACACATTGGAGTATTGATTTTTATCTGGAAAAAGAAGAGAGAAGGCAATTATTGTCAAGTCAAGATTCTTGCACTTCTAGCTATTCTGGCCATTGATTCAAGGAAAGTGGAGGAAACCTAAGCCCGTTAAAGTCAAGGAAAATTAAGTTTGTGTACTAGGAAAAAAACTAGGACCCTTAGGCCTAAAATAACATTAACTTTGTTTGCTGTTGACTGCCCAACCCACTTGAAATGCCCCTACCCAAAAAAAATTTTTGCCATCCTTTCAACCCTTTTTTTTTTTTTTTTTTTTCCTGCAGAAGAACCAGTATTAAAGGGCAATGGCCCTATCAAGCGAGATGAGCTGTAAGACTTTAGTTAGCAAGAAAATTGTAAAGTGTGTTTTAAAAGAGACATATGAAACTAATTTAAAAGTGTAATAGAGTTTTCAAATAAAAAAAAATAAAAATATTTTTCCTACCTACCTACCCACATATGGATAGCATGAGTCGGAAACAGGAAACAGCAAACAAACAATTTTTTTATGTTAGGCCTTAGCTAGCAAACTGACAAACTTTATCACACTAGAATCTGACATTTGACATTCTGCATTTGAAGGACAGAGTGTTGACTGATTCACCTGGATAATATGACTGGGAGAGTGGAATTCTTGTTTGTGGTAGGCATTCTGCACTTGGAGGACAGATTCACCTGGTGTTTGGATAATGTGACTAGGGGAGTGGTAGTATTGTCTGGGAAATACTGCCTTGGCACCCTAACAGTTTAGATTGTCTTGAGAATGCCTGCTAGTAAAAGGCAGACCATATATAATACATGCAAAATGTATTAGATTAATTCTTTCTTAGGATGTTAATAAACTTGCTGTTGTCACAAATAAATGGAAAAATTGCTGATGCAATGTAAACATTACAACATTCCAATGAACACTGTAAATGTTTACTGTTTGCAACAAAATTATTAAATTAGAGGATCTTAAGAACATTGCATAGTAGAAATGTGTCACAAGTTTTCAGTGTGAAGGGTTGTGTTTTAAAAAACCAGCACTTTTTTGGTGTTTTTGCTGTATTGCCAAAGCCTACATTTTTCTTAGGAGATTGATAATTGGAGTTTCTAATGCTTTTACCACTTGGCTTCTGCAGGCATTTTTCATTTGATATTTGAATTAATACAAGGATTACATGATCACAATTTACGATTCCCTAAATTTGTGGTCTTAGTCATCTGATTTGACAAGATTTTAACTTTACAGGGAAAATATTCTTCTAATAAATATCAAATTCCAACATTATATTCATTCAGAAGTTTTAACTCCCATAAAAATGAATGATTTTATTGTTTCCAAGTTTTATGACAAATGCACACACTGCTGATGTAAACTTATACTTTAATGACCATTGGCCATCAAGGAGTAAAATTAGAAACTTAAGATCTCCACTGACAAGCCTACAGGAAATGTTGATTAAGTGTAAGTTAAGAACAGATAATGTTACTCATGATGCTTAGTAAAACATTTTACAGACTTCGATTGACTGTAGAGCTAATATTACCCACAATTCCAGACTGGCTACTGATTAAAACATTCAACTGACTTGGGAACAACTGTAACATTATGACCTTTTACAAATAATATGATACAGTGACCCCAGGTCAGGTCATTCTGTATTGACCGGTTGACCAACTCTTCTAACATTAAAAACAACTTAACTCTAACATTGCAGCTGTTTTTATGCTTTAAAGAAATTATTCAAGTGTACAGATTTTTGACTGGTAAACCCCATTTCTATTGCCTAGTTACAATGAATGGTTTTACAACCACAAAGCCTGATTATAATGCTGTCAATCAAAAGATGAAATATATTTTTTCTACCTCTCTAGTTTAATTTTTTTGTATGGCTAGTTGATGATAATTTGATCAGTCAGCATCAATTATTTTTTAGTCATTTGTATGTTCTCTTCAGCTTTGATCATTTAAATTAAATATATATTAGGCCAGTGGGAATTTTTTTTGTTTCTTTGTGATTTATATCAGTATCACCTATTGCTGCAGGTCCTGGGTTCAAACCCTGGCTAAATTGTTGGTTTTCTTTTGATTTCTGTACATATTTGTATAGCATTTACTGCCAGAGCAGCAGGTCTTGGGTTCAAACCCTGGCATAAAATGTTGAAAATGTCAGAAATTCTTTCTGAATGATATACTTATTGGTATAGCATTTATTGCCAGAGAAGCAGGTCCTGGGTTCAAACCCTGGCTAAGTGAAACATATTAAGACTTTATAATTTTAGATCCTCTCTAGGTGTTTGCATTAAAAAACAAAGAATTGACTGGTTCAATCATTGTCAGAATACTGTGACTGGAATATTGGTATGCTTTTCTGCAGGCCACTGACTTTGTAAGCAAGCTTTAATTAGGGTCTCAACCCACAACCCTTCATTTAAAAAAGCTACCATTTTTAAAAAATGTACCACTTGGACCTTTTTTGCCTACCTTAATTTTAATTGATGTCTGATCTCACAATCCCTTAGGAACCTACAGATGATACAAAAACTTATCACTTGGCACAACTTCACTCACCTTAGTTTCAATTGAGGTTTGAACTCACAACCTTTGATTTATGAAAGCTACTGATAATAAAAAAAATACTTTGCCCATCCTACCCACCTTATTTTTAATTGAACCCACAACCATCAACTTAGAAAGCTACCAATAGTTCAAACATGTGCCACTTAGACCTACTTGTTCAGCTTAGTTTCTTTAAAGGTTTGAACCCACAACCGATGAATAAGGAAAGCTTCTGATAATACTAAAAAATACTTTGCCTAACCTTTTTTTTATTGAACCCACAATCTTCATCAGAAAGCTACTTGTAGTCCAAACATGTGCCATTTTGACCTACTTGGCCAACTTAGTTTTAATTAAGGTTTGAACCCACAGCCTTTGATTTAGAACAGCTACTAATTATACCACTTGGTCATGTACAGCCACCTTATTCTGATACATAGAGATTTTTGTAGTGATTTCAGACATTTGTTGCGCACTTCTCTTTCATGTTGTCATAACAACTCTACTTTATTGATCAAAATTAAAAAAAACGCCTTATAATAATGTAATACAAGAACAATAGTATATAAATCAACATTATAAACAAAACACAAGTTGTTTTATTTCTCTTTTCTTTTCATAAAGATGCAGTCATTTTCTTGTACTCTGTTTATGTTTTTGAACTGAGAGGAAATGAATTTCTTCTATAGTTTCTAAAGGAAATGACATTTTTGATTTATAAAGAATATTGTAAAATTGTAAAACTCTAGATCTTGAATTTTCATATTTTTCCATGGCAATTTGAGATTTTTTTCCTTTAAAGCATGTCTGTGTTGATTAAGTTTGATAATTTATATGGAAATATGCTTTTGTAAAAATTTCCTTATTTGACAAAATAAAGAAGAACAGTTTTCATATTTAACACAGTAAACAATTTTTTTATGTGACATGGTTTTAGACTGTACATATTTGGCATTGTGAAGAGATTCAGAAGATTTTTAGCTCACCTGCATTTGTCCATCCATAGCTAAAACCTATAAATAGCCATTATGAGTTAATTTTTGTACCAGTTTTGTTGAAATTTGAAACATAGAAAATAGATACCTTGGGATAAAACATGTAACAGGTTTTTCTGTACAATTTATTGTTTGCTAGTGAGTTCTACTTTTGATAATTAGATATATATTTAAGAAAAAAAGCCAAAAACAAAATTAAAGATGTTCCAGGTGAGCGATACGTGCCCTTTTTGACCTCCTGTTCATTTAAATTGGTAAAAGGTTTTCATATTTGATATTGTAGATAGTTTTCATATTTGACATTGTAGAAAGTTTTCAATATGACATTGTACAAAGTTTTCATATTTGATGTTGTAGAGAGTTTTAATATTGACATTGTACAAAGTTTTCATATTTGACATTGTTATTTGACATTGTACAAAGTTTTCATATATGACATTGTACAAAGTTTTCATATTTGACATTGTAGATAGTTTTCATATTTGATGTTGTAGAGAGTTTTCATATTTGACATTGTAGAAAGTTTTCATATTTGACGTTGTAGAGAGTTTTCATATTTGACATTGTAAAAAAATTTCATATTTGATGTGTAGAAAGTTTTCATATTTGACATTGTAGAAAGTTTTTATATTTGACATTGTAGAAAGTTTTTATATTTGACATTTTAGAATTTTTTCATATTTGACATTGTAGAAAGTTTTCATATTTGACATTTTAGAATTTTTTCATATTTGACATTGTAGAAAGTTTTCATATTTGACATTTTAGAGAGTTTTCATATTTAACATTGTAGAAAGTTTTAAAATTTAACATTGTAGAAAGTTTTCCTTTTTGACATTGTTATTTGACATTCTAGAGAGTTTCATATTTGACATTGTAGAAAGTTTTCATATTTAACATTGTAGAATGTTTTCATATTTGACATTGTAGAGAGTTTTCATATTTGACGTTGTAGAAAGTTTTCATATTTGACATTGTAGAAAGTTTTCCTTTTTGATATAGTTATTTGACATTCTAGAGAGTTTCATATTTGACATTGTAGAAAGTTTTCATATTTGACATTGTAGAGAGTTTTCATATTTAACATTGTAGAAAGTTTTCATATTTGACGTTGTAGAAAGTTTTCATATTTGACATTGTAGAAAGTTTTCCTTTTTGACATTGTTATTTGACATTCTAGATAGTTTCATATTTGACATTGTAGAAAGTTTTCATATTTGACATTGTAGAGAGTTTTCATATTTAACATTGTAGAAAGTTTTCATATTTGATTTTGTAGAGTTTTTATATTTGACATTGTAGAAAGTTTTCATATTTAACATTGTAGAATGTTTTCATATTTAACATTGTAGAAAGTTTTCATATTTGACGTTGTAGAAAGTTTTCATATTTGACATTGTAGAGAGTTTTCATATTTGACATTTTAGAGAGTTTTCATATTTGACGTTGTAGAATGTTTTCATATTTGACATTGTAGAATGTTTTCATATTTGACATTGTAGAAAGTTTTCATATTTGACATTGTAGAATGTTTTCATATTTGACATTGTAGAGAGTTTTCATATTTGACATTTTAGAGAGTTTTCATATTTAACATTGTAGAAAGTTTTCATATTTGACGTTGTAGAAAGTTTTCATATTTGACATTGTAGAAAGTTTTCCTTTTTCACATTGTTATTTGACATTCTAGAGAGTTTCATATTTGACATTGTAGAAAGTTTTCATATTTGACATTGTAGAGAGTTTTCATATTTAACATTGTAGAAAGTTTTCATATTTGATTTTGTAGAATGTTTTCATAATTGACATTGTAGAAAGTTTTCATATTTAACATTGTAGAATGTTTTCATATTTAACATTGTAGAAAGTTTTCATATTTGACGTTGTAGAAAGTTTTCATATTTGACATTGTAGAGAGTTTTCATATTTGACATTTTAGAGAGTTTTCATATTTGACGTTGTAAATGTTTTCATATTTGTCATTGTAGAAAGTTTTCATATTTGACATTGTAGAATGTTTTCATATTTGACGTTGTAGAGAGTTTTCATATTTGACATTTTAGAGAGTTTTCATATTTAATATTGTAGAAAGTTTTCATATTTGACGTTGTAGAAAGTTTTCATATTTGACATTGTAGAGAGTTTTCATATTTGACATTGTAGAGAGTTTTCATATTTGACGTTGCAGAATGTTTTCATATTTGACATTGTAGAGAGTTTTCATATTTGACATTGTAGAGAGTTTTCATATTTGACGTTGTAGAATGTTTTCATATTTGACATTGTAGAGAGTTTTCATATTTGACATTGTAGAGAGTTTTCATATTTGACGTTGTAGAATGTTTTCATATTTGACATTGTAGAAAGTTTTCATATTTGACATTGTAGAGAGTTTTCATATTTGACTTTGTAGAATGTTTTCATATTTGACATTGTTGAAAGTTTTCATATTTGACATTGTAGAGAGTTTTCATATTTGACATTTTAGAGAGTTTTCATATTTGACATTGTAGAGTTTTCCTTTTGAGATTACCGTAATCCTTCTATGTATTCGGACAGATTTTAATAATTTCATTTTCAAGTGTCCGAGAATTTAAAGGAAAATTGAAAATTAAATATCTTGAAAAATGGGGGTGTCCGAATATTTAGAGTGTCCGAAAAATTCGAGACATTTTGAGCCGATTTTTGGTCCCGGTTCCCTCTCGATATTTTAAGACATTATCAACAGCGATATCCACACATAAAATTTTAAATAAAATACAAGTAAAAGTTACCTTTTGTGTTGTTTATTTCATTAATTATTATTTTTTAAAGTGTTTGTTAAACTATAATCATGATTCTCTAAGTAATACACATCGAGGTCGCCATTTTGTTTACAAGTAAACAACGTGACTTTTTTCATTAACTCCCAACGTTTGAGGTGCACCAACATGCCGCTTTCTACTTGTTATTTTCTGCAGTCAAATTATTATTATACATCGTGTGTTGCATTATTTGTGGATCAAGTTAGAAAATTTCGTTCTATCAAATATTCAATATTTTACAGTATGCGTATGCGGCTACATTTTCAGAAATTGCAATGCAGAGATAGAACAAGTTCCAACTCCCGACTTTCGCAAATAAAAGGTTAAAAATTAAATTATTTTAAATCATATTTCAAACATATTTTAATGTAATTCTCATCTTGAAAACAGTTTTTAAACGCGCCTGTTGGCTGGAACAATCACATGGTCATTTTGGAATTCCCATAATAAACACAAATGAGAATAAGTGAAAAACGTCACTTCCTGTTTTCATCATTGATGTTGAACTAGTGTACCGACAAGATTCTGTCTTGATTTTCTCGGCAGTGAACATTAATTTTAATCAACTTTCACTTTCGTAGAAAATTAAAGCACTCATTAAAGGTATGATTTTATTGAGTTTACATAAAAACATTAATACGTTGCACATATCTGTTTCACGTTACGATGCAATGGCGCCAATACACAATGAAATAAACGTGTGTAAACAACAATTTATAGTTTAAATAATTGAAAACAACAAAGTTTCTTCTTGATTGTATTAAATCTTTATTTCAAGCGCTCTGCATCACATGCTGCAACTACGTTTCAGCAAAAACGTGTCCGCATTTAGAGGTAAAAAATTGCTGTCCGAAATTTGAGGAAATTAAAAAATTATTAAAATTTAAAAATTAGGGTGTCCAAAAACATAGAGGGTCCGAATACATAGAAGAATTACGGTATTAAGAGTGGTAAAATTTTACAGTTTTTATACTTTACATCTTTTTAGAGATTTAAGATCTGTCATTGTTGTAAAGAGTTTTTATTTTTGACATTGTAAAGAATTTTTTTGTTGTAGGCGGTTGTGGCGGCAGCATGTCAAAATGTTAAAGTTTATGTTACAGTAATGTATTTTTTACTTGATCAAAAACTAACCAGACAGGTCATTTAAATCCATGGAATTCTTGTTTTTTTTTAAATATGTATTTTACAAAATCAAAAGATCTCTTGTTAGCTATTACAAGCTGTAAAATAATTTTTTTTAAATTACGAGTTTTGTTTACAAATGTTTACAAATATTGTAACAAGATGTTTCTTATACTGTAAGCGATTTCAGATCCTGTTATTCAGTTGATGGGTTGTTCACCTTATCTTTGTCATCGGTCAATCCATTTACTTACCAAAGAAGATATACAAAACCTCCAAGTTCTGTGTATATACCATACATCAGTACACACAGTCACGTTGTCGCCATCGGTCAAAAGATTGCCCATCAAAAGAAATGATTCATTTTACTCACAATTACTTAGATGAAAATCTGATACTGTAATTAGAGTAATTTAGAAAGCCAAAGAAAATCCAATATTTTGGAAGCCATAATGAGTTACATGACTTAAGTTTTCTAATCACTGAAACATATGCCATAATTCTAAAGTTGCAAGAAAATTTTGAGAAATTATCATGATTTTTTTTTCTTTCAGAAAAATCCAGTATTTTAGAAGCCACTATTTCAGTTATAAAATTATTTGCTTAGTGTCGACAAATATATCCTTTTGCATCTAATTTAAATTACTTACAGTAGAACTTTGATAATTCAAACTTTGATATCTCACCATAGATAACTAATTTGTTCATCAAGAAGACCAGGAATACTTATTTTCAGCAATAAGGCTTCTGTAATTTGAGTCAATTAAAAGCTTGATTCCAATACCGTAATGTAAACTGGAGTATGATTACTCCCATACTAGCTTAGTCATGTGTCATTATTGAAAACTGTGGAATTATTACTGTGATTCTTCAAACATAATTTCAATGTCTTATACACGCTAATCACTAAAACTACCTATAATTCTTGCACTATATCACAAAAATGACCTGTAATTCTTGCACTATATCACTAAAATGACCTATAATTCTTGCACTTCTTTTCACCAAAATGACCTATAATTATAATGATTTTATTATTAAAATGTTCTTTTAAGCATTTTGATTACCTATAGGCAAATCCTTGTTTGCTAAAATGAAATCTGTAAAAAACGATAAAAGTGTATTTGTCCCTTATAAATATGTATTTCTTAGTTATGTGTCTTTCTTTTATCTTTTATTATATTGCTATATCTGTTGTAGTGTCTTTTGGAATACACATTTTGTATTTGCTTAAATTGTTGTTCTCAATTCTTAAATCTATATTATAAATAGATTTTTTGTTATTTGGTATAAAAGTGTCAATTGCATCAGTGCACAGGGTAACAGTTTGCCACCATAAGTCTACAGGGTAATGGTTTGCTACCATAAGTCCACAGGGTAACAGTTTGCCACCATAAGTCTACAGGGTATTGGTTTGCCACCATAAGTGCACAGGGTAACAGTTTGCCACCATAAGTCTACAGGGTATTGGTTTGCCACCATAAGTGCACAGGGTAACAGTTTGCCACCATAAGTCTACAGGGTAATGGTTTGCCACCATAAGTGCACAGGGTAACAGTTTGCCACCATAAGTCCAAAGGGTAACTGTTTAATAAGGTTGCCACCATAAGTCCACAGGGTAACAGTTTGCCACCATAAGTCTACAGGGTAATGGTTTGCCACCATAAGTGCACAGGGTAACAGTTTGCCACCATAAGTCCAAAGGGTAACTGTTAAATAAGGTTGCCACCATAAGTCCACAGGGTAACAGTTTGCCACCATAAGTCTACAGGGTAATGGTTTGCCACCATAAGTCCACAGGGTAATTGTTTGCCACCATAAGTCCACAGGGTAACGGTTTGCCACCATAAGTGCACAGGGTAATTGTTTGCCACCATAAGTCCACAGGGTAGTCCACAGGGTAATTGTTTGCCACCATAAGTCCACAGGGTAACGGTTTGCCACCATAAGTCCACAGGGTAATGGTTTGCCACAATGTTAAATATATATCAAGGATATAAAATATATCTTTGAATATTGCGATGTCACTTTTCAACTTTGAAAACTTGAACACTCAGTACCTTTAAGTCATCATTGAAGTCCCATGCCCTTTGGAGAGTCCTCAATGGCAGAGTGGTCTAAAAGTGCTTTTACAGATCACAGTGCCTCTCATGGCTCAATGTTCAAATTACACTTGGGCAGATCGTAGTGTGAGAAATTTTGTCAGTTAGCTTGCCAAAGGTCATTGGTTTTCTCACGGCACTCAAGGTTCCTCCACCATTCCAATCTGACCACCTTGACATAAGTGAAAAGATCTTGACTGGGGCGTAAAACACCATTTCTTCATTCCAATCCATGTCCTTATGAGTTATGGGAGTCCTATTGTATTTTAGGAAAAACATATAAAGTTTTCAAAAGCTGCTCGAACAGTTAATGTGATTTGGTTTTCTTCAAACAGTAAAATTAGCTGTAACATCTACCTTTATATAAAGACCAACTGTTTATTAAGACCAGGTAGTTTATTAAATTTTAACACTCTTCATTAATATAACAAAATGGCCTGTAGACAGCTTTTACCACCTCCGAGTACAAAACTTTTACACACAAATGTAAAAGTCCTTAAGGTTAGAATGTTGCCATAGTATGCTGAAGTTTTGGCTACCAACACAACACCTGATTCTGAATTAGTAACCTGCAAATTCAATCCTCGGGGGAAAACTTTGAAGATGAAAGCATTGTCATGGTATACCAGAAAAAAAATGCTACGATAGAAACCACTTGAGTATAATTTTCTTCATTGAGGCAAAACAAACCATTTTAGTTGTTATTTGGCATCAAACATTGAGTACACTAGAAACTCTGCTGGAGATATGCACATCTTACAGGCAAAAACTGACCGTATTCTAGGGTGAAACTTTTGATTTTCAAAATAAGCAGTATTGAAATAGATAAAATATAAGTATTAATATCTTTGTATCTCTTAGTACATATAAGTGAAAACCGGTTTTTCTAAAACCACTACATTATCATGATAAACATAATCTAGACAAAGTGCACTAGCTATCTTACTACTGCTTGAAAAAAGATTTCATTGTGATGACAGCTGTGGGCATTTTTTAATGTAGAGCTTCTTGAAAAACTGCAGGGAAAAAACATTGATGACTTGCTTGCATAAAGTTGAATGTTTAAATACTTGTTTATTGATTAAGGCTTAATCTGCATGGCTGTGATAAGTTGATGTAAGATCAGCTGTTTTACAAAATTTTAGGATTGAGGCTACATAAGGGGGTTTTGTAATTTATAAGGCTACATTAGGTATTAAATGATATGGATATATATTGATGCCTTTGCACAAGGAGTACGTCTATTTCACAAGACTTCATTTAAGGGGGTTTTTTTAGGAGCATGTCTGTTTCATGAGGCTTCATTAAGGATTTTTAGACACAAGGGAATTTCTTTTTTATGAGGCCTCATTGGGGATATTTTAGACACTAGGAGCCCCATCTATCATGTCTATTTCATAAGACTTTATAGAAGTTTTTAAAGTCTTGACATAAAATTTTACATTCAGTATTTGAGGTAAACTGATTTTTATCTTTTTTAAGATTCTTTCACTTATATCAATGCAGTCAGTTCTTGGATGTCTAGCATGTCCTGAGAAAACCCCTTCTACTTATTTTCACATTTAGATGTACCAAAGTTAGATTTGAAAATAGATGGTAGAAGGCAGTGAACTGACTAATTTTTGCACTAAGATGTACCAGAGATGGGTTTGGTCCTTGGTGGTAGGAGGACCTGCTGTGTGTATGTGCCATTTAAGAACACTTGACCATTAAGGCCATCAAGGCCCCTTTGTTGTGTTAAGAAAGGTTACAGTGTTAAAAAGAAAAAATGAAATAAAGAAAGAAAATAAAAACAAATAATAATTATAGAGAGAAAAAAGATGAAATATTTAAAATACAAAAAAGAATTAAGAAAGAAAGAATGGAATGAAGAAAGAAAGAAAGAAACCAAACCAAAATAAAAAAATGATAAATGAATGAATAAACTTAAATGAATGAATAAATAAATAATGGAGATTAATCTGATTTTGTTTTTTTTTATTATTCCATTCTTTAAATGGTGTGATAAACCGAGGTTTTTACTGCCAAGTTCGGGAATACTAGATAGTTAATATTGTCAGATAATATAATAGTATCTAAAATTAATTTACAAAATTTGATTAAAAACAACATAGCACACATCATTACAAAGCTGTTACAAGAATTTTGTAAGAGGATTTGAACAAGAAGATTTATTTGTGTTATATATATATATACACTACACCGTATATAATGATTTTAGAAGGGTCATGTTACATCATGAACTATTGTTAATCTTATTTATACTTATATGTAGAATATAATACACACCTGTTTGACAATAACAAAATACCTTAATGTGTACGTCATACACTTTTTTATTGCTGAACAGTATTATTATTATTATTATTATCATGCCTGTATTACTATTATTATTATTATTATTATTACTATTATTATTATTATCTGAACAGTATTATCTTGAATAAATATAACTATGTGTCAACTATCCCAATCAGGGTGCAGATCCTAGTGTGAGAAAGTTTGTCTGCTTGTTTTCTGAGAGTTGGTAGTTTTCTCCAGGTGCTCTGGTTTGCTCCACTCTCTCGGAACTGACTGCCTCAATATAAGTGAAAGAATCTTGACTGGGGGATAAACAACACAACTCTTAATGTCTTTCGGGTTTTTTTTTTTCTTGTTGATTTGCTGTTAGTAAAAGGGGCTTAACTCTGTGAATCTTAGAGAGAGCTTTTCCAAAAATGATGTAAGCTCAAAGTACCTGCGGGGAAATCAATAAACACTTGATCAATCAATAATTATTTTACTTTCTGTAGGGAATGCAACCATGGTTTTCTCTGGGCCCTTCAGTTTCCTCCACCATCCCAGAACTGACCACCTCGTAATAAGTGAAAGAATCTTGACTGGGGCGTAAAACTCCATTACTCCACACTCTCTTCTACTCTTCTGTTTTGAGTTTTTTTATGCAATTTGTTACAGTTTGCTTCAATTTCATGAACTAGTTACTATAACAGTAATGACTTTTTGTTTTATGTCAGTATAAGTGCATATAGAAACATAGTTTTACCATTTTTCCAACACAGTTTTGGTGGCTCAGTGGTAGATTTGGAGGTTAGGGGCTCAAGCTCTAGACAAGTCATACATAAGACATTAAAATTTTAGATACTGCTCCCTGACCTGATGCTCAGCATTAGGAGGACAGAGTATCAGCTAGTTCAGCTGGTACCAGGATATTGTGACTAAGGGAGTGGTTCGCTTGTCTGCATACAGACTCTGGGAGCTAGCACTTCAACAAAGAGTCGCCCAGGGTGTTTGTTATTACATAACAGACCATAATACACACTTGTACATCACACATATACACAAACTTGCTCCAAGATTAATTCTTCCAGAATGATATCCTTGCTCTCATCACAAATTTGCTGAAAAATTTGTTGATGTGATGTAAATGACCTATCAACCAAATTGTAAAATTTATCTAATTTTACAGGCAAAAGACAGTTTTAAAATTCATAAACCACAAATTTATATATATATATAATTTTTTTTTTCTTGAAAAAATGGGTTATTTTGATGCATTTGTTCCTAAAGAATACATCTTTACGTAATTTAAACTCAATATATATATATATATATTTATATATATATATATATATATATATATATATATATATATATATATATATATATATATATATATATATACAGTAGATTCCACTTAATTGCATACCGGTTAATTGCATATTCCGGTTAATTGCATAATTTATAATTTTTCTATGCACCAAACCATTTCCTATTTAAACAATGTAAAAAATTCCGTTTAATTGCATAAACAAAAGTCTAAATTCCGCTTAATTGCATAAAAAATTCTGAAAATTATGCGATCTTGGTCTGAAATTTCATGATTACAAAATATATTTGCCAACGATGAAGGTAACCTTGAGAGGTGTTTACATTATATAAACATGTGTACAGCTAACACCAGGTGAGATATGAAGCCAGTTAATTAGTGTTCACTTTGTAGAGTAGTCATCCAATTGGTCTGTCAATACGCGTTTGTCAGGAAACGTAATTAATTATGTTAAACCAATTAAAAAGGGCTATGACAGGTGAAAAATTTGTACCCGGGTCACACAAGTTTTATAATGATCTTTTTTAACTGAAATTTATTTCCATTACATTTTCTAAACCCAGACATGATTTTACTGGAACTTCGGTGCTGGTTTTTTTTAAAACAAAGATTAAATAAAACCAAAAACATTTTTTTTTAATTAATGTTTTTGTTAACATGGTTAATGAATGTGTATGTACGTTGACTGTTATCCCAGAGCAAGTTTGATAAGGCGTATTTACAGTTCTTTTAGCGTAAACTCAATAAATCATACCTCAATCAAATGCTTTATTCTTTATTTATTATTTCCTCTTTAAGATAAACTGGTTGAAATCATCGTTTACGGCTGAAAACCCTTTATGTAGCAAGTTTTGTCGGTATACAGATTCAACATCAAAGACATTTTTTCACTGAAGGAAGTGACGTTTTATTCATTAATTTCATTGGATCAGACCTAGTTACACATAACAACGGGAATTTCCAATTTATGACTGATCGAATAATTGGTCAATAAACAATTAAAATATAACTTTGTATAAAATAAATAACAAGATAAGACATCTTTCAATTTATTTACACAAATTCTGTGTGAATTTAATTTTACCAGACATCGTGCACGTTGTCAAGCAACTGGATTTTTTCTATGTCACTTTTAAAAATAGATTATCGTACCATGAAAGGGAGATAACTCGAACAATATAACTCAGTGCCATGTGCGAACACGTGGATTTTTAAAAAGAAGTAAATAAACAAGAAATACGAATATTGCGAGTGTTAAGCAACAATGAATTAAATACCAACAGATGTTCCAGTTACATACATTTTCTAGAATTAAACACAGATCGATGGTCTGCAAGAAAAGTCCACCTATACCACATTTTGGAATCCCATGTAAAACGATCAGCTAGAATTTTAAATCTTTATTTAGTAAAGAAAATATACTACAAGTCTTGAGATTTTAGTTAATTAAATATTTTTTTCAAATATCTTTCATTATTTATTTTTATGTCAAAGGAATTACAAATTTTTGCTGTTTCTACAGTACACTGACTTTGATGTCTACTAAAAAAAAAAAACGGCCTCACCGGGTGTATCCGTCAATCGATAAGCTAAAATTTTTAAAACATTATACAAATTAAATAAAATAATTTTTCTAATTTTTTTATTCTGAATTATTTATTTCATTTTTTAATTTCAAAGTAATAACTAATTTTCTGTTGTTTCTACAGTGTTCTATGATGCCGACACAAGTACTAAAATGGCCCCCAACCTATGTATCCATCAATCAATTGTGCCCAAGGGCATTTTCGGTTATTTGCATATTCCGCTTAATTGCATAAAATTTTCTGACAAACAGACTATGCAATTAAGCGGAATCTACTGTATATATATATTTACATTTTTTTTTTTTTTTTTTTTTTTTTTTTTTTTTTTTTTTTTAAATTGGTTATTTTGATGCATTTGTTCCTAAAGAATACATCTTTACGTAATTTAAATTCAAAATGGTGAAAATAAAATAAAATAGATTTTAGTGTCAATAAATCAGACTACTAATGAAAAATCTGTCAGCTTAAAAAAGGATCATCTTTATGTTTTTGATTTAAATCCTATCAAAAAGAGAAGAATACATTATATATAGATACATGTATATAAATATAAAGTTTATGAGGTGTGGTCTTTATGCATGGTCAAACAAATGGGAATGTCAGGTACAGACACAGAAAGTAACAATAGATATTGGCAGTGGTTTTTTTAAATTTGTTTATATTTATATACTTTTTATTTTTATTAAATTTTTATTCATTTTGGTTGTAGATTGATAATTATTTCTTCTTTTCATACATTCAAACTATGATTTGATAAAAGGAGAAGGGTGGTCTAAAATTTTTACAGATTACATACACAAACACACACACACACACACACACACACACACACACACACATGGACAAACATACACACACATAGACAAACATACACACACATGGACAGACAGACACACACACACATACACAGACAAACATACAGACACATGGACAAAGGTTGGAGGTTTTTCTAGGCACTCTGGTTTCCTTTTCCATTCCACTGACATTCTACCGTAAATAAGTGAAAAAAAATCTAGACTTGGGTGGAAAACACCATCATTCCATTAAAATGTTTTCTAGGAAATTTTAAAATTGTTACAGGGCTAATGGAAATAATAGGTCTCTCTATCTGGGGCTGACAAACTGGCTCAAATTTTAATCCTTGAGCTTTATACCTTTATGGTTGACCGAAATGCAAATGAAAACTTCAACTTTGCTATTTGTGTAAATGGGATAGAACAACACTCTAATGTAATTTTTTGGTGGTAGATTTATTTATTTTCAACATTCAAGTACATTTTTTGAGAAAATATTTGTGCAAAAAAAAAACATGATGTTGATTTTGTTCATTTTCCAACATGGATGTCAATTTTGAATTGTCTCCCCTTATTCATATATTAATGACTTATTAGACATTTAACCAATGGAGATCATAGACTTTATTTTTCTGTTAAGCTTTTCAGTATAACTGCAGTGAAAGTTATTGTAAGCAGGAAATGTTTATCTACATCAAAAAAATTCAAAAGTGGTTATTAAAAGAGATATCCACGTAAAGAACATATTTGGTAGGTTTAAATATCAGTCTTTAATGAAACAAGGTAAACTAATTCCTTATTTGTGAATGTGAATACAATGTCGGTCAAAATCTTAATTCTAACACAAAAAAAATAAAAAAAACTAGATTCAAATGTTTTATAAATATCTAGAATTTTCAAAATCTGTTTGAAGCTAGACTTTCCAATTTGACAGGTTTAAAATATTTGTTCAAAATGAATACTAAGAATTTATATTGAAAGTGTAAGGGCTCTTTGGAAGTTTCAGCATGTGTGTGTTCTTGCATGTATTCTGTGTGTGTGTGTGTGTGTGTGTGTGTGTGTGTGTGTGTGTGTGTGTGTGCATATTCTCCCCTTCTCTCTCTCTCTTTCTCTCTCTCTCTTTCTCTCTCTCTCTCTCTCTCTCTCTCTCTCTCTCTCTCTCTCTCTCTGTGTGTTCTTGTGTTATTCTCTCTGTGTTTGTGTGTTCTTACATTGTTCTCTCTCTCTCTCTCTCTCTCTCTCTCTCTCTCTCTCTCTCTCTCTCTCTCTCTCTCTCTCTCTCTCTCTTTTAGTGTGTTTGTTTGCTGGCATGTATCCTATTCAATTATTTGTGATATTAACCTTTGCAGTTGTTTTCAAATTATAAAGGAAATATTTTATTTTTCAGTTTCCTATATAACTGAAGTGTTTTTGTAAACATAATGAAGATCCTTATTTCCTTCCTTAAATCACAGCTAGCGGTCAGTTTGACCATATGTGATTTTATATGAAGGTCACCCTGATCACATTTATCTATAAAGTATTATACATATAAATAACTTAAAATGAAATATGATAGCTAGTTAAAATATGTCTTAAAGCTAAAGCTGTGTGTGTGTATTATTAGCTCACCTGAGCTGAAAGCTCAGATGAGCTATTGCTATCCATCTTCGTCCGTTGTGTGTCATCCATCATCCGTCGTGCGTAAACTTTTTACATTTTAATCTTCTCCTCCAAAACCACTGAGCCAAATTTAATGAAACTTGGTAAGCATCATGCCTGGGTGAAGCCCTTTCAGATTTGCACAAATGAAGGAGTTATGTCCCCTTGGGGCCCCATAAAGGGGGAAATAGTGAAAAACTTTAAAAATCTTCTCCTCTGAATCTACAAGAGATATACCTTAGTTATTTCATTTATAACATCCTTAGGTCATCTCTTTTTAGATTTGCACAAACGGTAGCCATGGGGTTCAAAATCGGGAAATTGTAAGGCACTGAGTGGGGAAATTGCTAAAAATTATATATTTGTCACTATATCTTGAAAACTATCAACTTTTTGTATAGGCGTGTATTAGAATATTGTAGGTATTGACATGACAATCATTTTGATATATGGTTCAAGGTCATATGTTGAAAGGTCAAGGTCATAGCTGCAAAAGAAGGCTTAAATTGCTAATTATCTTGAAAACTATTAACTTTTTGTATAGGCTTGTATATTGGAATATTTTAGATATTGACATGACAATCATTTTGATATATGGTTCAAGGTTATATGTTGAAAGGTCAAGGCCACAGTTGCATAAGAATACATATCAACATAGGAATACTAAAATTATTAATTATCTTGAAAGCTATTAGTTTCATGCATAGGCGTGTATATTAGAATATTGTAGGTATTGACATGCCAATCATGTTTTGTTCGAGGTCATATATGTTCAAAGGTCAAGGACATAGCTGCATAAGTATACTGAAATTGATTAATGATTTGGAAATTATTCATTGCACTACAGTTAGTTCATGCATATTATATAAGCTTCTTATAAATGAAATGTGAGTGGATATTTCTGATTATTTTTTGTGGGAGTTCTTAACTTGAGAAAACTTTTCAAGTTTCTGTACTCAATATATTGTCTATTGCTCTTTGCAAACAATATTGGACATATCTTCAGGTGAGCGTTAAGGCCCATGGGCCTCTTGTTTAGTTTATAACAAATAAATATTCTGGACCTCTGGCCAAGTGGTCTTAAGCACATGTTTAGGGATAAGAGTGCCTCTAAATTCTAATCACCTAGGTTGGAATCCCAATCAGGCAGTTCCTTGTTTGTGAAGTGTGTCAGTGTGTTTGCCAAAAGTCAGTGGTTTCTGTGGGCACTCAGGTTTCCTCCTCTTTTACCATATTAGTGAAAAAATTTTGATTTGGGGACTAAAACACCATTAGTCCAATAAGTATTCAATACCCCCATTGAACTATATTGACCTCCTACAGCATGCAAAACCTGACAAAAAAAGAAACAAAAAAAAAAACAAAAACAAAACAAAACAAAACAAAAAAAAAAAAAAACAAAACAAAACAAAACAAAAAAACAAAAAAAACATTAACCAAAATCTTATTTTATGGCTTTGTTTACTTATGTGTAACCTTGATGAAAATTTGTAAGCAAATAGATCTAATAGGAAACATCCTTTTTGTTGATTTAAAAATGCTTAAACCTCAAGCACCCACTCAAATTAATATTTTTAGAAATGAAAACTGCATCTCGAACAAAGTTGCACAATGACTGCAAAATAAAATCACAGAACAGTAAAAGTAGGTAAATTAATGAACCATGTGGAAATAACTGAAGTGAATGAGCCAAGGGAGATATTTACTCTAAATTTAACTTACACTTTCCGGATGAGCATCTAGGACCCATTGGATATGCTTGCTTTTTCAGAAAGCATATGTCCGATATTTGATAAATAAATAAGATTCGAAAAATTTGATAAACCATTACAGCAAGTGATAAAAATGAGTATTCCGGATGAGCATCTAGGACCCATTGGATATGCTTGCTTTTTCAGAAAGCATATGTCCGATATTTGATAAATAAATAAGATTTAAAAAATTTGATAAACCATTACAGCAAGTGATAAAAATAAGTATTTAAAGTACATGATGCAAGGGAAATTATAATCACTATGAAATACAGACATTTTTGCAGTGCACTTAGGTTAATTTGCAGGGAGGGTTCCTAAGCATGCCACTTCTGTCGTGACACAGGGCATCAGTTCTCTTCCAAAGGACCCAGTGACTTTCATTTCTAAATGTCGAGTGCTTGGTGAAAGGACACTCGATACCTATTTTCAAGCCTTGGTCAGATCTTGCAGGGGTCAAATCCAGAATCCACATTCAAAATGAGCACTCTCAACTGAGCTTTGATAGCGTTTTAAAAAGGAAGCTGCAAGAGAGTTAGTCACAAAGGAATTGTTTCCAAGTGAGCACCTGGGCCCTATTGGACACCCTCTCCCCGAAGGCAGTTTTAAGGTATTTGATAGATAAATAGAATTGATAAATCATGATAATAACAACTAAAATGAATAAACCTAGTAAAAATGACTATTTAAGTACCTATTATTCTAGTGTTATACTCTTTGACAGGTACTTTTTGTTGCAGAATAGACCTTTTATCATGGTCCAATGGATCTATGTAGGACATCCTTGTCAGTGCAGCATGTATAATCTGGTTCACTGAACCCTGGTAGCTTAGAAATAAACTTAGTGATTTATGAAAATCAGCATGTTTTTTTTTTTATTTATTTATTTAAAAATTGAAGTTTTAATCCCTAATTTGCTAAATTTAAGAATGAAAACATTCTTAGATGATATTCTAAAAGTGCATTTTTTGTAAAAAATAAATAAATAAATAAAGTAATAATAATAATAATAATAATAATAATAAATAAATAAAAATTTTTTTAAAAATATTCATTGGTATAGTATAGTAAAAATCAGCCAACCATCTTTAAAAATTATTGCGAAAAAATGTAAGGTTTAGTTTAAAGTTGCTCGTCCATTTGGAAAACACTAAAATTTTATTTCATATGCACAAGAATTTCTTTAAGAGGTCAAGTATGGACAGGTCAAATTGCTCAGAAGTAATGGACACCTTGGCATGTTTTTATTAAAATACCTGGATGACTCAGGTGTTACAACTTATAAAATAAATACCCTGATGTCATCAATTCCCATCATAATTTATATATTTTAAAGACCAGAACACCCCCCCCCCCCCCCCCCACATACACAACTTCACAGTGAAAACATGTCATTTCAGTGAAATGGGGATATTTCCAAATAAAGTTGAAATTGCAGAAAAATATAAAATATATTTTAATTATTGATTATAAAAGCATTGCAGGATGTTCTGACATTAAAAGCCATTATCTCTTACTTTGTTGACGTTGACCTCTATATGTTGCCTTTGACCTCTGACTTTTATGACCTTAACCTCTGACTTTCATGACCTTAACTTCTGACATTAATGACCTCAACCTATCACTCCACTCCCCATTGATAGTTTTATGACTTTTCAAAACATATATTTTACATCTATCATGACTCTTAATCATAGAATTGGTTTTTCACAACAGGTTTAAAGATTGTAAGAATATAGATTTGATATAAAAAGAAGCTTTTATTACTTCTAATAAAACAATTTTCATGTTTTTTAAAGAGGGAGGGACATATATCCCTTCAGTGATAGATCTTGTTTTCTCAGAAACACTAATGGTTGTACTTGTATATACAGCTCAGATGACCAACATCAGCAGACATTTTCATAGAATTATTATGCATTTGTCTGATTGAGATTGTTGGAATTGTGGATCTATTATTTGATGTAAAAAAAAAAGTCAAGTAGACTAATCTGTTACCCTGGCTGGTGTAAGATATATGTTTTGATTTTGTACCAAATAAATCATGTCGTTTTTGAAACACCATATTTTTGTTTACATGTATAGAATTTAGCTGATGACTCCTACTTATAGGATCGTTTTTCACAGCAGTTTAAAGATAGTAAGAATTTAGACAAATTTAGAAATTGTTTGTCTGGTTGACCATTTGGTTACCATAGTTACAACAAGCCAAGAAGCAATTGTCAAAATAATTATTACCTTTTTTCACCAAAATAAACATAGAAACAGGTGTGACAAGTGTTTAAGAGGTGGTAAATATGTGTTTCTGTAATTAGTCATCATGAAACTCTTAGTAACCAGGTAAACAGGTAAGGACAATTGATTTTTATCTTATAAAAAATCATTATTTTTTTTTTGTGTATTGGTTTAATTCATATTAAAGCCAGTTGCTACACTTTAAGTTTCTTTTCTAATTTACTTAGTAATAGAAATGTTCTTCAATAGTTACCATACTCAGCTTATATGGAGAGTTCTCCAAGACTTACTGAACATATATATAAAGAGTTTCAAAAAAAATTTCTGAATATGTATGAATTAAAAGTTTAATAAAATTTGAATATTTTATAATGTATTCCACAAAACCCACTTATATGAAGACTTTCACAAAATTTACTTAAATGAAAAGTTCCACAGAACTTTGTCTTATGAAGTGTTCCATAAAATGCCACTTATGACTCGGTGGTCTCTAGCAACCCAGTCACAATTTTTTCAATTACATTGAAATGACCAGTTATATGATGTGTAATAAGACTGGATTACCTTGGGAAAACTGAGCTATTAGTGTACATTTGTAATTCGTTAATTATACCAAAAAAAAACCAAAAAAAAAAAAAAAAAAAAAAAACAGGCCAATTTGAAATTGTTTTTGTTGGTTTTACTATCACAAGAAATACATTTTTTGTTCTTTAGTGGTATTTTGTTATACAAACCAGTTACAATGTGAAGTTTTAAATTTGGTAAGAAAAAAAAAATTACCAGGAGCTAGATTTAAGTTGAGTTTATCTCAGATGAATTAATATACAAAAATCTGGCAGGGAAAAGGGAAAAAAATCATATTAATTTGTTTAAATGAGCAGTAGTATTATTTTAGATATTTTCATTTTAAGCAAGTTTTTTAAATAAAAAAGAATTAAAATTGATAATAATCTGTCACCAATATTATTTTTATTACTAATTCTTTTTTTCAACAAAATAAATATTATTATCATTTCATTTTTTTCAATAAACACATGAAAGAGTACATTCATTGTTGTTGAAAAAAAATGAAATTACAATAATATTCATTTTTTCAACAAAATAATAGAATATATAAACACATGGAAGAGTACAATCAATTTTGTGTCAATTTTTTCAAATAAAATAAATATTATTATCATGTCCATTTAAAAAAAAAAAACAACAACAACAACAACAAAAAATAATAATAATAATAAAATCTAAAAAATTGGAAGAGTACATTTATTGTTGTTTGAATTTTTTTTTTTTTCAATAAAAATCAGTATAAATATAATTTCCTTTTTTTATACAAAATAATGAAATGCACAAATACTGATAGCATTACATACAATGTTGTGTCATACACCAGTAGTGTTACTTCCCCTTGTTATTCAATCTGTGTCGTTACAACCCAACCAGCTTCTGTATGTGAAGACCGTACAGTAAGCCTTTAAATATATAAACTGACAAACAAACATAACAGCCATAATAACTAGCATAATGTTACAAAATTCACTGGATAAATTAACAAATAAGAAAAAATAACAGTGATATTAACAGTCCGAAGGATAAATAAATTTATATATATACACACCGAGAATTTAAACACAGGTAAGATTATGATTATTTGAGAGATAAGTACAGCTCTCCATGCTCATAGGTCAGGGACAAATACTAGAAAATATCTTGTTTTTAAAACGACTAAAACCATATGTTGTAATGTTATTATAAATATATTTCTCAAGGTTAGAGATAAAGATGTTTTTTAGCAATTCTAAATGAATGCATGTTTGTAATAATGTGAACAGGCATAGCCAGCTAGATTGCATTATTAACGCCAAATATTTACTCTACACTATAGCCCTGCTTGTATTATCAACATGCACTATAAACATAGTGTGTGACGTAGACATAGAGAGACCTTGAACATAGTAATATGTTATCAATGCTTATACTCAGATCGTTACTGTCAGTCAGCTGTTTTAAAAACTATGGATATCTCTTGATTTTTAAAAATTGCTCATCAATGATGTTTTAATCAACTCTTAATAAGGGATTAATATATAGTATACGTGTTGTGTTGTATAGAGAAACTCACTACCAGAGAATAGACAGGTTAGTTTATACACATATATATATATTATTTCATATTTTTTAAACATTTTTAATCAAGAATTTTCACATTTTCTTGATTCATTGGAGCAGGTGCTTGTTGGTTTAAGACGAAGTTAAAGTTGTCATGTTATGGTTTTTAATCAATACAATTAATGTGTGTAGAGAATTTTGAAGTCTACATGCTATCATCTACTAGTTGTGTGACAGTCCGTGTATATATATATATATATTTATCTATAGTCTATGTGTTAGTGAGAGCCATGGAACCTTGACCTATAAATATTAAACTGTACAGCATGCTTGTTGTGTTGTGTGTATAGATTTGATTCATATGGTTTTCTTTGATTTCTGAGGTTTTTTTAAATAAAATATTTATATGAAAAATCATTGATTTCCAAAATGTTCGGATTTGGATTCGTTAGTAAATGTTTTATGAGTATGAATCATTTAGGTGGAAATTGTTTGCTTGTGAAATAAATAAATAATGATTCTTTTCTGTTTCATTCATGTTTGTTTTTTAGATGTTTGTTGATTTGTTTGTGTAATATAATCATCCTGTACTTTTATTGAAACTATATGTTGAGGAATTTTACTTATGGCAGAAACATATATATATATATATATATATATATATATATATATATATATATATATATATATATATATATAATGAAACAGTTATAAATTCATAAATTTTGATCTGTTAGTATAATTATTATTATTACCTCTCTCTCTCTCTCTCTCTCTCTCTCTCTCTCTCTCTCTCTCTCTCTCTCTCTCTATATATATATATATATATATATATGAAGGTCTTTTTAATTTATGTATTTCCCTATTTACTCAGATTAATTTACTGACCTATTAATATGTTCTGAAGAGATGAAATGGAATAATAATTATTGAATAAATATTTCCTTTGATTTAATTATTTATTCATTTCCCTCTCATATTTGATTTTGATATAAGTTTACTCTAGTTATAATTTATTTATATTTAGCAGACCTGTCATTGTGTTCAGAAGAGCATTATGTGAATTAAAATAAGCAAGAAATATAAAACATGTATATATACATGGATATTTAAAACCACTTAAACTTAAAATTGGCACAAGAGATTTTTATCTTCTCTATTCAATAGATTTGACATTGGGTATAAAAAGTATATTTCTTTTGTTTATGAGATATTTAAAGACTTCTTGAAAGAAATTATGTTTATTGTTTATCTCTGTGTTTATTTCCACATTAACTTAGAGTCACATATACTTCATGCAGGTCTGTATGTTGTTTTGAAAAAGATATTACATGTATTATAAATTTTAAAATTTGTTTTGATTTTAAAGACTAAGTTCTAATTAAGGCCTTGGAAAACAATAACAGTGCAACACTTATAACTCAGAATGTAAGGAAGTATTATTTGGACTGCAGGTTTTGAGTTTTAGTTTTGGAATACATTGACATAATTGAGTTGAGTTTTGGAATACATTGACATTGAGTTGAGTTTTGGGTACTTTGACATTGAGTTTGGGTTTTGGGATACTTTGACATTGAGTTTGAGTTTTGGAATACTTTGACATTGAGTTTGAGTCTTGGGATACTTTGACATTGAGTTTGAGTTTTGGGATACTTTGACATTGAGTTGAGTTTTGGGTACTTTGACATTGATTTTGAGTTTTGGAATACTTTGACATTGAGTTTGAGTTTTGGAACACTTTCACATTGAGTTTGAGTTTTGGGATATTTTGACATTGAGTTTGAGTTTTGGGATATTTGGACATTGAGTTTGAGTTTTGGAATACTTTGACATTGAGTTTGAGTTTTGGGTACTTTGACATTGAGTTTGAGTTTTGGGATATTTTGACATTGAGTTTGAGTTTCGGGATATTTTGACATTGAGTTTGAGTTTCGGGTACTTTGACATTGAGTTTGAGTTTTGGGATATTTTGACATTGAGTTTGAGTTTTGGGATATTTTGACATTGAGTTTGAGTTTCTGGTACTTTGACATTGAGTTTGAGTTTTTGGGATACTTTGACATTGAGTTTGAGTTTTTACAATTGGGGTTTTGTGGATAAGTGGTCTGCACTGTCTCTCAATAAGTAGGCTCAAAATACACTCAGGAGAGATCCAAGTGTGAGAAAGTTTGTTACTTTGCTTGGTGAAGGTTGATGTTCTTTCTCGAGGTACTCCTGTTTTCTATACCATCACTGAACTCACTCCTTTAATATGACTTGGCCATAAAATACTATCACTCTACTCCATTCTTCTGTATTGTAAAACTAATTCCTCACCACCATCTGTTCAAGCAGGTTTTGGCATTAGAAAAAGACTTGTTGGTATAAAGAGGAATGCTTATTAAAAAAGCATAAATGAAATAGACTAGGACTTCAAATACTGTGGCAATAAGAGAAATAGCAAGTCTTAAACTGTGGCAGTATGTGAAATGGCAAGTCCTACACTGTGGCAGTATGTGAAATGGCAAGTCCTACACTGTGGCAATATGTGAAATGGCAAGTCCTACACTGTGGCAATATGTGAAATGGCAAGTTCTACACTGTGGCAATATATGAAATGGCAAGTCCTACACTGTGGCAATATGTGAAATGGCAAGTTCTACACTGTGGCAATATGTGAAATGGCAAGTTCTACACTGTGGCAATATGTGAAATGGCAAGTTCTACACTGGCAATATGTGAAATGGCAAGTTCTACACAGTGGCATTAAGTGAATCGGTTGAATTGGCAAGTCAAAGTTAAGTCAGTTCACGAATGTTGAGGGAAACTGACGTACATGTACATGTATATGGAGAAAAGCAACAACTTAAACTGAAAAACTTTATACCCTAGGATGTTCTCAAATAAGACCTAGAGGAGTTATAGAGGCACTGTTATCAGTGAACAAACACTGTAGACCACTTGGTGTTGAGTGATGCTGTCATTTGGTCAGTTGAGTGATTCTGTCATTTGGTCATTTGAGTGATGCTGTCATTTGGTCAGTTGAGTGATGCTGTCATTAGGTCAGTTGAGCGATGCTGTCTTAGGTCACTTGAGTGATGCTGTCATTTGGTCATTTGAGTGTTGCTCTCATATGGTCAGTTGAGCAATAATGTGCTTTTTACAGATTATTACAAGCAGTTTTTATAAATAACTGTTGTCAGATCGTAATGGCTGGCTGATTTCTATTGTGGTCCCTAGCTTAAAAATACAACAATACTTAAACATTACAAAGTATATATACTTCAAAACACAACAGTGCATGAAAAAGTATCACATAACACAATATATTATTCCAGTCTCATATTGCATGGCAGAAAACGTTAAACATTTTACAGGAGGTTTAACGAATTACATGTGATTTATTTTGTGACGCTTTGACGTGTTACAAGCATAATGTTTTATCATAGAAGTTGTGTGAATGTGACAGTTGTGTTGTAATTTATGATTTTTTAAAATATGACAAGGCTTTTAAAAAGGATAAAGGTAAATGTGAAATTATTGACAAAAAAAAAGTAAATTTAGGAAATACATGTATTTGATATATATGGCAATTTCATAAAAGACTTTATTTATGGCTGTTTAAATGTTGCCGAAGTGTAAAACTTTGTTTCAGTTTATGTACATGTAATGTAAATATTGTATGTTGCTGTTAAAGTAAGGAAGTCAAAGAGTTCAATTCCTGGCAGGGTCAGTAGTATCTGACATGACCTGTTCCCATGCCATGCCATGTTGATAATCATCCCCGTGGCAACTATGGTATTGTGGTAAATGAAACATACATGTCTTAGAAACGTACATTTCTTTTTAGAGGAAAACAACTTCTAGACTAAAAAAATTATCAGTGCTTGTGAATGGTTTAGGCACTCTGGTTTTCCCTATCATTACAGAAATGACAATCAATATACTGGTATACTGTGGGATAATGGTGTTTTATGTCCCAGTCAAGAATCTGTCACTTATTTCGAGGTGGTCAGTTCTTGGATGGTGGAGGAAACCGGAGTGCCTGGAGAAAACCACCGACCTTCGGCAAGCAAACTGACAAACTTTCTCACACTCTGTCCCGAGTGGGATTTGAACCCAGACAATGAGAGGCACTATGATCCGTAAGCGTTCGCTTTAGACCACTCGGCCACCGAGGCCCCTCTATATACTGGTATAAGTGAAGTGTAAAACACCATCAGTTTTTGTAAAAAGTTTAGGCACTCTGGTTTTCCCAGTCATAACAGAATTGAGTGTCTATAGAAGTGAAGTGTAAGACACCATTAACTCTCTCAAATGAGCTCACAGAAGTAATTTTTGTTGTATTTACAGTAATGGACAGAAATTTTGTAGTTTAAAATAATTATATGTAACTTAGTATTTATTCAATATTTTTTACATTTAGATGTAGATACCTCTAAATTATTCAAAAAAAAAATTAAATGAATAAATAAATAAATAAATGAATAATAAAAACATATATAAATAATAAATAAAAGAATACACATGAGTAATTATCATTAGTTTTTGTCATGCATGCTGTTGCAAGTATCAATAACTCTTTTGTCCACAGATGTGTTGTTTTTTTTTTTTTTTTTTTTTTTTTTTTTAATTTTTTTTTTATTTTATTGTATTTTTATGTATTTATTGATTGATTTTTTAAAAATCTTTTTGTTATCACAACATGGAAGATGTTTGTAGTTAATTTGAATTTTTATGCTAAAAGTTTTTGTTATTTATTTATTTATTCATTTATTTTTCTTTGTTTATTTCATATCAATTTTAATTTGTTTTTACTGCTTTTTACAAGAAAATGCTAAATTTGTCTTTTGTCAATAAATAATTGAAATTTGAAACATCTTGTGTAAAAGTAAGTCATCCATGACACAATTTTATAAAGATCTGTTCTTTAATTAATACGGAATTCCAAGTTTGGTGAAATATGTGACAAACTAATTTAGACCTGTTTTAGAGAATCAATTATCCTGCCCATAAAAATGGGGAAAAATAAATGACTTACCTCAATATTAGTGACTATATATATTTTTCAAGCAAAGTGACTTTGTCATTACATTGACACATACTAGTAATTTATAATTAAGTTTTAACAGTTCTTTCAAAAGCTTAACAGGGGCCTAGAACGCTTGCTTACAGATCACAGCGCCTCTCACCATCTTGGGCAAGTCCTAGTGTGAGAAAGTTTGTTAGTCCACTTGCCGAATCTCAAGTGGTTTTCTCTGGGCACTCCAGTTTCCTCCACCATCCCTGAACTTACTGTCTCGATATAAGTGAAATACGGTAATATTGAATTGGGCATAAAACAGTGTCTCCCCACCACACTTTACACAAAACATGACTTTTATTTGCTTTATAAGTTAGCATTGCAATAGGGAAGTAATTATGATAACAATTTTCTATCATTTTCTATTTTATGATGACAAATGTTTAAAATCTGTAATTATTATTTTACTATCATATATCTAAAAGGAACAATATAAGATGAAAATAATATTGTTTTCTCTTAGTGGAGTGGAGTTATGGTGTTTTACGCCCCAGTCAAGATTCTTTCACTTTTTTCGAGGCAGGCCATTATGGGATGGTTGGAAAACTGAAGTGTCCGGAGAAAACCACCGACCTTTGGCAAGCGAACTGATGATAAACTTTCTTACACTATGATGTGTCCTGAGTGGGATTCGAACCCAGGCATTGAGAGGAGCTGTGATCTGTAAGTGTGCGCTTTAGACCACTCGGCCACAAAGGCCCCTTCTTTTAGTGAAACAACTACATAAATTTTCATGCTGTTTAGTTTGTTATTAAAGTATAAACTAAGTCGGTAAGAGACATATAAATTGTACAATTTAGTACAGTAAGGACAACTATTTGTGTTATCGTTATGTAACTGAGGCATGAAATTTTATTTAAATTTTACCTGAGGATGTTTATTTTTAAAAAAATATTTTATGCATGTGTCCCTACAATTATGTAACAGTATATATCTTTCAACATGTGTCTGTATAAAAAATACAGAAAGAGAGCTGTCACATACATTGGCGGTTTCAAAGGGAGGGGGTTTCCATTTGTAGGTCATTTTTAGGAATAGTTTGAACAAATTTTAGAATACCCAGAGAAAACCATCTTCTTTGGCAAGCCAACTGTGATTTTTTTCACACAAGTATTTGCTAAAATTATATTCAAACCTAGACTGTCACAAGGTCAAGACTTGTATTTGGCCCCTTAAGTGATGTTTGGGACAGCGGTTATTTGTCAATCATCAAGAGAATGTTCTTTGCTACGCTATGCAGTTTTACACAATTTGTAATAATTTTCATGTTGTTACACCCCGATAACAACGTAAAAAGTGAAATTCAATTCTTATGATTACAAACCCAAAAATTAAACAGTTTTTTATGCTGATTGACCTACATTTCTGAACTAATGAGCTGATTTTCTGAAAAACGATGTTACAACGTTGCGGCATAATAATACATTAAATGCCACCTTGAAAAGATGATAAAATGTCTTGTAAAAAACTTAAAAAGGTTTTAAATTGATATCTTTTTATTCATTTTTTTATTAATTTCAGTCAACATATAAGTGATATTACAATTAAATCCTTTAGGAAAAAAGGTACTATATTATGTCACGTGACAACACATTTACCAACAACAACATACGACTATCATACATTTGTAGGACACGCGTGTCAGCTTACAGGTTGACGTTTCCCATTACAAAAGAAAACTGAATGAACAGTGTTTAAGAAACTATGGAATCAACTAATAAAATGGAATTCATGTTTTCTTAGTTGAAACCAATTTTTTTTTTTTTTTTTATTTTTTTTTTTTTTTTTTTTTTTTTTTTTTTTTTTTTTTTTTTTTTTTGCCAACCATGGGCTGGGAATGAGACGAAGGAATTACATTTAATGATGACACCATTGGTGGCTGTAATGGCTGATGTCAGAGATGTGGAGGTAAAACAAGCGGTAGGGGGTGCATTAGACTGGACTTTACCGAAGAGGGTATCACTGATATGTTTCTTCTGTGAACAGAACAATCTCTACTATAGCTGTAAACTGAGGCCTCGTTTCTGTGACATAGCATGATGTGGCGTAACTGAAATTCAGCATCACTCAGCATAGATATGACTGTGGCTCCCTGGTGATGTGCAGTGTATACCTGACTACAATTATAATTTTTTTTTTATTTTTGGCATGAATTCGGAAAACACGCGTTTAGAAATTGGTTTAGGTGTGTAAAAAAATTTTGACTTTAGATTTTTAAGGGGTATACAAAAGGGATTCTCTGCTACTAGATTACAAAGTTGTTATTTTAAAATAACAATGTCATTTGACAGGAAAACCACCAATATAATTGCTCTAAATCGTGTATCAACGTGAAGTTTGTAATTATTAAAAAATATAGACATGTACATTGTATAAGGAAAATTTATTTAAAAAATTGCAAATTGGGAGAATAGTAACATATCTTTCTGAGACTTGCAGATCGGTCTAAATTAATTTGTGTGTTTTAAGCCTTTATTCTCTCTCTATATATAACCAACCTGGTAATGCTAAAATTATATATATATATATATATATATATATATATATATATATATATATATATATATATATATAGTGGTCATTTACCTGAACAATATTTTAATTAAATTTCTGCCTGATTGAACTGTGATAAAGTCTTCACAGATGTACTGTTATTATTTTGTGTGTTATTTATGAATGCATAAATAATATATTTATTACAAACAACCTTTTGTCTTTTACTTTATTTTTATGAATAATATTTTGTATAAAGAATGAATAAATTATTATTACCTTTGCAGCATAGTTCTTATATTATTGCATGCTCACCCTTTGTATAAAGGATGAATAAAATATTATTAAACCTTTGCAGCATAGTTCTTATATTATTGCATGCTCACCCTTTTTTCATGATGGACATGTGTCCTTTAAAATGAGTAATGTTTCTTTATGCTTTAGTTAAGGTAAGTTTTTTTTTTTTTTTAACTTAGAGGCAGTCAGTTTTTTGGATGTTGAGAAAACCACTGCCTTCTCGGCTACCGTAGTTCCGTTCTTTTACCTTAGATGTCAAAGTGTTTAGGGTAAAAATTTTGTGGATTTTGATAAAAAAATAAATATATATAACAAAAAAAAACAAAAAAGAAAACAAAAAAAAAAAAAAAAAAATATCTATACATATATAACAAGAAAGAAAAGTGCTCAAGTCTTTATTTTTATTATTTTTTTTTATTTTATTTTTATTTTTTTTTTTTTTTGTCCGAAGTTCTTAGTGTGAAGTAAAAAATCCTGTTTTTCAACACACTTCCTAAATTAAAAATAAATAAATAAAAGAGTAAATAAATAAATAAAAATATAATAAAAAAAATAATAAATGAATAAATAAATTTAAAAAATAAATACCGGTAAATAAATTTAAAAAAAAAAAAAATAAATAAATAAAAATGGAGTCTAAATAAAAATATAGTTTATATCATTTGAAGGTTCTTTTCTAATTATTATATAGTTTAAAATCTTGTAAGTGACCAAACATTGTACAGGGATTTTTGTCACACATAAAAATTACTGAGTCATATTAAAGATTTGTCCTAACATATTCATATTGACTTTTATTTTTCACAATTCCATTTAAGTTCAATTCAATTTAGCTTTAATATTTCACAAATTCCTCTGCAATTTATATATTAGACTAGTTGTTTTCAGTTTACACAGAGTAAGGTTTCCACTGTTATTCAGTTTAGACAGGTTTTCAGTTTACACAGAGTAAGGTTTCCACTGTTATTCAGATTAGACAGGTTTTCAGTTTACACAGAGTAAGGTTTCCACTGTAATTCAGTTTAGACAGGTTTTCAGTTTACACATAGTAAGGTTTCCACTGTAATTCAGTTTTGACAGGTTTTCAGTTTACACAGAGTAAGGTTTCCACTGTTATTCAGTTTAGACAGATTTTCAGTTTACACAGAGTAAGATTTCCACTGTAATACAGTTTAGACAGGTTTTCAGTTTACACAAAGTGAGGTTTCCACTGTAATTCAGTTTAGACAGGTTTTCAGTTTACACAGAGTGAGGTTTCCACTGTAATTCAGTTTTGACACTTAAGTTTTCGTTATTCAGGGTAAGGTTTTATACAAGTTTTACTGTAATTCAGTTTAGACAGGTTTTCAGTTTACACATAGTAAGGTTTCCACTGTAATTCAGTTTAGACAGGTTTTCAGTTTACACAGAGTGAGGTTTCTACTGTAATTCAGTTTTTACACTTAAGTTTTCTTTATTCAGGTTAAGGTTTTATACAAGTTTTACTGTAATTCAGTTTAGACAGGTTTTCAGTTTACACATAGTATGGTTTCCACTGTAATTCAGTTTAGACAGGTTTTCAGTTTACCCAGAGTATGGTTTCCACTGTAATTCAGTTTAGACAGGTTTTCAGCTTACACAGAGTAAGGTTTCCACTGTAATTCAGTTTAGACAGGTTTTCAGTTTACACATAGTAAGGTTCCACTGTAATACAGTTTAGACAGGTTTTCAGTTTACCCAGAGTATGGTTTCCACTGTAATTCAGTTTAGACAGGTTTTCAGTTTACACAGAGTAAGGTTTCCACTGTAATTCAGTTTAGACAGGTTTTCAGTTTACACATAGTAAGGTTTCCACTGTAATTCAGTTTAGACAGGTATTCAGTTTACCCAGAGTGAGGTTTCCACTGTAATTTAGTTTAGACAGGTTTTCAGTTTACCCAGAGTATGGTTTCCACTGTAATTCAGTTTTGTCAGGTTTTCAGTTTACACAGAGTAAGGTTTCCACTGTAATTCAGTTTAGACAGGTTTTCAGTTTACACAGAGTAAGGTTTCCACTGTCATTCAGTTTAGACAGGTTTTCAGTTTACCCAGAGTAAGGTTTCCACTGTAAATCAGTTTAGACAGGTTTTCAGCTTACACAGAGTAAGGTTTCCACTGTAATTCAGTTTAGACAGGTTTTCAGTTTACACAGAGTAAGGTTTCCACTGTAATTCAGTTTAGACAGGTTTTCAGTTTACACATAGTATGGTTTCCACTGTAATTCAGTTTAGACAGGTTTTCAGTTTACCCAGAGTAAGGTTTCCACTGTAATTCAGTTTTGACACTTAAGTTTTCGTTATTCAGGGTAAGGTTTTATACAAGTTTTACTGTAATTCAGTTTAGACAGGTTTTTGGTTTACCCAAAGTAAAATTTTATCAGGTTCCACTGTTGTTCAGTTTATTCGGGTTTTCAGTTTACTCAGTGTTTAGTTTTCACAGGTTCCACAATTGTTCAGTCAAGATATGCTGTAGTTTAATTCACACAAATTTTTCAGCTTATTCGTCGTATTTGACATTGATAGAAATCAAACCATATCATGTACTTTATTTTCTCGATGTTATAATATAGGTGTCATCTTCCGATAAACATGTACATACTCTTCTTTAAGAACATCAGTCGATTAATTTATGATCAGTTTATGTGTGGACGGAATTTTAATTATCAATATCGAATGTATAATTTGTTAAACTTTTCATAGAGAGGAATGTATAATTTGTTAAACTTTTCATTGAGAGCTGTGTGACTTGTGTTTCAATCATTCATGTATATTGAAGTTCAACTTATAAAATATTGACTGGTTTCCTTCTTCATTTAATGCTTTAAGGGTCATAAGTATTTTCACGTGTTCTTTGGTTTTTGGAATTCCTGTCATTGATTCAAACGAAATGAAGCATAGATAGAATAGAACAGATAGAATATTATTTTATAAGCTTGAATAGTTTTTTTTTTTAAGTTTTAAAACATGGCCATAATCTTTTAAATTTTGTAACTGTTAATTTTTCAATGCAACAAAAAAAATTGCCTATAGACATGGAGGGAGGTTGTCTAACTGTGGCTCTGGTTTGGCTTAAATTAGGACTCTTTTCACTGGTAAAGAGTATTTTTGAGTTCCTGACAAATTTTACATTTCAGGTCCCTGCAAATCATCACCACTTAAAGACTTCAGTACTTGTACCTTTCAGATTTGAAATTGCCACAAATCAGTACCAGTAACTCTAGGGACTTGAATACCAGAGAACTTGTGGTACCCACAAGATTAAAGACTTTAGTACTTGTACCTTTAACACTTAAGATTGCAAAAAATCAATACCGGTACCACTAGGGACTTGAGTACTTGAGAATTTCACACTTGAGATCTACACAAATTCAGGTCCACAGATTTGAGATGCTGCTTCTTCTCCTAGCACACAGCATTTAGGATAGAATATTGACTTGTTCATCCAGTGCAAGGATAATGTGACTGGAAAAGTGGTATGCTTGTCTGCGACATATTGACTCAGTGAGCTAGCATTCTAACAAAACATTGCTCTGAGTGTGTGCTAGTACATAGCAGACCATTGAACACACCAATACATCTGAAACATACATGAGCTTGCTCTTGTCATTTATAGCTAAAAAAGTTGCTGATGCAACATTAAGCAGCATTACATTACGACGGACAAAGATCAAACTTTTCCTGTACCATCTCGGACTTGAAACAAACCACTCTTCTTCACCTTTGTTGTTATTGAGAAATTATTGTGTGCATAGGTACATTACTGTGTATGATCTAACTTGGTAAATCACAAACAAACATTAAGTAAATTTAATATAACAGGGTCCTGGCTAGGTCTATGAACTATGAGCAGTTTTGTAAGATAGAGATAAAATGTCTTCATAAATCTTGTTTGGCAACAGATCAAAATAAATACACTGTAGATAGGCATATGTTGTTTGTATGTATCAGTACATGTATAACAAATCAAAATGCATATATATATATATGGTTGTTTGTATTCTGTAAATCGGGAAAATTATCATATTTTAAATTTCGTGGAAAAAGCATTAGTTTTAGGTTTTAATGTAACTTTGTTTATTTATTTATTTTTTTTATTTTTTTTTTTTTTTTATTATTTATTTATTTATTTATTTATTTTTTATTTTTTGCAAAATTGATTGATTATTGGGAAATAACTTTCTTCTTAATTTAGGGCTATAAATTAATTAGATATAATTTTGAGTGCAAAACATGTATCACAATAATGACATAAATTGAAAATGCCACTTAAACAAAGTCAGATTTTTGATTACAATTAAAATTAGGAATCAAGTGGAGCACTGATATTTTATGTCCAAGCCAGCTTTCTTTCACTTTCTGTCTGAGTTGGAATCAAACCATGACTTGAAATGTAGTGTGACCCCAAAGCACGAGTTTTAGACCACTGGGCTACCAAAATGAGAGAAAATTTTCCTATACAAAAATCTTTAACCTATCTTTAATTTATAAATATACAAAATGCATATGTAGCAGTATTATGAATATGTTACATATATACAGGTAGCAGGTTTTGGATATACATGTCCAGCTGTTTTTGCTCACAGATTTCTGGTATATATAAATGTATAACCAAGCCCAATCTGACATTACCACCAACTAAACAGAAATTAAAAGTATCTATATATTGTTTTTGTATATAAAGATAATGTTATTGAATGATTTCAGACTGTTTATTTATCTATCTGACCTATGTGCCGCCGTCCATGTTGGTGAATTTAACAGTTTGTCTATGAACTGGATTGGATTGTTTTACACCCCAGTCAAGATTCTATCACTGACATCAAGGTTGTAAATTCTTGGATAGTCGAGGAAAATGGAGTGTTGTGAGGAAAACCAATGACCTTGGAACGTGAATTGAAAAACTCTCTCTGCCAGACTGAGTCTGCAAGAGACACTGTGATCCTTGAAAGTGTGCTTTAGCCCGATCTGTCACCGAGGCTCGTCCCGTCAGTTGATAGTGGTAGATTGGGTTTCTATAATTGCAAGTTCCACCGTATGTTTTTTGAAAGCCTCTGTAGTATAAGTTCATAACTTCATCCGGCATGTAGTGATTGAATTGTGGTTATAAAAACTAAGAGACACAAAAACTACTTATTTGTTATGATAGAATGGCCATGTGTGTGTGTGTGTGTGTGTGTGTGTGTGTGTGTGTGTGTGTGTGTGTGTGTGTGTGTGTGTGTGCAGTCAGCTCATAACTTCATCTGGCATGTAGTGAAAGGATTGTGGTTATAAAAACTAAGAGACACAAATTCTGTTTATTTGTTATGATAGAATGGCTGTGTGTGTGTGTGTGTGTGTGTGTGTGTGTGTGTGTGTGTGTGTGTGTGTGCAAGGGACTCATACAGTAGCAGACATCCTTAAGTTAGATCACTCATGTAGATAGCATTATTTTCTGTAACTCTTTCCAGTTGTTAGTGAATGGATTGATTGGACTATGAAATAGGGACTTTTCCTATAGCAGGTGCCCTTAATTTTTAACTGTCTCTTATAAAAATTAAACTGCATTTAGAAATATTTTGGAAAATCCATCTCTTAAGGCTATATTAAGTGAATGGATCATCATGGATATTAATACATAAGGCCATGAAGACCAGTCTGTAAATGGCCTGGAGCTATTTTATCCAGGAAATTGATGGATGATATATGTTATAACTGTAAGATTTTATTTCATCTCCAGATGGATATATATCACTCATAATTACTTGATTAAATAGATAAGCAAGAGATTTATTTTTAAGTTTACTATCAAGACATGGGCTAAGTTTTCACAGGTGGGTAAGCTTTTCCGTGTATTCTGTACTTTGTTAAGCATTGCATTTTGGGCTAGATACAATTTGTGGTACCACAAGATATGTTGTGTAACATAAATTATATAGACTACCATTTAAAACTATTTTTACCTGATACAAAATACCATTTAAAATAACAGTTTTCTTTATAAAGTTTCGGAATGGCAGTAAAATGGTGTTTCTTAAGAAATAGTTTGTTGTTGTTGTTTTTTTTTTTTCTTTTTGGCAATATATCTTTAAGAATATCAAGAAATAAAAACGGATGTGTGCACTTGTGTAGAATTAGGAACTTGCCCAAGTTCAAATCCTATGATTGTGTGAGAAAGTCAAAGTTTGATTGTATTCTACAAGTAGGTACTCTGGTTTCCTCCACCATAAAAGATCTGACTTCTTAGATACAAGTGAAAAAAAAACTTGATGGGTGTAAAACACCATTTCTCAATGCCATCCTACTCCCTATGTAATTGGTTCATGGTTTACAGCCTCATGAATAATCGGAACTAATTTTGTACCATCTCATGTACTTGTAATAATTCTGATTTCATTTAGATCTGGACAATTTAACTAACAAATCTGTTATAAACAGGATTACATTTGCTCCTCTAATTCGAATGGACACAAACAATTGTATTAATTTGCATATGTCTATTTTATTTTATCTTGGTCCACGGGAATTACAAATCGGATGATTGGATTTTTATGAAAGTTGAATGGAAGGACTTAATTCAGTGTATAAGATGGTTGGCGATTTTATTGATTATATCAATATGAAAAAGATTTCATGTCCAGAAAACTGGACACATCGCTTACAGCCGATTACCTCAGAAATATCCAGAGTATTGATTAGTGGTATGTGGTCAGTCTTAATGTATATTAGCCAATGTCCACTTCAAAATTTTTCTTGATTGAGACATGTGTTGGTTTAATTTTTCTATTTGTTATGAGTGATGATGTAGAAAAATAGTCAATACCATTTTCAGATCTGCGGTAATTTATATTTGGCCTACTGGTATAGAACCTGTAACTAATGAAGTTTTTTATGCATTTTCCCCACTTCAGAATGTATTTCAGTTTGTTGGTCAAAGGTTGATGGCTTTTTTGCTGGCACTTTAGTTCTCTCCACCATACCTGAACTGATCGCCTCATTGTAAGGGAAAGAATCTTGACTGGGGTGTAAAACACCAATAATTCAATCCAATCTACTGGTAATCCACTTCACTCCCTGAGTTACCTCAGATTCATTGTTAGATCTGACACCCATTGCTGGTTTGGCAGCCCCCTTGAATTTTGTTATGACTTACAGATGAATTTTGTAATGACTTACAGATGAATTTTGTTACGTCTTACAGATGAATTTTGGCTTGTCCAGAGTCTATGAATGGTCATTTTAATTTATTTATAGTAAATGTCCACTTTTAAATTTCCTCTGATTAAGACTTGTACAGAGTGTAAATTGTATGAATGTGCAGATTGGTCATTTTGTTATTCATTATTTATGAAGGAAATGTCTCCCAATTTTGAAACACTTTTAATTATTGCTGTTATTAAATAAAACAGTAATTTTCAAATGGTGGTGGTGGTGGGGAGAGGGGTTAAAAAGTGATTTTTCCAAAAAGAACATTCTGTAATGTCTTACATGAGGTCGTTCTATGTCTGTATCTTATTTCTAAGCCAACATGAATATTTTTTTTTACATATTTTTTCTATTTTCTTTATTTTGGATGTTTAAAATACATGTTAGTACATTCTCCATAGCATATTTCTTGGGTTAGAGCTTCTGTTCCTCCCTCTCATCTAATTTTTTTTTTTTTTTTCTTTTGGAAAAATAATTTTTTCACAATAATTTTATTCATTTATTTTCAAGCTTTTTTTTTTTTTTATCTATTTTCATTTTAATTAAATTTAAACTTTTAATTTAAACTCTTTTCATTTTTCTATTAATTAAAACAAGTGGATTATTAATGGTCATTCTAGTCACATGTCCATTCTGAATGATCTTTGTCATGCATACAATCCCCCGGTTTGAGTGTGAATATATACAATGTAATATTTTATGATTGACCATTGATTAGCTGGACATTTCCTGTCTTATACATAGTTATAGCTCTGTGTGGATCCAGAGAGAATATTTAATATAAACTGTTATCCAGGCTAGTCATTGACCGCAGTTGGGTCATGGTCATGTGACCAGTTTACTATGCCTTCAGGTGTTTCTTAAAGACTTTTTTCCCTTCTTGGGTTGGATTGTTAGTAACACAGGTAAAAGAACAGAAAAATATTTTGATGTGTGTTACCTGGAAATCAAAAATTGGATTTCTCTTTTAGTACAAAAATCAACAATGTTGTAATATGGATTTAAACATTTAACAAACTCTACTTTTAAGCATTCACTAGGGATATTAGGTTGGTTAGTGTGTGGATAGTTAAGTTTATACTGTGTGTCCAGACTGGTATTATGTAAGGCTATTTATAGCTGACTGGTCAGTTGAGAGTTAACCAAGGGTGATTGAACCTCAGTAATACTGTTTAGTACAAGAAATATGTGAATGATATAGATTACTATTGACCGGCCATCACATTTTAGGCCAGTTGTTTGTGTTTTTACCAGAGCTTCTCGTGAGTTTTAAATCTGTGGATTTTACCAAATATATGGATTTTATCTAAGTGTGTTTTTATATATATATATATATATAACTTTGATCTGGTTTATTGCTTGATCAACCATAACAACTGGTCAATTTGTGTGTGTGTTTTAATGGAGAGTTTTAGTGATGTTTATTCATGTGAATATTAACAATAGATAGATATTCTTTTATTTGTGGAGATATATATTTATTTTCCTATTGGATTTTAAATTTGACAAGGATTACAGGTATTATTTACAGACATGATGGGTAAGTTAAAAGCTTTTTGATTGGATAATTTTTGAGAAATGACCTCACATAGGTAGGTCATACAGGTTATAGGTCAAATTTCTAGCTAGTGTATTCACAAGTAATATCCTCTCTGTGTAGTTAGTTAAAACATGATCAAATTACAGTTTGTTAAATCATGAACTTTCTGTAAGCCAGTGTTACTATTTTTAGACTCACTGGTCAGTTTTTATGCATGTGGTCAAGAGATAATAGTTTTATAAACCCCCAAGGCACTTATTTTCAGTTAAAGAAGATTGTGTAATTTAAAGAATGTGTGTGTGTGTGTGTGTGTGTGTGTGTGTTATTATCCCCTTTTCAGGTGTAAAGTGACAATTACATTCAGGTAGAACAAGTTTATGACAATTACATGAGAATAAAATCAGAGAAAATTAATCTCAAAGCTAAATGTAACCAGCAGGGTAAATCACATGGTTTAAGATACCTTGCTGCTATAGATATGTCTAATCTGGCTGAGATACAAAATGGGTCATCTTATTGTGAGCTGGTCTCTGTATTTTGTAGCTGAAATATCTATGTATGTTAGATATATCAAACCTGGCTGAAAAAGAAATTGGGTTAGATCCTTTTGAATGGGTCTCTGTATTTTGTAGCTGAAATAGCTATCTTAGATATGTCTAACCTGGAAGAGACTTAGATTGGGTCATCTTATTGTGGGCTGGTCTCTGTCTTTTGTAGCTGAAATATCTTAAAGAAATGTCTAACCTGGCAGAGACACAGATTGGGTTAGATCCTTTTAAGTGGGTCTCTGTCTTTTGTAGCTGGAATATCTACAAGATATATCTAATCTGGTAGAGACACAGATTGATTCATCTTATTGTGGGCTGGTCTCTGTCTTTTGTAGCTGAAATATCTTTAAGATATGTGTAACCTGGCAGAGACACAGATTGGGTTAGATCCTTTTAAGTGGGTCTCTGTCTTTTGTAGCTGGAATATCTACAAGATATATCTAATCTGGTTGAGACACAGATTGGGTCATCTTTTTGTGAGCTGGTCTCTGTCTTTTGTAGCTGAAATATCTACGTTAGATATATCTAATCAGGTTGAGACACTGATTGGGTTAGCTTATTGTTAGCTGATCTTTTGTCTTGTGTAACTGAAACTGTATGTTTTAAAGCCATATCTCATATGATAAAGTGAGAGGTCTTACCTGATAGTGACACATTTTATAAGCTCATTTTGCATAACTACAAGGCCACAACTTACAGTGAAATCAAAGATTTAAAATAAATAATGCTGCCATCAAACCATGAACGTTTGTACCAGTCAAATTTCTAGTTATATACACTATGCAACAGAGTTTTGTTATCTCAAGTTATGTATGTACATGTGCACGTTTACAGACACACACTCACACACACACACACACACACACACACACACACACACACACACACACACTGTTTGTATATTTCTAATGTGTTGCAATCTGCAACTGAAAAACAAGTAAAGAAGGAGAATGAGATAGAAAATTCACTTTTATTCTTTTTTATTTATTTATTTATTTTTTTTTTTTTTTTTTTTGTTTTTGTTTTTTTTTTTTTTTTAGGGGGGGGGGGGGGGGGGGGGCTATAATTTTCCATGTTGTTTTGGTCTTGTTAAATAATTTGATACAGTCATAAACATGTGTCAAACTGATGATCAACATCTCGACATCTGTTTCCATAAATGTTCATATTTTATTGATTTGATGGACTTCACACATAAGAAATGGAATTTTTATTACACCATTGCGTTATCTGTAAAATTGTTATATTGTCGTATGTTTTGATCAGCTTTGAAAAATAGAATTTTTATTACATCAATTTCTTTTACCATTGGACAAATTGTGATATTGTTATTATGGTTTTATCAACCCTCAAAATCAGTATTTAACAGCGAAATTCATTCTTATCTTGTCCCTTTTTTTTTACATCAGCATTAAAAATAGAATTTTATGATGTTTTTTAATATTGGGTCACCATGTAGTATAAGCCTGCCTGTAAAAGTTATAGCGGAGATATACTTCAAGCACAGGTGTGTGAATCTGAGGTTGGTCTTCAGAAGTCTGTTTGTAAACTTAGGTTGTCAAAATGTTTAGGCCGACTTTTGGTTTTTCTTATGGTGTGTGTGTGTGTGTGTGTGTGTGTGTGTGTGTGTGTGTGTGTGTGTGTGATACTCACACTGCTGTTAAGCAAGTCAATAATTTTGTGCGGTCTTCTAAATGTTTGTGGTTTTGTTGTGAACCCTTAGATTTATTTATAGTAATACCACTTTATTTACTGTAAAAACCACACAATAATTATTTTATGGGCTATGTTTATATCATGGTTTTAGAAGTGATTGAAGAGAGTGTTTGATTCTATCCTTCATTTGTTTTAGGCTTCCTGGCCCCAGTTTCACAATCATTCACTCAGCTGAGTGTACACTCAACTCAAATATTCAAATTTTTCTCCCATCAATATTTTAAAAATTTGAAAAAAAACTTTGAAAATGTTTTGTTTTGTTCAACAAACTTACACTAAACAGTTAAAATGCAACATTAGATATTCAATTTTAATTGTGTAATGTCTTAGAAATTGATATTGAAATATTCCCAAATTTGAGTTGAGTGTACACTCAGCTGAGTGAATCATTGTGAAACTGGGCTCTGATGCATTACTTTAGATTTCTTGGGCTGTGAAAGCAACTTTTAAATTTTAGGGAAAAAAGGGGACATGTGGGTTTTAGGCCAAGAATTAATGCTAGGAACTATTGCTTGTCTGTTAGAGGATTGGAGTGAGTAATGGTGTTTTATAGCTCAGTTGGGATTCTTTCACTATGTTTAGGCACTGTCAGCTCTGGAATGGTGGAGGAACCCTGAGTGTCCGGAAAATTCAGTAGCCTTTAGCCTTGTTTGTAAGTGAGCATTTCAATAGGTAACATAGGATTACTATATAAATAAAACATTTCATGTCTGTTACATGATTTGAGACCATAGCTTTTTGCATTATACACAAGCGGTCACTCTATCAACTCCACCTCCAGAACCATAGTGTCTCTTGCCACATTAGGTTTGAATCCTAATTTTGCAGATCATTATTTGAGAAAGTTTGTTAGTTCTCTTTATGATTGTATTCATCTTTACGGAACTGTCCATTTCAATATTTATAAGACTTTTTTAAAAAAAAAAAAAAAAAAAAAAAAAAAAACTTGATTGGAACATAAAACCCAAATGATTCTTGTCTACCAACAAATCCCTTGACCACTATAGCCACTTGAACACAAGAGGGGTTTGACCACTAAAGCTACTTCTCCACTGGAGGCATTTGACCACTAAAGCCACTTCTCCACTAGAGGCATTTGACCACTGGATTAGTAAACTGTAAAGATGTGTTTGTAAAAATAACTTGGTGTACATGTGCTCTTCTAGTCCTTGATAGTTCCATTGCACAGATCTGTCTCTCCCAGCCATTACATACAAAACCTATGTGTTAGGTTTTAAATGTGTGTCCAAGCATGAAGTAAATGTCATTAATGGACAATGTCCAGCCAACAGTATTTAATAAGATGAGTTATCATATCTGAATGTTTAGATATATACCTTGGGGCTGTTATGTTAGCCAGAACAATATAAAGTATGTGTAATGTTGTATATAAAGGTATTTTCTTACATTTGTGTTACATATCATTTACATGGATAATATACCCCCCCCCTTTTTTTTTCCTCAGGGGACCATCTCAAAATTTTATTAGGCCTTATTAGATTTTCTTATTGTTATACTGTACCATGTTATACACACATATAGTACTACATACTTTTTTCCAAATTCACATATTCAGGGAAACCTCTCTATAAAAACAGTTCCATGCTTGAAATCCTTAAAATGAAATATATATTTATATATATATAGTTTAAATAAGACAGTTTTCAAATTACTTAGGATTCAACAAAAAAAAAAAAAAAAAAAAAAAAGAAAAGAAAAGAAAAAAAAAAGAAATAATAGTAATAATAATAATTAAAACAGAAAGAAAGAGGAATTGAAATGTTACAGAATGAGTTGAGTTGTGTTTAATGTCCCAGTCAAAAATAGACGTCATCAACTATAGGCAAAAGTGTAGAAATTTTGCCTGTGTGTTGCGCTAATGGCATTATACAGCAGGGTTCTTTATTGTGCCATGTCTACTGATTGACACGAAACCTCGTTTATTTTAAATTCCTATCAGAGAGAACCATGACTTTCAATTTGTAAGATTTTTCAGAATTTTCAGTGCTTGGTGAAAGAACAGTCACTACCCACTTTCAAGTCTTAGTTCAGACTTGGACAGGGTACAAACCCACGACCTCCCAATTACGGAGCAAGCACTCTACTAATTGAGCTACCAAAGTGGTTGTTTCAGAATGGAATCAATTGGTAACCAATTTAAGCTTAATTAGACTAGAACATCCTACAATTATGTATTTGAATATTTGATGAAACTCCCCCCCCCCCCCCCTTTGCACATTTCCTTATGTGCTCTGCAAAAAGTTCAAATTTCTGCCACTTCACCTATAGCTGTTTTTGTCTCAATATATCAGTAAGTGAAATATTCTTAAATGGGACATAAAACCCAATTAAATCAAATCCAATCCATTTCCTCTTGTACTTGATCCAGATCACAGTTTTGGGTCTTGATTTAGATGTCTATTTCATCTTTCTTGTTACATTTACTTATATATTGGTGTATGTATATAAACGAACATAAGTAACCAGTAGCCAGTGGACCACAGGTGCTTCTTTCCTGATCATAATACATAATCTACTTACTTACAGTGACATGTATTATACATTGAAAAATTATATCTTATCTGAACCAAGTCCATAAATAATGTACAAGTAATATTGTGATTCTGTACTCCATATTGAGATATACAAGCTACTGTCATTTAAAAATATAATCATGATAAATTATTGAGTTGATTTGTGGGCTTTGTGATATAGTTTTGTGGGTTAGCAGCTCATGCTGGAAGTGGTAGGTCAAGGTTCAATTCCAGTAGAAAATATGGCGATTTTATTGAAGATGGGTAGGAATTTGAGAGAGAGAGAGAGAGAGAGAGAGAGAGAGAGAGAGAGAGAGAGAGAGAGAGAGATGTTTTTAAGATGGTTCAGGAAGAGAGAGAGATGTTTTTTAAGTTGGTTCAGGAAAGAGAGAGATGTTTTTTAAGTTGGTTCAGGAGAGAGAGAGATGTTTTTCAGGATGCTTTGGGAGTCAGAGAGAGGTGTTTTTAAGATGCTTTGGGAGTCTCAGAGAGAGAGAGAGAGAGAGAGAGAGAGAGAGAGAGAGAGATTGTAACAGAAGTATGTTTAAATATATTAGAATAAGAATTTTTTAATACTAGTATTTATAGATAGAAGTGGTTGTTATTTTTATGTTGTAGAAAATGATGTGTTAATCGGTCATTGCATGGTCACTACTTCTGGTCACCAGTAGGGGTATTTTGTGTAGAACTAATTGCTTTTTACAGTTTTTGCATTAAATGTGTTGGTCATTATATGGTCACTCTACTTGTGGTCATCAACCCTCATTATCAACAAGATTATAAAATCTGTATGGTTCATATATCTGACTGACCTATCCACACAGATTCTACTATCTGTATAGTTACATATAAACCTGGATTATAAAATCGTTTGTGGTCATCAAACCTTTCATTGTTTCTATACAGATGGTTTTAATAGACAAGGAAAATCCAAATGACAGTTTAAATGTATGGCTATCTTATTTACATGTCATCGAGTTATTTTGGTGTTAATTAACTTACCGGTAACTCTTCTTTGCTGGAAGATGCCCCCCCCCCCCTCAATAGCGGAAGGTTGAGGGTTTGAATCCCTGCTTGATCATAAATAAAACAACAAAATTTGAGATACCTGTTTCTTTGCAGGGCACTTAGTAGAGCATTAAATGATTTAGCAGTGTAAGAATAAAGTACCTGGGGGGGGGGGGGGGAGTGGTATGCTTGTTTGCAGCATTATGAATGGGTAAGCTAGCACAAAAACAAAAAATCACTTTGAGTTTGCTGAAGTACAAGGCAGACCTTAATATACACTCTCACATCTCACATCTTACACATCTATGAACTTGTTCCTTAAGTAATGTTTAAACTTGCTCTCTTCAAGAATAGCTGAAAAATTTACTGATATGATGTAAAACAGCATTTCAACCAACCTACCAACTTGTCAGTGGTTGGTGGTGTTCAGGTTTCCTTCACCATCTCAAAACTGACTGCCTCAACATACCAGAGAGAATCATGACTGAGGAAATTAAACAATATTACTCCACTCCATTCCAACTCCCTGACCAAATTATTAGCCATTTAAATATTAGAAAAATCCAGACTTTAGACTGTTGTGGTCATCAACCCATGTGATTGTTATAGGCATGTAATATGAAGATTGTTGGGGTATAATGACCCTGTGACCCACGTTTAAACTCTGTCAAACAGATCATTATACATACAATCGGCATAGGAGAAAATGGCATGGTGCCTTTTGTAGATAATAGTTATTCACAGTTTTTCTCTCTTTAATGGATGTTTATACTTCTTATATTTAATCACCATGGAAATAAAGTATGTTTTAATTGATTGGTAAATCATTGGTCTTAATTGTGTTTACTCTCTCAGTATGGGCATTGTTTTTTATGTGGGAGTTGTTTTTTTTTTTTTTTCATCATGGACAATATAATCACTTGTGACCATTTATGACCTAGTGTGGCTCTGTCACTGGCTTATAAGTCAAGGATTATGGGTTTAAGCCCTAGTGGTGCTTGTAGAATACTAATTGATAGGCAAGCTGATGGTGTTAATTTTGTTTACAACTGTACTTGGAATATTTTTTCTTGTGTGAGAGTTGTGTTAATATTTTTGTACTAAACACGCTTGTGGGCAGAAACACCTTGGTGTTGTATTGTCAATGACGTAAAAGGGATGGAAAAAGGAGTATCATTCATAAGGTTTCTTTGTGACAGTTTGTTTTTCAGGTCTCTATCTTGTCTGCATGAATTACAGAATTCTGCTGATGTAAACATGCCACTAGTGTGAATTCCTAGGAAAAAAGCTTATACAGTCAAACCTGTCTATAAAGGCCACCCATGGGAATCAATTAAAGTGGCCTTTATGGATAGGTGGCCTTTATATACAAGTTCAAATGATGTAGACAAAGAACAACTGGGATAGAATTTTATTGGCCTTTATAAGCAAGTGGCCCTTATAGAGAGGTGGCCTTTAAGGCAGGTTTGACTGTAATTTTATAGGGGTGGGTGAGGGAACAGTTTCATTTTAAGTTGAACTTTGGAATATTTATGTCAGTATCATATCACTCTGTGGTTGAGATTGTAATAAAAACCTTGTTATCTTGGTGTCAATGCCAGTCAGGAGTCAGGGAGATGAGTGGGCCCTTCTTTTTGATGGCCCCAGTTTTCAGGTATTGTGGGCCCTTCTTTTTGATGGCCCCAGTTTTCAGGTACAACCTTACCATCTTACCATTATGCTCAGTTGTAATGGTGGGCCCTTCTTTTTGAAGGCCCCAGTTTTCAGGTACAACCTTACCATCTTACCATTATGCTCAATTTTAATGGTGTAATAATGTAGGATATTGCGGGTCCTTCTTTTGGATGGCCCCAGCTTTTCATCTACAATCTTACCATTATGCTCACCTGTAATGACGTAATAATAATATTGTGGGCCCTCTTTTAGATGGCTCTAGTTTTTCAGGTACGACCTTACCATCTTACCATTATGCTCACCTGTAATGGTGTAATAATATAGGATATTGTAGGCCCTGCTTTTTGATGGCTTTAAGTTTTTCCATTATAAACTTACTATGTTACCATTTAATTATATTTTGTAGTACACCTGTTATAAAATGAAAATGTCATTTTGATGATAAATACCAGTAGTAAGATAAGTACTGGAGATTATGTTATTTCTATAAAATATGGTATGTCATGTGACCAAATTGTTATATTTGTTAACATAATCTGTATGATTCATCTTTAATGAAACTGAAATAAAAAATTTAAAGATACATGGTAGTTACAACCCACCTGACCTAATTTCTTCGAGTTTTAGTATAGTGTAGTTACGGTAATGATGATACAGTTTTCATAGAATTTTGCATGCTGTCAATGCTTGTTGAGGTCAGTGTAAAATAATTCACAGCTTGGGTCAGGTTTGGGTTCAAAACCCTAACAAGTAGTGTAGACATGGGTTTACTGGTCTGAAGGACTGGCTTGTAGATCATGATGCCTTTCACCACCTTAAGTTAAATCTTGATCTAGCAGATCGGAAAATGTTATGATGAACAATCTGACTTGCAGTGCCCCCTGTTTGAGTAATCAAACCGCCTTTATTTTAATCCCACTTGGGACAGATTTTTGTGTGAGAAAATTGGTCAGTTCACTTTCAAAAGGTTGATGGTCTTTTCCTGGGCACTCCAGATTTCTCCACCATCCCTGAACTAACAACAATCTTCACCTGGCTGTAAAATTCCTTTTATGTCACTCATCTGACATTTTACTTGTCTATGTTCAGCAGCCCAGTTAGTGTTTAGATCGATAACTCTTGTCACGTAACGCAGTCTTCTTCTTCATCCTCCTTATTTATTTTTTTTTTTTTTTTTTTTTTTTTTTTTTTTTTGGGGGGGGGGGGGGGGGGTCTTCTTAAATTCTGTTTGGTATCCTTTGTTTCAGTTTTGGTTAAGTTCTGACAATGCTGTTTATATGGTCATAATGTCTCCTAAACAAAAATTGGAGAGAGTTAGGTGTTATGAATTCGCCATGTAACGTAGTGACTGAAAATTTGACATCTGACGGAGGAGTGCACACATTTGTCAATCATTGTTGCACATTTATTATGTTAGCTAGACAACACAGACAAGAAGACTTTATGACAGATGTAATGTATATACATCTACTGACCTACTGGTAGGGTGTATAAATATACAGGTCTTTACCCGACCTGTTCTCATCAATACTGTGATCTCTGTAGCAGAGTGGTCTGAAGTACCTCCCACTTCCTGGGTTTGATTCCCTCTTGGGCTGATTCTAGTGTGAAAATTTTTCATTTTTTTAACAGAAGGTATTAAATTTTTTCTTTGCCATCTCGGGTTTTTCTTCTGCAATCCCTGAATTCAACTGCCGCAATAAAAGTGAAATACTATTAATCCTGTCCGAGTACTCATTGATACCAGTTCCGACCGTCTTAGGTCTCTTCTGGTGGGTTCAAATGGACCGAGTAGACTGTAATTTGTTTAATTGCAACATTGAAGGACAGTGTACTAGCACTGTAAAAGGTATAAGTATTCACAAAGCAGATCAGCAACACTTCCACAAAACAAAATAATATATGCATGTAAATGATTGTATTGCCATTATATACATGTATGGATTGTGATTGGCTGAAAAAAAAAAAATTTTGGAGTACACTATGATGCACCCAAATCTCTCAAATTGGAAATATAGGGGACTACATTAACTTTTGGTAGACCTATTCCAGATTATCAGTTTTCATGTTGACGTTCTTTTCATTAACATTATAATGGATTGTATTTTCTGTCTTCTGATTAAAATGAAAATATTAATGACGGTGTTGTCCCAGAAGGTGTTGGCAATCAATTATGGATTTAGATGTGTAGTGATTAATATTGACTGATGTTGTTGTTGTTGTAAAAAAAAAATCATTTGAATTGTAGCAATGTTCCAAGGCCATTGGTAACAGTACTGTGAATTTACAGTTATACCAGAAATTGTAGTTTGAGTGACTGCATGGGTTGTTTAAGAAGTTACTTTAGTTACTATGGGTTCTTTTACATGTTACAAAGGCAACTTTGTTACCATGGTTATTTGAAAGGTTGCCATTGGCTTTTGGAGAAATAATGAGTTACCATGATTGTTAAGGTATTTGGGGTTACTTGGAGACAACAACTCCTTCAAGACTTAAAAAATAAAAAATAAAACCATGCAAATTTTTTTTTTCATTTACCGTAAATGTTCAAGACTATATTATTTTGTTATTTTTATAGGCTTTTCAGTAAAAACAACTTTTTCCGAAATAATTATAGATTTAAAAAAGAATGGTTGCATAAAGAAGCTAAGTCTTACAGTAAAGGAAGTCCAGGTAGCAAGTTGCATTGAATACTCTGCGTACTAAGCTACCAAGAGCTGCCACAAAAACTTGCATATATAGTAGATACTGTCTTCTGTTTACACATGCAGCAATATGTAAATAAACTACATAGGATTATAGGCTTTTTTTTCAAGGTTGTCTGTCATTAAAAAAAAATCAGCAGTGTACATAGGAGAAATAATAAAAAGCTTTAAAACTGAAGGATAAGTTATATATTGACAAGTAAAATATAAAGAGACTTTAAATATCCATTCAGGTAGAAAAAAAATGTAAAAAAGTTTTGTTGATTAAATAGCAAGGTCTTATCTGTGAATTGAGTTAGTATGGTAATACATTATATAAACGTACTTCAACATGTTCAAGGTTGTGTATACTATAAGTAAATACATTCAGTAATATTTAATGTAGAAAACCAATATTTTTACCTGTGTTGTAAATTCGTTAAAGGTGTGTTTTCTCCTCTACCTGGTTTTAAAGGTACATTAAATCAACACATAAAAAGTATATAACAAAATATATATATATATATATATATATATATATATATATATATATATATATATATATATATATATATATATATATATATGTTACTGGGTATTACTAGTAACAGTGCTACACCTATGATTTGATTGGAAAAGTGTGATAATTTGTTTTGAGGTAAGAAAATTACTTAAAAATCACTAATTGCATACCTATATTGAAATATATCTCTCTTAAACAAGAATGCATGCATATTTTTTCAAACCATTTCTCGCACTAAATTAAGGACTGTTTACATGATTGATGTAAAACTTGCCCCCTTCCCCCCCCCCCCCCCCCCCCCCCCAAAAAAAAAAAATTCTGCAATGAAAAATGATGTGTATGCAGAGAGAGAGAGAGAGAGAGAGAGAGAGAGAGCTACACAAATTTACAAATCACAAAATAAACATCTGAAATATGAGATGTAGCTTTAAGTTATAAAGATCTGATGTTATTGTGTATAAGTGTAAATTATAATTAAATATTTATGCTTGTTTCTGTTCTTTAAAAATGATTGTAGTTGTATTTTTTTAAAGCTTATAGAGATTGTTATGAACAGTTACAAATTTCTTTATTTCTTTGTAAAAATGGTTTTGAATTGATTCTTGATTCTTCTACATATATCAAATGTGGCCAGTTTTTAGATGGTAGAGAAAAGCTGAATACCCAGAGAAAACCACCAAGCTTTCTTAAGCAATCTGACAAACTCCTTGAGTTTGATCCAGATCAAGGCAATGAAAATCTGTGTAATGCATAAGCACCAACTTTAGACCACTTGGCTACTAAGACACTCTCCATTGTAAAAAAAAAGACCTGTGTATGTGATCTCACATAATAACAATTCAGGGTTTAGAGGTTAGAAATAAACATTGTCACCTAGGGAACAAAGCATTCAATGGCTGAGTGGTCCAAACTTCAATTTTGCTGTTCACCACTCAGAATAAAACCTGGTTTGAGAAAGTTGTTAAGTTTCTGCAGTCATCTCAAAACTGGTTACCTCAGAATATCAAAGTTAAACAATCTTGATTAAGGCAGAAAACATCAAACCTGGATACTGTGAGTTATTTCTACTTAGGTTAAATGACAATATCATGAGTTAAATTACCAATTCTATACATAACATTATATGTGTTGTATATGTTTCATGATTTTTATGTCACTTAGCAACCAGTGAAAAAAAAAATGATTACATGAGAGGAGGTAGTAAAATGATCTTGAAGTATAAAGCTAAGATTGTCAAGGAGTTCATATTGATTTTACAGTAAATGGCTGCTTGTTTTGTAGATAAACATTGAGTGACTTGATCATGTTATATAAACATGCTTGGTTTTCCAGTAGTAATGTTAGTTAACCAACAAATAATTGGCATGTTTAGAATCTTGGACTTGAACATAGGACATGGATATTGTAGTGACTTGATCATGTTATATAAACATGCTTGGTTAACCAACCAATTATTGGCATGTTCAGGGATTTTTCTGGCCACTCACAGGGTCTAGAAAAAAGGACCCATTCCCAATGCCAAAAAGCATACATTTTTCCCAATTTTGTAGGTAAAAATTCCCAAATGATCCTGCTTTGAGAAACTTAAGAAAAAGTGAAAAACTCTATATTTTTGGTGTAGCTTGTATATCTATATTTTTGGTGTAGCTTGTATATCTTTATAATAACCTGTATTTATGCACATTTTGATTTATACTCAATGAGGATCTGGTAGAATGGGAGCAACTCATGAAACAACTTTCTCAGATGTTTGTATTGAAGCCAGTCTATGAAGATATTGTGTTAATGTCTGAGTGATTTTGTACAAATGAGTGACTACCAGCATGTATCAAAATAGTAAATATTCCAGGCAAAATATTTGATGTGCTGACAATGTGAAAATTTATAAGTTTAATGAAAATTTTCCCAAAATGTTGATTTTGTCAATGATTTTCCCAATTTCATGCCATTTTAGAAAAATCCCTGATGTTTAGAATCTTGGACTTGGACATAGGACATGGATATTGTAATGACTTGATCATGTTATATAAACATGCTTGGTTTTCAAGTAGTAATGTTAGTTAACCATGCCGATTATTGGCATGTTTAGAGTCTTTGACTTGGACCTGAGACTTGGATATTAATGCTAGTTTTGTAGTGACTTGATCATATTAATATAACATACTTTCATGGTAGAAATATTAGTTAACCAATAATCGGCATGCTTCGAATCTTAGGCTTAGACTTGGAACTTGTTTGTAATTTTGTATGTTGATGCTAGTTTTGTAGTGACTTGACCATGTTGATATAAGCATGCTTCTAAGTGTAGTAATGTTAGTTAAGCAGTTATAACCAAACAATATTGAGCATGTTTAGAAACTTGTACATGGACATTGGAAATGGATATTGTTGCTAGTTTTGTAGAAACTTGATTATGTTTTATGAACATGAGGGGTGTTACTATAGTTTTGTTAATAACCAAGTTACCATAGCACCTCAATAAAAGGTAAAGAAACCTGACTGAAATCTAAAACATGATTTCCCAAATCATATAAGTTGTTTAGCAGAACTAAAATAATGAAATCAAAAAAAAAAAAAGAAAAAAAAAAAAGAAAAGAAAAAAAGAAAGAAAAATTCAGAATTTACTTGTCTTGGTGTACTGCCTCATTGAGCTAGCACCTTAAAGTTGTCCTTTACAGTAGTACAAGGCAGGCTGTAAGACATACTCACACATCTCTTGTTTCAGTAAACTTCAGCCAATTTGTTTATCAATATATTTCCATGTTTTTTAGACAAGTTCATGTTTTAGTTTATACCAGTAATAATCTAATGCTTATATTTAAATGTTGAGTAATGACAAATGATGAATGAGAGGTTTTATATTGTTACATAATAAAACAGTAAGATATTTTTTATATATTATGGTATACTGTATCATCATATTCTGATATTACATGGTGCAAAAGTACATTGTTTTCTATTAGATTATCTCTTCAGTCTTATTTATCTGTTGATCTAGACATCTTGGATACAATCCCATGCCGGTTCTGAAATAAGACATCATTGTAAAATGAATCGAGTTGAACCATTATCAGTATAGATTTAAACTCAATGATTTGGATACAATCTCATGCCGGTTCTGAAATAAAACATCATTGTAAAATGAATCAAGTTGAACCATTATCAGTATAGATTTAAACTCAATGATTTGGATACAATCCCATGCTGGTTCTGAAATAAGACATCATTGTAAAATGAATCGAGTTGAACCATTATCAGTATAGATTTACACTCAATGATTCCATAAAAACTTCTAAATAACGACCAATTTTAATGTAAAACTTGTGATTTATACGATTAGCTAGTTATGGGTATGCACTTATTTTTTTTTACTTGTATAGCTGTTTATTCTGAAAATTTTCCAGTTTCTTCAACATAATCAAAATATTGGTCTTTTAATCCCTGGAAACATATCTTTTGAATGTACAGATTATATTATTTGCATATGAAATAGTTATGTTTTCCAACTGTGATCATTAGGTCCTCATATTACTTTATATCCAAACAGTTGATTGACTCCTGTTGCATTAAGCAACACTAAATTGAGATAAAATGGAAAATTTGAAATACCGAGGTAGATTTCTTAATTATTTTTTTTTAATTGAAAAATTCACCCATTCCAGTCTTAATTTAAAAAAAAATGAATAAACTCATAAATTTTATTTAAAATTGCTCAGATCCTAGTGTGAGAAAGTTTGTCAGTTTACTTGCCGATAATCGGTGGATTTCCTTGGTTTCTTCCACTATTCCAGAACTGACTGTCTCAATATAGGTGAAAGAATGTTGATTGGTTATCCCAAGTTGTATCAAGGTTTTTCCATTGTACTTTATTCAAATATGCAATGAAACTTAGTTGCCATCTAATAATTTCTCTGTTCTGTGTTTTAGGCTACTCTGCCACGGACACACACCCCACCACCCGTTTAAGAGATGACACGATAAAGATCTACCCCTCTTTTGACTTAGAAGCTTTTCAAATGTTCAGGTTTTGGCAACTTAATAATTAAATTAAGGCACAATGAATTAAGACAAGTCTGCAATTTCACACATCTTTCAGTCTGTGACAGGGTAAAATTTTCTTGGGCCGGGATAAAGATCTTCAATGCCATTTACAACAGGGACTTTTCTATTTCTTCATCTTGTGACACTGAAATTTGAATGACTTGGATAATAATAAGTGCTTTTGAATTTTTTTGACATCAGTCCAAATTTTTGGCACTTCAGTTTTTAATGACTTGGATGAATGATAAGTGTCGTTGACATTAGATTATATTTCTGCAGCTTCACTTATAAAATTTTCTTGATTAATTGAGATAAATACATTCTCCATCTTTGACATTAGAAAAGATTTCTTGAAAAGGTGAAAAGACTGGACTGAAATTTATATGAGTTGGCAATCGTAAATATATAATTGAAAATTTCTCTGAATTCTGCAACTTGGACTTTCTCAGCTGGATGATGTGAACCCAATTAAATAAAGTTAAATAAAATCTTTTCAACCAAAGGGAAAAATTATCATGTTAACTCCAGAAGTCAAAGGTCATGTCATCAGGTTACCTTACCAATGGTGACTGACATTAGGGCCATTTGTAATTAAGCATGACTTAAAAAAAGTAAGAATTCAAGGAGACATTATACAGATCACCTGGAAAAATACCAGAGGATAATTTTATTGTGATTATCCATGAATATTTTTGAAAAGCTTTTATATTGTTCAAGTTATCAAATTGGAATAGATTGTCAAATTTCTTAAAACATTATCAAACAATTGATACAGCTGTGAACAAAGCCAGGCTTCATACAATCTCTGTTTTTAAATCTATCTATTTTAATTTGGGTACATTTTGATTAAATCAGTCTTTTTGTCTATAATTTTCAGATTTTGAATACTTTCATTTTTCTAGAAATTTTATCAACCAAGTGAAAAATTTATGTCATGCTACTACCCCTATTGCCCTAAAATCGTTACCTTTTTTTTTTTTGTAAAATCTCTGTATTGTAATAATACATTCCAGGTTTTTCAAGGTTTTATGTGTGTGGACAGTTAGCTATTACTAAAGACATTATTTTCCCACCATTGGTTAGGAGGAGCTCTATAATGCTTCTGGGCACTTATAATCAAATAACTGAGGCATTTAATGACATATTTGTTTGGTCAGTCAAGTTACCCCAGTGACCACATGTGTAAAAAAATATCTTCTAATTGATCGTGTATCTTGTATCTTGGTTTTGTCACAGAGGGAATATTTTTACTTGTGGTGATTTTAAGACCTCTTTTAAATCGGAATTTCCTGACTGACCAGTTATTAATTAAAATGTTGTAATTAAAGGGTGTTTTTTCACAGTAAATTTCTTAAGGCTAATTATTTTTCAATTCACATGATATTTAATTTGGTTGATGGCTCTTTTTCTTGGGGGGGGGGGGGGGGGGGGAGGGGGGGGTTTGGAATCATAAGGCTTCTTACTATAAATCTAATTATCAGGGGTTTGACTGGTTGGTAAGTCGGTTGGTTGTTTGGTTGTTATGTTGTTTCATGTCACATCAGCAATTTTTCAGCTTTTTGTACCAAGAACAAGTTTATTAATCTATTAATCTAAAAGGATTAATCAGACTCATTTGGGCACATTTGAGATGTGTGAATGTCACAGTGACAGTGAGATTTTTTTTTTTTACTTATATTGAGGCAGTAGTGACATTGTCACTACTGCCTCAATATAAGTAAAAAAAAAATCTTTACTCTGAGGTGTTAAACTCCACAACTCTACTCCAGTTCTTGTTAGGTGTTAAACTCCACAACTCTACTCCAGTTCTTGTTAGGTGTTAAACTCCACAACTCTACTCCAGTTCTTGTTAGGTGTTAACTCCACAACTCTACTCCAGTTCTTGTTAGGTGTTAAACTCCACAACTCTACTCCAGTTCTTGTTAGGTGTTAAACTCCACAACTCTACTCCAGTTCTTGTTAGGTGTTAAACTCCACAACTCTACTCCAGTTCTTGTTAGGTGTTAAACTCCACAACTCTACTCCAGTTCTTGTTAGGTGTTAAACTCCACAACTCTACTCCAGTTCTTGTTAGGTGTTAAACTCCACAACTCTACTCCAGTTCTTGTTAGGTGTTAAACTCCACAACTCTACTTCAGTTCTTGTTGTTGCATTGCAGACACAGAGGCCAGCTTTAGAGATCAATTCACTGTGGTAGCTCACTTGGCAGAGTGCCTGCTACGTAAGTGAGAATCGTGGGTTTGAACCCCGACCAGGTCCAACCCAAGACTTAAAAGTGGGTAGTGGCTGTTTTTTTGCCAAGCACTCAGCATTACCAAATGAAAGTCACAGTTCTTTTGGATGGGAACTTAAAATAAACGAGGTCCCTTGTCATGGTAGGCATGGCACGATAAAGAACCCTGCTGTATAATGCTATCAGTGCAGTGCACAGGTAAATTTTCTGCACTTTCATCTATAGCTGGCAATGTCTCGATATAAGTGAAACATTCTTGACAGGGACATTAAACACTATTTCTCAACTCAACTCAACTCAATTCACTTCTTTTGTTAAGACATCCATAGATCTGAAAGTTATTTGTAACACCATGTTTGTATTGGTCAGATATCTAAAGTGCAAGGTGACATCACAAGTGAACATACTAATAATCTGTGACCCACTAGCCAGGTCAAGACCAAAGTGGACACAACACAAAAGCCTGAATTCTCAAACACTTAAATAACTATAAAGTTTTGTCATGGATCGGAATTAAATTACCTTCCATCTCATATTATCAACTTTTATTCTGTTCATTTAAAATTGATAAAAAGATTTTAAAATTCTAATATTCTTAGAGAGAGAATGAAAAAGGCCTTTTAGGGTTTGCATGATCTCACAATAAAATTTAATGAATAATCTTTAAAGGAGAGGAAAATAAAAATCTTTTGAAGAGAATTAATGAAGAAAAAAATTCTCAGAGTTTTAGCGGTCATACAATAAAATGTAAGAAGTAACCTAAGTTAGGAATGCAGATTGTTATGTTGATAGGATTAATGTCACTCATCCAGGTGGACTTCAAAGTGACCACTTGACCAATAGAGAACACATAAATGTATTGTCCAGTCTTAAAGTGGTTTTAGTTCTATTGTTGTATCATACAGTGGTCAGAGTTTGATATCTATGTAAATGACACCTCAAAAGATGACCAGTGGTCATCTTAAAACTAGATACATATAATATTTATTTAATTGAAAAACAGCATAATAGGGAAATGAGTCAGGGTAGCATTGACTTAAAGTAACCTTTTGACAGAGAGAGATGGCATGTGGTGAGGGTACAGGGAGGGATGGAAATAACTAAGTTGGTTGAGCATTGGTTCAGTGGTCCTAGTGGTCCGAGGTTTCTTGTCGTAAACAGACCATACATTTTGTCTTTTCTTGTTACTTTTTGAGGCTAAGCTTGTTGGTTCAGTACTGCAGGTGGTCCTAGGTTTCCAGTTGTAAACATACCCTGCATTTTGTCTTTTCTTTTTACATTTAGAGGCTAAGCTTGTGTTGAAGCTACAGTGTTTGAAATTTATCACTGAAATTTTAGCCGGTCTGGATCCCGAAATTTTAGTATTTTTTGTAAGAACATATAAGAGAAGTCATAAAATACTACAAGTTTGACTGCAAGGTTTCAGGCTTGAATCTTGAATGCATCATAAAACACCTTTAATTTAGTCTAATACTATCCAGTCAAAATGGCATTATATATTAAAAAAAGGTAGTAACTAATAATTTACTTTAAACTCAAAAAAGAAAAATGTCCACTCAAGCATATATACTCAGTAAGACAAATTAATTATATGTAAAATTTTTGAAAAAAATATTTTTCTCAAAAATGCTAAAAAAAAGGCTTGATTTCATTATTTTTCAGCTATTTCAGTCAAAATTAAAATTTAAATGGAGGATACATAAGGAAGTTTTTCCATTTACTCAAACTGAAAATTTGACACTGTACACTTGAACTTACCCAAGTAATACCTACCATGTATAATGTATTTACTGAAATAAACAGGTTTTGATATCAGGTAAATGTTGAAATTCAATAAAGACCTTGATAAAAACCAGTTTGATATTACACAGAAATGTGTGAAGGGTTAGATTAATTACAGATTAGGAGTCTGAAGGCTTGTGTATAATCCTTATCTGTTTGTACTTTTAATTTATGGGAAGTGTATAATCTACGGTAAAAGAAAAAAAAATAAAGTGCATTCAGTCTTAACTAAAAATCTTCCGAACTTCCAAACCAAATTTTGATCAGACAGGCAATTGGTATACAAAGGTATCACTGCAAAAGCTCAGATGGTAGAGTGCTCGCTTTGTATATATGAGGTCAGGGTTTGAATCCTCACTGAATCTGACCTAGACTTGACCTAGACCTGAAAATAGGTAGTGACTGTTTTTTTTCAGGCACTTTGCATTTAGAAATGAAAGTTGCAGGTACTTAATTTTGCGTTCCAAATTACCAGTAAATTATAGAGTTAAAGAACTGAGCTTTTACAGGTGAAGAACATTAAATAATTTTCAGATATATATATATATATATATATATATATATATATATAAGATATACTTTGCTATAGATGTATATTATAGCAACAGCTGTTGTTGTTTTAGAGTAACCGCTGTCAACATCACTGATAGATAAACCCGATAGATAAACTCGTAATTCCCAGAGGCTTTGGGTGAAATTCAGGATAAATACACTATTATTATCTACCAGCATTTATTTTGTTTGATTTTTTGATGGTTTATATAGCCGTGTAAGAATGGTCAGTTCTTGGAGCATAAGAATAGTCAGGGTGGGCCATTAATATAGATTTTTTGGAAATTATGGACTGCAGAAAAGACAGTTTGAAAAAAAATAATATAGATATCTGAGTAATTTCTAAAAATAAAAATATATGCCAAAAAGTCAATTTAAATTTGACATTAGGTATTCAATTTTAACTGTGTAATGTCTTAGAAATTTGAGTTGAGTGTACACTCAATTAAGTGAATGATTGTGAAACTGGGGCCTGAAACACTGGGGAAGTACAAAAACAAAAACCTTACAGACCATAGCTCAACGCCACTAGCAACCTTCTCTTGTTGAATGTTGTCTCCATTAAGATATTATCAGTAATCTTCACTTATTTATATCATCTCAGTCATGGGCTGCTGTTGCCAAGGGTATGAAAACTTTGGTCTCAGCAATTTGGATGTCACACACACCACCTAGGTTACAGTTCAGGCCCCAGTTTCACAATCATTCACTCAACTGAGTGTACACTCAACTCAAATTTGAGAATATTACAATGTCAATTTCTAAGACATGAAATAGTTAAAATTGAAGATCAAATGTTATATTCAAACAGTTTTATGTAGATTTGTTGAACAAAACAAAACACTGTCTAATAAAACTTCACATTTTTAAAATATTGATGAGAGAAAAATGGGAATATTTCAGTTGAGTGTACACTCAGCTGAGTGAATGATTGTGAAACTGGGGCCTGAACTTGAACAGGACTTTGTGTGAGAAAGTTTGTCAGTTGTGGTTTTTCCATTCAGCTACTTTTGTTTTCTCTCTGCTATCAATAATGACCAAAAATTGTTTACAGACATGTAAAAAACAAATTTTGTCTGATTTTTTAGATTGTATCTTGCTATCATCAAACCATGTTTTCCCTGGATACTCTAGTTTTCTCGTTGCTATCAATATTGACAACACATAATAATTTTTTTTTTTATGTTGAATTTATTGTTTAAATTTTTTTTATATTTCAAAGGAATAACTAATTTTATGTTGTTTCAACAGTGTACTATGATGTCTTACACAAGTACGGTACTAAAAACGACCTCATCTGATGTATCCATCAATCAATTTTCCCCTAGGGGCATTTTCCGTTATTTGCATATTTTGCTTAATTGCATAAAATTTTCCGACAAACAGACTGTGCAATTAAGCGGAATCTACTGTAATACTTGTTTGTTACAAATTGTTTACAGAAATGTCAAAATTAAAAAATAAATCCTGTCCGACTTTTTATGACTGAAACTTGCTATCAGCAGACCAGAGAAGCTATCTATTCTAGATCAGAGTTTCTCAAGAATCACTCATACAGCTGGTGGTATCATGATATAATTAAAGTGTTTTTAATTTGGACGTTAAATGCCATGAATTTCAAAATAAATTAAAATCAAAATTTATATCATATTCCCAGTGTATCAGATATTTCTTGCCTATCACGTCCAATTATTCAAAATCTAACATGTTTAGAGTAGCTTAAATTTCAGATAAATTAAGATCCATGAAATTTGACATGTATAAATGGACTGCTGAGAAATAAAAAAAAGCACACAAGCATACATTTATTATTTCTGAAAAAAATAGAATAAATAGAAATGAAAATTCTTTTCATTGATTCTGGTGGTCACAGATGTGCTAGATTAAATCAGACATGATTTGTTAAAAAAAAATTTATACCGGTAAATGGTTTGGGAGGGTTGGCGGCATCAGATTTTAAATTAGTATCCATGGCATTGATTTCAAATTAGTATCCATGACGATGATTTTAAGTACCCTAATTATTAGGTTTTTTACTGGTCAATCACCTGTGGCTGGTTTGACCAAGAACCCAGGACGACTCCACAGGTTAGGATGAAAAGGTCACTTGTGAATAGAGCATGTTGTTTATCATTGCAGTTAAGTTGACCGGTCAACATCAATAGTGTGACCACTAATAACTAGCTGCAAGCAGGTGGGAAATATATCTCGGCCAATCAACACCTCTGATTTCTTGCGGCCTGCACATTTATTTACCTCCTGCACTTCTATTTACATTTCTGGAATACTGTAGTTTTTATTCTAACGTGAACTTTTAAGCTAGATGTTTGTTTACTGTTTTTGTTTCTCAGTGATAATTTAGTACTCTTACCCTAACTTCTACTTTTCCTCCATGTATTTGAAGTTTATGAGTTCTTGATTTAAAGCTTAAAGACCAGACAATATGTGTTAAACTTACGTGGAAGTGCAGGCTCATTTTTATGAAGGATTTCAGAATTTGACTGTGATTTAACAAAAACCAAATCAAAGTTTCCTGTTTCTGGGCGTTAACAAAGAATTAATTTCTTGTTTTATTTATGATTTATATACCTTTAAATGCATATATAAGAGATGGTAAACAAATCAATTTTGTGGGGAAAAAATTTTGAAACATTGATGTTAGGAGAATTATGGATGTACGGTATCTGGCATGGAAAAGACTCACATATATATGTACTCATTAATTATTTGTGTTTCGTTAAGAAGAATTTAGTTTTGTGTTATCTGGAGTTAAATTTATTTTAAAGATTAACAAAATCTAGAAGTTTATTTTGTGTACCTTTGTATTGATAAATTTTGAGACTTTGTAAATTTGAAATCATGTGCTATGATGGTGGAAAAAATGCACAAATTAAAAAATTTCAATAAATCCGGAAGCATTTTTATTTTGACATCCTGTATGTTTTATGACGTTTAGTGGATATTAAATTGACTATGGAAAACCATTTAGAAGTGGAAGATATTATTAAAAAAGATAGCAATGTTTGAAACCATTTTAAATATTGACAAGTTTTGGTCTTAATTGTTGTTAAACATTTGATAATTATCAGCCTTTTAATGGGATCTCGTTAATTGGAATTGCTTAAATTGACAAGTTTTGTTATAACAAAATTGGAAATGAATTTAGAAATGTCCGCCCCATGACTCAAATTGGTGTGATATTTTCCATAGAATTATGATTATTATTCCTGAAGAGTAACATTACATTTTATCACTTGACTATCACACTTGGGTTAATATGTAATTTTAAAAATTGTTTTACCGATTCGTTTCTATGGATTGGTTTATGCAGGTAACCTGATCTTTTTCATTTACATAATATACTTACTCCAGTGTGGCAAACAAGATTTGAGTGAATTTTTTTCTAGGGGTGTTTAGTGTTATAGATTTTGCAATTTACATATTATGCTCGTTAAATGCTTGAATCGTAATCGTTTTCATTATACATATTGCAACAGGATCAAAACAGCCTTAGGCATAGGATTTTCCATGGATTGCATTTTATATTTTTTTAATTCTGAAATAAAAAGATGATAGTTCGTGCTTCTTGATCAAGTGGTTTAAGTTACAAGATTTTTCATTGGATTACATTTATCATAAATCCAAGAAGATAAAAGATGATCGTTAATGTTGTTAGTGCCGCTTGACATAAATAAAAGGTATCAGTAAGGTACAAGTCATCTCGTTTATGTACATTATTTCTGAACTGTAAATGAGTAACAAAATTCATGATTGAAGTTTTCAAGGATTATTAAGAATATACATACAGAAATTTGAAATTTAGAGCATAGCAGTATAAGATGTGAATTCTAAACTTGTGTAATTCTACCGATTTGCTTTTAACTAAAAAAATGACACTTTTTATGCTGATTATTAAAAAGAAATAAAAAAAAGGACTGCACAATGTATGTTGGGATTTTATTTTTTAAAATACTCAGTTTTAAATTTATAATGTTACATTTTAACACTAGACTTGACTGATTTAGATATATAGACTTACAGCTTTATGACTTGGAAAATTACGAAGTGCTGCGTTACTGTGCACAGTGTGTACTGCTGTTACTTATATAAATCAGTACTTGCCTTACAAAATACCTTGTATATAATGGATTTTTTTTTTCACTGAAATAGAATCTGGATTCTATATTATAATATAATATTATTATCAGATTTTTTTAAATGGAAATTTTAGACATTCATCCTTGAAGAAAATGGAAAGTCAGATACGGTTGTATAATATTTAAGTTAGAGACATACTACAGTCTGCTAATAAAAAATCTAATGGATTTTTATCAAAATACAGAATTTCATTCTTTATGTCATTTATAGGAACGGATTTATTTTCCCAGATTTGTGAAATAAATAGCTGTGCATATTACTTTTAAATCTGATCAGCCTTGGTTACAAAAAAATAAAAACTTGTATATTTGTTTTTTCAACTGATTCCGATTATTTCAGAAAACAATATACTGTATATGATCACACTATTTGATTGATTTGATGATATACGTTGATGCTGTTGGATGTTTCACAGAACTTCGAAAATGATAGCTGTTTTATATTGAAATCTGAATTTAGACATAAATCCTGTCATGTTATGGTGACTCAACTTGGAATAATATTGTTTGTATCCATTATTTATGGATTCATGAAAAACAAAAAAACAATGGATTCTCCACCAAGATTTTCTTCCGGTATAAAAGATTTACAAACATAGTCATTGTATGGATTCATCAACTGAAAATTGATTATAACTGATGGTTAAAAAGGAAGAAAAAAATGTTTGTTTTGTTTTTTTTTACATCAAAACACCATAAATATAAATGAAAAGCATGCTTATCCATGTGCATGTGGCAATGTTGTGTTTATATATACTGCACAAGTGAAGTTATTAACTAGTAAGCAAGCATTGTGTCTGATTTATATATACCAGTACTGTATATATAAGCAAATTTTGATATAATTCTGAGTTGATCAATAACAATATCAACATCATCATTATAACCAGTGGGTTTATAGATAAATACTTTGTTGTTGTCAATATGTGAAATATCATGCGGTTGTATTGTGTATTGTTGTGCCGCAATAGATAAATCAGAGACTTGGCATCATTATAATTGTAATAATGACAATGATTTTAAAAACTCTACTGGTAAATCCTCCATCGGCTGATTGTCAAAGGTATGGTAAAATAATATTTAATCATAATAAAAGTGAAAGAGTTTATTTGTGTCTGTCTGGGAGTGAGGAAATATCTGATTATGGAGGGAGGGGAAAAAGTAAGAGAGAGAGAGAGAGAGAGAGAAAAATATATATTCCTGCTTTGCTTCAGAACTTTATTAATAAAGTATCATCACCCAGCCAGTCAAGAGGGTAACATGAGGCAATATAATATATATATATATATATGCAGAAATTTAAATAATAATAATAATAATACATGTAATAATAATGTTGATAATTTATATTTTTATGCTTTATCCAAACCTTTCAATTTCCATAAAACAAAAAAAAACTTCACCTATTAATCTCATTCATAAAACAAAATTGCATTATAAAAATATACACATTAATTTTAAAAGGATATCGATGTATAAAAAATATTTATTGTAGAAAACTTACAGGTGTGAATAATTACAGAAAAAAAAAAACATAATAAAGATTTACATGCTACATACCTTACTAAAAATTTTTAATTTATTTTATTATTATTTTTTGTGCGATGCATTTTAAACTTAAAAGTTACAGAAATTCCCCTTTCTACTATGAATAATAATTCACATTGTGTATTTATATCCTGTTTATGCTAATGTTTTTGTTTTTTTTGGGGCCAATTTTGAAAACTACATTGTTCATTTATTTATTTATTTATTATTTATTTTAGAGATTTTTTTTGGATTTTTTTTACACTGATTATGTTTTTCTTTCCCATCTTGCTCATTAAAAAATTCAACATTGTTGTTTTTATTTTCGTATGGATTTCGTATCGTTCACAGAATTTCTTGTTTCAGAACATTTGTTGTTTTTTTTCCCTCAATTAAGAACTTATATATTAGTAATAAATCTGTCAGCAAATTTTAAATAATAAATAGCAACATTATCTAGAAAAAGAGAAAAAATCTACATAAAAGAAAAAAAATAGAAAGTATTAGTATGATGTATTGATTTTGAAATGAGCGATAATGCCAATAAAGGAAAACTTGCTGATAATTGACCGTCCTGGGACTCCATAATTAACCGTCTAGGGATTCAATATTTCTGAAAGAATTAGGAAACAAATGCTTAAAACAAACAAAACTGATGATAATGGCTTATCAAGTGTTATAATGAGGAATTGGATTTCTTTGAAAAAAAAGGAAGAGTTAGATTTCTAGAGAAAAAAAATCAAAGGGAGGTAATTTTTTTTTTTTTTTTTTTTTTGAAAAAAATCAAAGGGAGATAATATTTTTTTATACAGTGGGGAAAAAAATTTAAGGAATTTATTACTGGTATGATGTTCATTTCATTTGAGATAAGAGTTATCTTGGGACTTATTAATTCTACAGAAATTGAGAAACAAAAGTTTAAATAAACAAATTCATGGTAATAAAGAAGACTGTAAAAGTTGAAAAAAATTACCTAGTAGAATTTATTGTGAATTTGATGCTGTGAAAAGAAAAATAAACAACTTCATTTTCCTGTAATGTTTCTTTATGGTTTCCAGTAAAGAAAGTGTAAAAACAATAGGGTTGCTAAGAATAGAAAGATTTTATAATGCTGGATAATTTAGAATTTTTAAGCTTTCAAAAATAACATAAATGCAGATAACAGTGTAGTAGAGTGAAGTAATGGTGTTATACGCCTTAGTAAAAATTCTTTACTTTTCATGTCAGTTCTGGGATGATGGAAGAAACTGGAGTGCCTAGAGAAAACCACTGTCCTTTGGTAAGCAAACTGACAAACTTTCTCGCACTAAGATATGCCAAAGCAGAATTAGAATCTAGATGTTGAGAGGCACTGTGTTCCATAAGCATTGGCTTTAGACCACTCAACCAGATTCTAGTATGAGAAAGTTTGTCAGTTTGCTTTCAGAAGGTTAGAAGTTTTTCTTTAAGCCCAGTGGGGCCTCAGTGGCCGAGTGGTCTAAAGCGCGTGCTTACTGATCACAGCGCCTCTCACTGCCTGGGTTCGAATATCACTCGGGACAGATCCTAGTGTGAGTAAGTTTGTCAGTTCGCTTGCCGAAGGTCGGTGGTTTCCTCCACCATCCCAGAACTGACCGCCTCGAAATAAGTGAAAGAATCTTGACTGGGGCGTAAAACACCATTACTCCACTCCACTCTTTAAGCCCAATGGTTTTTATTACACAATCTGAAACAGACTGTCTATAGTGATTTTGCTGTGTTTTTTAAAAACTACCTTCCACCTTTCAGATTGGGAAAATTTGGACCCTTTTTATGTCACATATTATGCTCAGAATTTTGAAATTCTTTGCAAAGATTTTATATTGTGACAATATCTGACATTTTTTGTCTTGTCAGAACAGTTTTGGACAACTGGATTTAACTTAAACTATTTGATTGTGTGTCACTGTTGCCTTTTGGGGAATTTTAGTTGTCAAATTGGGAAATTTTAGTCTTATTTCTCAAGGGGAAACTACCTTTATTAGGTAGTAATTTTAGGCAAACAAAAACGCTGCCCTATAAGAAAGAATTATGACTGGGGTGTAAAACATTGTTACTCAACCCTCTACTTATGTAGTCCATTTTGAAATTTTTTCCTTTCATTAATATATATTTATATATATATATATATATATATATATATATATATATATATATATATATGCTTATATTGACTTATGCACATTAATATATTCAATGTTATTTAAGACAGGTATTAATCTCTTAATTACGGTGTTAAATTTCTATTGATTTTGATTGTTACCTGTTAATGCAAATTTACCTGGTATAATTCAACACTTAATATTATGATAGACCTACACAAAAACATGCTTTTATATCGGCGTAAATCTGTAAATATTCATAAGCTACTTACATATATTTATCATAAGTTATACAATTAGTGTTCAAATTGATCTTTAATGCCTGTCAAAAAAAAAAAAATGGTTGGTTCGTTAGTTAAATGTTGTTTTATCACATCAGCTATATTTCATTTATTTGCTGCCTGTTGTTTATTTCTGTTAAGCTCAATGATTTGTGCATAAATATTCCAAATAAATAAATAAATAAATAAATAAATAGCCATTTTTCGGTCATTTACAGCAAGATATTTTTTTTCTAATTAATCTTGAGGATTTATTCATTTTTGCAATTTTTTTATGGTGGGTCTTGCCCTTTTTTGTGAGATTATACAGGTCTCAGTACCAGTTTAATACAAATCGTGTGTTCAGTGTTTTGTCTGTGTCTCCAGATGTTGCCATTGTTACAAAGCAGATTACATAAAAAAAATGGAACAAAACTTGTACACAGCATGAACATGTGTTTTTAGAATATGAATAATCTCGTAGATTTTACAAGAAAAAAATTGTCTCATGATAAATAGCTGAAAAATTGCTGATGTGTTGTAAAACAACATTTGTTGACCTTGCAACCACAAACCAAACTCATCTCGCATAAAAAGTACTTGAAATATTAGGACTAGTGTTTATGTTTAAGTGGGTTTTTTTTTCATTTATGGGATATCAAGCATGAAGATTTACAGTATTATGTTATACTAATGTGTAACAAGAGATTATATAGGATTGTATCATAAATAACTTTTAAAGATTAAATCGCTATTCATGAATTCAGTAACCAACCAAAAAAAAAATAAAATCATTTCCTATCTTTTTTGTTTAAGTGTGTGTGTGTGTGTGTGTGTGTGTGTGTGTGTGGCTGTGTGTGTGTGTGTGTGTGTTGTGGCTGTTCATACAGATATGATGGCTGTGGGCTGTCTGGTAGAGATGTGTTAACATTTCTAGCAATTTGTTGGTTTTGTAACAGTCTCTGTCAGCTGCTTAGGTAATACTATTGATGTAATTGTTTTGTTGTTACAGTGATTTAAGTATAACCTGTATGAGAGATACAGTAGTCATTTTGTTGTTGTTGATGTCGTAAACTGGTTTAATCATGACTTAAGACTAAAGTTGAGTGGAGGTATGGTGTTTTATGCCCCAGTCATGATTCTTGAACTTATTTTTGAGGCAGTTAGTTCTGGGATGGTAGAGACAACCTGAGTGCCCTTAGAAAACTTCCGATTCTGGAAAGCAAGCTGACAAACTTTCTCACACTAGGATCTGTCACGAGTGGAATTTAAACCAAGGCAGTGAGAGGCACTGTGATCCGAAAGCACAAGCTGTAGACCACTCAGCAACTGATGCCCCAACTCAAGACTAGATATACATCTCCAATCAAACTGGAGATGATAAAATTTTCATAAGGCATGATTTGCCAAACTTTTTTCCTTTTTCATTTAACACCATTAATATAAGAAAAAAGTTATATATATAGAAAATATTTTTTTTCAAACACAGAATTTGAAAATTGTCTGATTTATGGTATGCATAGCTCTTAAGCTAAAAAAAATTTGGGCTGTTAGCAGTTGATTTGGACCTTTTACCATACTGAATCCTCATCACTAAATGTAATTTTGTTACTATATTCAGTTGGAAAATCAGTGTTCTGAATTTTAAAAATAAAAAATATATGTCTTCCTGATACTGACCAGTTCTTATATATTTGGTCAAGAATAAGGCTTGTCAAATTCTAGACAAAATATATAATATAATGTGATCAAGGATTGTCAAAATCTGGAAAAAATATGTATGTTAGATCAAGTGTTGTCAAATTCTGGACAAAATATGTATGTTAGATCAAGTGTTGTCAAATTCTGGACAAAATATATATGTTAGATCAAGTGTTGTCAAATTCTGGACAAAATATGTATGTTAGATCAAGTGTTGTCAAATTCTGGACAAAATATGTATGTTAGATCAAGTGTTGTCAAATTCTGGACAAAATATGTATGTTAGATCAAGTGTTGTCAAATTCTGGACAAAATATGTATGTTAGATCAAGTGTTGTCAAATTCTGGACAAAATATATATACATGTATATAAATCGATAGTTGAGATTTTTCTTATCTGGCACCACAAGTATTAATGGATTTTTTTTTATTCCACCACAAAATATTCTTTTGTTATAAAAAAATGTTCTTGATCTATATGTTACGGTAAACCTCAGATTTCATTTGTAATTCTTGGCAGAAAAAGGAGGAGGCTATCTTCCAGTATCTTACAGTAAAGATCGAGATATCTCTTTCCACTCTTTTTATATAAAAAAAAATTCTGTTTGAGGTGAACTGTGTATCTTGTTTTGTTTTCTTATTTCTTCGATTTTGTTGTTTTATGTTCCTCATTTTATTAGTTGTTGCAGTGGACATCCTTTTTCTGGACAGGTCAAAGGTCAAGTCAGTTTATTGCCAAGTTTTAAGTTAAACATTACAAAGACAGTTTTTTGAACGTACTTAATTTTTCTACTTTCAGAAATAAATGCCTTAATGAAAAACGTCGACGGGACCAGGAGAACGCGTACTTTGAGGAGCTTGCAGAGTTAATCTCAGCAAGTATTACGGACATGACCTCCTTCTCAGTAAAGCCGGAGAAGTGTGCAATACTACAGGAGAGTCTCAACCAAATCAAACAGATCAAACAGGGTAAGTAACCTAGCAACATGTATTGTTGCCTAGCAACATAGAATAACTACTTTTGACATGTAAATCAGATGAGGTTCACATTTTGACAAAATAGTCCTAGAATACTGAAGGTTAAATGAATGTTGTGATAAGTTCTAAATGTACTGAAAATCGCCAATTTTGACTACAAACCCAACTTTAACAAAATGGTTCTAAAATACTGAAGAGTGTGATAAGTTGTACGTGTTCTAGGAACCTCAGATGTCGGCTATTGTGGCCTCAGTGGCTGAGTGGTTCAAAGTGCACTTTGTTCTGGATTAAAGCTTCTCACCACCTAGGTTCCAATCCCAGTAGGACAGATCCTGGTATGAGGAAGTTTATCATTTTGCTTGCTGATGATCTTTAGTTTTCTCTATCTTCTATTAGGTTTCCATAGGACACTCGGGTTTCCTCCACCATTCCAGAACTGACCGCCATAGTATAAATGATAGAATCTTGACTGGGGCATAAAACACTATTTATCCAATCCAATCCAGTCTTGTCTGGTCTCAGGTACAAACATCTCTTTATGAAACAGTCACAAAATCAAGAATTCAGAATGAACATTCTCATATGTTTAAAATGTACTGGGAATCTCGGATTATCTTGACAACAGTGGTAGAATACTGAAGTGTATTATTACAATCTAATGTTGAAACAATAGCAAAGCATTATTACAGAGTCATGTTATTTGGAGTTATAAAGTAGAAATCAATATTATTTAAACAACGACAGCAATGGCCATGAATAGTTGAGAAAACACTGCATTTGAATTACCGCTGACTGATAAACCTACCACTAACGACCACAGCTGATATCATTAAACCCTAACGGAGATTGAGACGGAGAATTATCAGCTTGATACCAAGCTATTTAGAGTTTAATGTGTGTGTGTTTATATGGAGAGAGAGAGAAGAGAGAGAGAGAATACTATCAGAAATGTTCCAACTACAAGAAAGAAAGAGAGAGTATGATCATATTATCTTCAGGTAAATCCCAGTCAGGAGAGAGAGAGAGAGAGAGAGAGAGAGAGAGAGAGAGAGAGAGAGAATATTATCTTTAGGTGTATACCAGTCAAAAAAAGGAGAGAGAGAGAGAGAGAGAGGGAGAGGGGGAGAGAGAGAGAGAGAACACTATCTTCAGGTAGATACCAGTCAAGAGAGAGAGACAGGGATTGTTATTATTACTAAGCTTGGCCATTAATAAAAGTTGGTAATAGCAGTCCTAGACAGTTTGTTTAGTTTCACGACATGTTTCCCATTGCTGAAGAAATTGGCATTATTCGTTAATGCCAAATGTAGATAAGAAATAAATTGATATTGTTCCATGTTGCTTATGCACATAAAGTAGCAAAAAATGCACTGTAATTACAACATTCATATTTAGTTTGAAGTCGTATCAGTTAGCTGTTATATAGTAAAAAGAACGACACATGCTGCTCAACAGTTTTCTCTCATAAATCATTCCTTTTTTTTTTTTTTTACGATTTTTATATTATATCATGTTGACATAATGGAGGTTTTTTCTACCGAAAACATCATGTATAAAAGTCCATGCGGCAAATTTTCTCTCTCATCACGGAGAGAAATATGCACTGCAGTATTTTTTTTAAAAAGTTTATGGTTAAGAAAAAGGCATTTATCATAAGCGATAGAATTTTTACTTTTTCCATTATCCAGAAAAGTCCATGGTACAAATGCAATGAATGTTCTATTTTTTTTAATTTTTTTTTTTTCTTATTTCATACTGTTTGCATTTTTGCTGGTTTGTCTTTTGGATTGGTATTTAAACCACAAACAATATTGTTTTACCAATATTTGAAGAGGTCATTATAGGTAAGTGGAGGAAACTGGATATATGAGTCTATGGCCTTCACTCCAATATATAATCTAAAGAATGATGTAACTTTCAACTTTCCTATAAGTGGTGAAAAATAGTTGAGTGGATCAGTTCTGTTTTACATCCCAGTCAAGAATTTTTTACAAATGCTGTGATGATCAGTATACGGATGATGTTATACTGGGGAAAAACCGTGGACCTCTGTTAGGCGATCTGACTAACTTTTTATTCTTACACTTGGATCCAAAGTAAGATGTTTCATAGGCTGTTGTGGAGTGCTAAAATATTTATTATGGCTGGCAATAATAACGTTTTCATTTACAGTCAAGATAGATCTACTGTTTTTTGAGATGATGATAAATTTATATTTGGAAAGTTAATTTTATGTAATAAAACTTACCCAATATAAAAGTCTGACAGGTTCTGCTCTTGTAAAATGATTGATGTACTAAACAGACAGAATTTGACAGTAAAATGTTGATATATTAATGCTGCATTTTGAAGCATAGATTACATTATGGAAAAATAGATACTTTTATACAGACTGTTACAGAGAGAAACATGTGGCAAAGAGGTGAAAGTAATGGACTTGTGATTCATGACCGGTGTGTTTGAATCCTGGTTGGGCTGTATGGTATGATTTTGAGCAAGACATATTGTTACATTGCTCTAATTTCACTTTGCCAAATGAATGGAAATGAGCAGATTTGTTATATTTGATAGAAAAATTTATAGCTTTACCTGTTGTTCATGACAATTTATTTGTTTCTTCTTGTACAGATTTTCCCCCTGTATTAATTAAGGCAGTTATGGCAATCTGGAATGGTAAGGAAATAAGAGTTCCCCCAAAAACATTTATTTTGGCAAGCAGTGTGAAAAACTTCTTGACTATTTGATTGCCTAATTGGGAGTTATATCCTGGGCAGATAGAGTTACACTGATCCCTACCTAAAACCTGGTGATTTAGACTACATGTATTTGCATGATGCGAGACAATTTATATCACTAAATTCCAGGCAGGAACATTCAATTACAATTTAAATGAAAATAGAAGATTCAACCAAAATCCTGTGTATAATTACCTACATAAAATGCTTAAATAAATGCTGTTCAGTAAACAACCCTGAGACAGATCCTGAATTACTGATAAATGAGCTCAACCTTGAAACAATTGCTAATATAAATATTGGCAAGTCACCTTGACCTTGAGACATATGCTTAGTCAGCAGCAAATGATCTTGATACAGATGCTAAGATAAATACTGGCAAGTTACCTTGACCTTGAGACAGATGCTCAATCTCCAGCAAATGGCATTTATACAGATGCTAAGATAAATACTTGCAAGTGACCTTGACCTTGAGACATAGGCTCAATGCAATCACCAGCAAATGACATTGATAAAGATGCTAAGATAAATACTTGCAAGTGACCTTGACGATGAGACAGATGCTCAATCATCAGCAAATGACATTGATACAGATGCTTAGATAAATACTTGCAAGCGACCTTGACCTAAGACCAATGCTCAATCTCCAGCAAATGGCATTTATACAGATGGTAAGATAAATACTTGTGACCTTGACTTTGAGACAGATGTTCAATCAACACCAAATGACATTGATACAGATGCTAAGATAAATACTTGCAAGTGACCTTGACCTTAAGACAGATGCTCAATCACCAGCAAATGACATTGATACAGATGCTTATATAAATACATTGTACTTTGCAAGTGACCTTGACCTTGAAACATATGGTAAATCAGCAGCAAAAGATTTTGATACAGATGCTAAGATAAATACTGACAAGTTACCTTGACCTTGAGACAGATGCTCAATCACTAACAAAAGACCTTGATACAGATACTGGCAAGTTACCTTGACCTTGAGACATGCTCAATCACCAGTAAATGACATTGATACAGATGCTAAGCTAAATACTGGCAAGCGATCTTAAAAGTCAAATGCTAAAATAAACTTTGTTTGGTGACCTTAACCTTTAGGAAGTTATGTAAATACTTGTAAGTTGTACAATGGACCATGAGACAAGCTATACAATTGACTGTGAGACAAGTTATAAAACCGACCTTGAGACAGATTACAGTTTATTTGTATTTGGTTCATAGAAGCCTATTCATTTATCTCATTTCATCTTTTTTTTCCAAAAATCAAAAGAAAATGTCAGATTTGTTTTGCAAATGTCGGCATTAGACTGTTAAGATCATGTTTTTCATAATCTTCAGATTACCGATTGGTATGTCATGTTGACACTAATTACACAGTGTTATTGAAACCTTAAGATAACTTGTATTCAGATGTGTTAATTGCAGAAATAATAAAAAAAATAAGAAAATTACGACAGGAAAAATCTTTTGGTTGATTACAAGGCATTCGAAGATGAAACATTGGAATATTATAACCTTTTAATTGACTTGGTTACATCTTTGCAGGCTTAATGATTTTGTAACTATACGTGTATATTATCTCGAGCTAACCGGAATTGTAAATATGATGCCTGCAAGATGTCTGTGATTGATTACAAGGCATTTTAGATTGTAAAGATTTGAATATTATGGTCTTGTAATTGATTTTAAGGAATATTGTTGATTGGCTATTAATGAAAATTTTAAAAAAGGGGAAGGGGGTGGAGAATCCTCAGAATTGTAATTTAAGCAACTAAAAATTAAAAAATGTTGGACTTAATTACCTAAAAAAATTTTATATATATATATTTGTATTCAAAATAATTGAAATTACCTTTTTTTTTATGGTAAATTTTCTGGAGTGAAGCCTATAAAGGTTGATCTTCTGAACTTTTCCTTGTCTTTGACTGTGTGATATAACTGGCTTCCCATGTCCTACATGTATATAAAAGGCTTCATCATATTGATCTCCTTCACTGGAACATGAGAGGGAAAATTTTATCTCGTAATTTTCCAAAACTGAAGTGGATGTCAAAGTGGACTTTTCTGTTTCTTTCGTTTTCAACAGGTTTAAGAATAATATAGGGTTTTTTTTAATTTTTATTTTTTTAAAACTTTTATTTAAATATGAAAATAGTGATTGAAGCATGTTTACTTACAGATATTCTCCCTGATATAACTTTGTCAGAACTCAGTTTTGCATTTCAAAATTAATTTGAAATGTTTATCCATCCTGCTGTCAGTGGAAGATTTTGACATCTCAAGTGAGCTTAGGAGTTCTGTTGCAAAACTGTGACCCAAAATGAGATACATATTGAATGAAGTTTAGCTTTTAGCTTACTGCACAAATTTACAGATGGTTTTTGCCATCATCCAATTGCACTTAATACATATGAATACATATATATATAATACATATATACACTTCTTGGGTATTTGTTTCTTTGGGAGCATTTTTTCAATTAGGTCCATTGAGCTACTTTTCAGACATCTCTTGTATTGAATTTGTTGGTTTATGTCAATGCAGATTGAATAACTTGATGTTAAAATGATTTTGAGACAAGGCCCTCAATATTGTTGACCAGCATAACATTTACTGTATACAGTCAAACCTTCCTTAAAGACCACCTCTCTATAGGGACCACCTGCTTACAAAGGACATAAAAATTCTATCCCAGTTGCTCTTTCTTTATGTTATTTGAACTTGTATATAAAGGCCACCTGTCCAAATAGGCCAATTTTACCAATTCCCATGAACATGTTTAAATGTACATTGACAATATCTAACCTTTCCTTAAAGATGGATATTTAATTTTTTTTTTAATTTCAGAAGGCCAACCAGAAGCTGTACAACAAAGCCAAGTATCTTCAAGTAAACCATCTGTATTTGCCAATGATATCTTAGGCCCATTGTTACTTGAGGTAAGCTGGTGTTTTTTTTTGTTTTTTTTTTTTTTTCATAGACTCCTTTCCGTCAGTCTATAAGTGGTTTGTATTTTCTGTTACTATTGTAAGTGATTATTGGAAATTACAGTTTAATATGTTTATTTAAAAAAAAAAAAAAACGCCCACAGGACCTAAAATTGATTGAATGATTTAATGGGGTTTTACCTACAAGTCAAGAATATTTCACTAGTATCAAGACCACCAGCTATAAGTGAAGTGGCAGAAATATGAATTTTGCAGTGCACTAAGTGAAATGTGCAGGGAGGCTTCCTAATAGTAATGTCTGCAGTGACACAGGACATCGGTTTTTAAATGCTCCTGCAAAAGACAACATGATTTTCATTTCTAAATGCTGAGTGCTTGATGAAAGAACAGTAACTACCAATTTTCAAGTCTTGGTCAGACCCATTCAGGGTTCCAAACCCCAACCTCCCATATATGAAGCGAGCACTTATTGGGCCTAAGAAATTTATTCATATAACTTTTTTAACTTGTTAATGAATAATTTTTTGAAATGCTTTTCACTTCTTTGGAACTGTTTTTTTTACTTATGACCTTTTATTTTAGGCTTTAGATGGTTTCCTGTTTGTTGTGAATAGTCAAGGAAAAGTTGAATTTGTTTCTGAACATGTGACCCAGTACCTCAAATATACTCAGGTATGATAAAAGACAAAATGAGAAAGAGAGAAAAAAAACATTGATTTGATTAATGGAATTTTATATCCCAGTCAGTAATATTTCACGTGTATCGAGATGTCACCAGCTATATACCAGGCAGAAATTTGACCATTGCATTGCACTAAGGGCACTGTGTAGAGGTGGCTCTTTAGCGTGCCATGTCTTTCGTGACACAGGACATAGTTTTTAAGGACTCCTCCATAGGACACTGTGACCTTCATTTTCTAAAGCCCTGTGCTTAGGGAAAGAACAGTCACTCCCAATTTTTAAGTCTTGGTCGGACCGAATCTGGGTTCGAACCCTGACTTCCTACATACATAGTGGTGAGGGAGGGAGAGAGAGAGAGAGAGAATGAGAGAGAGAGAGAGAGAGAGAGAGAGAGAGAGAGAGAGAGAGAGAGAGAGAGAGTTTGATCCAGTACCTATAAGTACGAGTGAGTGTGCTCAAAGTTTTTAATTTCTGAAAATTGAGAAACATTGAAATCTCCATTCAGTATTAACTTCCTTTTTGCACTCAATCAACAATATAATTCTTGCTATAATTTTCCAATAATATAGAGAAAGCAAAGGCAATTTATTGCCAACAGATTAAGGGTTTTCCAGCCTGTTTTTTTGATACCACATAATCTTTGTGAGAATAATATTTTCAGTTGGATATTGAATAGCAAAAAGAGATCTTTTTCTGCAAAATAATTTGACATAAAAATTTTCCAAGCATTCCACACAAACATTAAACAGTACTGGCAGTGTGGTTTGCCAATGAATTTCATTAATTTAAAACGTAAACAGTTTCACCTGTTGAATGACTACATATTTATACGGAACTCATTCAATTTTTTTTTTCTTTTTCAGGATGATCTTTCTGGAAAAAGCATATATAATATTATTCATGTCGGAGACCATGCCCAATTCAGTAATAGCCTATTGCCTATGTCAGTTGGTAAGTATGCTAAAAAAGTAAGTTGAAGTGTGTCTTAAATCTATAGACAGGCCAGAATGGTGCTTATCAGTTTCATTTGAGTGAAGCAATGATATTAGGATTATCTCCCTTTGATTAATTGGGATCAAATCATTTGAGACACATTCTGGGTGTGAGAATTTTTTTTTGAATTTAATTTTATTTATTTATTTATTTATTTATTTATTTATTATCTTTTTTTTTTATGGCACTTAACGTTTTTTCCTCCATTGGTGATCTCATCTACTAAAAATGAATGAATGAAGTTATTTTTTATTATTCTGTTAGATTTTAAACTATTGAAAGAGATTATCCTTTTTAATACATGTTCATATTTTTTTCTTTCAGGGAATGGAGTAATACCATCGTGGACTTCCGACAACGCTGCTCGTCAGAAAACTTTTAATTGCCGTATGCTCATTAAACCCCCATGTAAGTATCCTTCTTTATACTATAGATAACATTTTAGAAAAATTTCACATCATTGTCTTTGAGGTTTTATTAGCAACCACAGTATATGTATATGTAAACTCAAAATTTTCTTCTTTTTTTTTTTTTGTAATTTTTTTTTCATGAATTGACAAAAAAATTTTGGACATTTAAATTGTTTAGATTAACCCAGCTCTCTGGTTCTTAATGAAAAAGATTTTTAAAAACAGTATTGCCTCTTCTTATGATAATTGAAGACAAATTGCAAACAAATATAATTTAAAAAAAAAAAAAAACGTCTATAGTTATTATTGGTAGCTATTTTTGACATGATTATAAATTTTCTCTTGTTAATTAATTCTTTAATTCATATTTGACAGGTGATGAAGAAGATGATGTTGAAACAAAACAAACCTATGTATCCCAGTATGAAAATATGCAAATATCAGCCATTTTATTACCTGGAGATCGATTTTCTGAATCAACAGAAAATGCAGGTAAAATATTTCACCTCCAAACATTTCGGACAGTGACAACTCCAACTCATTTATTAAAACAAACCTGCATATCCCAGAATGAAAAATATGTATACTGCCAGGGAGATTAATTGCTTGAATAAGTTATGCATAGAATCATCTTGTATTTTTTTTTTCTCTGTACTTTTTATAATTATATTTAGAGATGGAAGGTCCTGAATGTGAGTCAGCACCATGGTTAACAATGTAAAATAAAAATAAATTCCATCTCTGGTTAATTATGTGATATTCACCAAGAAACCTTAAATCACATAAATGCATTTCATAGTATGCTTTTAGACACCCCTAGCCTTTATAGTTAAGCAGTAATATATGACAAAATATAAAAATCATTATAACTGTTGAGTGTTTCTCTGAACACCTTGTTAAATAATCTACAGGCAAGAGTTGCATAAGGGTGTTTTACACCCCAGTCAAGATTCTTTCATTTATGGAGGCAGTCAGTTTTGGGATTGTGGAGGAAACAGGAGTGTCCAAAGAATACCACAAACTGACAAACTTTTCTCAAAGTAGATTTGTCTAAGTAGGGATTTAAACCTAGCAGTGAGAGGCACTGTGATCTGTAAGCATACACTTTAGATCACTTGACCACTGAGGTCACCTGTACGAAAGAGAAAAGTGGTTCCAGAGGAAGGGAAATGCTAGCATTGGTTGTAATGGACCACAAGTGAAATATACAGTTTAACTGGATAGGGCAAATGAAATGTGAACCAGGAGAAGTATATTGAGTATATATTGGTGGTTTGTTCTATTTTTAGAATCCTGTCTAGTGTGTATTGCACGACGTCTTTCCTTAACTGAGACGACTAATACAATGCTGGGTATTGAACAGTTCACTACAAAACAAGATTTAAACGGAAAAATTATTGAAAGTGATACAAGGTAATAATACAAATTTTAAACATTTTTCTATTTTTCTAATTTTTTTTTTAAAAAAAAATAAAAACTTTATAACTTTATTATTTTTTCTTTATTTTTTTTTTCATTTATTAATTTTTATATATTTTTTATGCTCTTTGCATCATTATGTCATAGTCAACGCATACAAATATTTGTAGAGCAAGGTTTTGAATCCTCATTGATTTATTTAAGAACAAGTTGGTGTAAAAGTGAGATGTGCAGATGTGTATTACGGACTGCCTTGCACTAGCCCACACTTATCGGTATTAAAAAATAGGGATTAAGTCTATCTGCAACATGTAAACTGCCTTGGATAAACATACTGAATTTCATTTGTGTTCAGATACATGTACATTGTGTGTTTGTGCCAGTAATATGGTCCTTTAATTATAGTTTTGTCTAATGATGTAGGGTTATGACAGACAACTCTTGTATTGTAAATTAGGGAACTTTAGCATCCCTTTCTTCAAAAACAAAAAGAAAAAAAAATATGTTTCACTATTGTTTATTGTTCTTGTTACATATGTTTTTTACATCTTTTTTTATTTTTTTTTCAGTCGAATCGTAACTTACACTTGCCCAGATTTTAACGGACAAAACCTCCAAGATTTCTGTCATGTTAATGATGTACAGAACTTGTCTAAGCATTTACAGGAAGGTAAGATCAGGATAAGACCCCGACCGGGTCTGACCCAAGAATTGAAAGTGGGTAATAACTGTTCTTTTGCCAAGCACTCAGCATTACAAAATGAAAGTTGCAGGTTCTTTGGGATGGGAACTTAAAATAAATGAGGTCCTGTGTTACAGTAGGCATAACATGATAAAGAACCTGCTGTAAAATGCCATCAGTGTAACACAGGCAAAATTTCTTCATTTTCGCCTATAGCTGGCGACATCTCAATATAAGTGAAATGGGATGTTAAACACTATCACTCAACTCCACTCAGGATAAGAGGTTGTTACTTGTTCCACTTGTCATGAACAAGTGACTTTTGAAATCTAGTGGTCCAAACAAAAAAGTTTAACTGAAAAATGCAGCCTTGGATGTATGATATTTTAAGCATTTAAAAAAAAATGCAATGCAATATTTGCAACTGAATAACATGTATTTAAATAAACTAAATTCTGTTATACATGCATGTATAAATTAAATTGTACAGTTCAAATTCATTGAAGTATGAATAACAATAGGCAGTCCAAATTCAAAGTACGATTAACATTGGCCATTTCAAATTCAGACAAGTATGATTTTCATTGGCCTGAAATGTATACCAGAATGAATAAAAATGGCCTGGAATTTATACAGGTATGAAGAAAAATGGCCTGAAATGTATACAGGAATGAATAAAAATGGCCTGGAATTTATACAGATATAAATAGAAAATAGAAATGGCCTGAAATGTATACAGGAATGAATAAAAATGACCTGGAATTTATACAGGAATGAATAAAAATGGCCTGAAATTTATACAGGAATGAATAAAAGTGGCCTGGAATTTATACAGATATAATAGAAATAGAAATGGCCTGAAATTTATACAGATATAAATAGAAAATAGAAATGGCCTGAAATGTATACAGGTATGAATAAAAATGGCCTGAAATTTATACAGGAATGAAGAAAAATGGCCTGGAATTTATACAGGTATTAAGAAAAATGATCTGAAATGTATACAGGAATGAATAAAAATGGCCTGAAATTTATACAGGAATGAATAGAAATGGCCTGGAATTTATACAGGAATGAATAGAAATGGCCTGAAATTTATACAGGAATGAATAAAAATGGCCTACAATTTATACAGGAGTGAATAGAAATGGCCTGAAATTTATACAGGAATGAATAGAAATGGCCTGAAATTTATACAGGAATGAATAAAAATGGCCTGAAATTTATACAGGAATGAATAAAAATGGCCTGAAATTTATACAGGAATGAATAGAAATGGCCTGAAAATTATACAGGAATGAATAAAAATGGCCTGAAATTTATACAGGAATGAATAGAAATGGCCTGAAATTTATACAGGAATGTATAGAAATGGCCTGAAATGTATACAGGAATGAATAAAAAATGGCCTGAAATTTATACAGGAATGAATAGAAATGGCCTGAAATTTATACAGGAATGAATAGAAATGGCCTGAAATTTATACAGGAATGAATAGAAATGGCCTGAAATTTATACAGGAATGAATAGAAATGGCCTGAAATTTTATACAGGAATGAATAAAAATGGCCTGAAATTTATACAGGAATGAATAGAAATGGCCTGAAATTTATACAGGAATGAATAAAAATGGCCTGAAATTTATACAGGAATGAATAGAAATCGCCTGAAATTTATACAGGAATGAATAAAAATGGCCTGAAATTTTATACAGGAAAGAATAAATATGGCCTGAAATTTATACAGGAATGAATAGAAATGGCCTGAAATTTATACAGGAATGAATAAAAATGGCCTGAAATTTATACAGGAATGAATAGAAATGGCCTGAAATGTATACAGGAATGAATAGAAATGGCCTGAAATTTATACAGGAATGAATAAAAATGGCCTAAAATTTATACAGGAATGAATAGAAATGACCTGAAATTTATACAGGAATGAATAAAAATGGCCTGAAATTTATACAGGAATGAATAGAAATGTCCTGAAATTTATACAGGAATGAATAAAAATGGCCTGGAATTTAAACAGGAATGAAGAAAAATGGCCATATCAAATTGTTTCAAGAAAGTTTTTCACTTTCATTCACAGTTATCAGGTTTGTTTAGGAATGTGTTAAGGTCAATAACATTTTCTATCAATCTCTCAAACTCCTGTCTGTGATGATTGGTTACAAGTGTTACTGACACGACATGCAACTGTGTACACATGTGGATAAAAAAATTACTGATCCAATAGGAAACAATATAAAGAGTTTTTAACCAATCAAAAGCACAGAATTTCAAAGGTGATACTATTTATTTTCCCATTTACTTTCTTACCAGACCAATCCTGAGTTATTACATCATGTGACACCACTAAAAAGGAGTGAAGAGACTAGACTAAATTTCTCACTTTTCTTATTTTAAGTTTTTCATAAACACTCTTGTCTTATTGTTTGCGTAAACATTTTATGAAATTTTGCTGTGTTTGATGGACTTAACGTATGATTATGATGAGTTTTTATTTATTTATATACAATATATTTTTAAATATAAAAAAACTTGCATGCTTAATATCTTTATGTATATGTATATATAAATTATATATAACTGAGAATATTACAGGATCTACTATATAAAAAAAAAAAGCTATATAGTTTGGAAAGTTTATACGATAAAAATAAGCAAAATATTGAATTCAATTGACTGACATTTTCTGGTTTGACATAAAAAAGTGAATCATGAAGATTGACATGTTTAGATTTGACAAAAAAATGAATGAAGTTGACTGGCATTTTAGGTTTGACAAAAAAGTGAATCAATTTGACTGGCATTTTCAGGTTTGACTTGACAAAAAAAGTGAAGTTCACCGACATTTTTAAGTTTGACAAAAAAGTGAATCAATTTGACTAAATTTAGTTGTGACAAAAAAATGAACAAAGTTGACTGGCATTTTCAGGTTTGACAAAAAAGTAATTCAAGTTGACTGACATTTTCAGATTTCACAAGAGAGCAAGTGAAGTTGAAATATATATTGAGAGATACTTGTTATTTTAAATTTATTTATTGATTTATTGATTGATTTATTTATTTATTTATTTATTTTCAGTTTTAAAAAGTGGCAGTAATACCAGTAGTGTTTATAGATTCAAACTTGATGATAATCGTTACGTTTTTGTTCAGACTAAAAGTAAACGATTCAATAATGGACATGGCAGTGATGGTGAATTTATTATGTCCACCCACTCTGTTATACGGGAGTGTGACCCCGATCATGAACTTAAGGGGTCAGCTTCCACTAGTCTTATGAAATCAATTATAGGACAAAACAGCTTGACCAGTGGACAGCGAAATTCAAATTTACCTGGACTACCACAGACAGTTTCACCAATGGCCGTGTTAGGAGCATTAAATCAGGCATTTATGTCAAACCCGATAAACCCAGCTTCAGGGTTGTCTGGATTTCCAGACGAGTTAGGAGATGCTTTGGACCCTTTTTCTTCAACAACAGGAGGATGGGATCCTCTTTCACAGGATTTAAATATAGCTGGAAATTCATTGAATAATGGAAATTTTAATTTACCAAGTGTGTCAACTCCTACCTCGAGTGTTAATTCATGGAACAGTGTTTCACAGATGAAAACGACCATGCCAGGTCAACAACAACAACAACAGCAACAGACACAACAACAGTTGCAAAGAACAATGCAGTTGATGCAGCAACGAGCCGGGATGGTCGATAAAAGACCACCATTGTCTGTTAATTTTCCAAGGAGTAACTCATTTGATAATTCAGGACAAAAAAGTCCTGGTTTTTCAGTACCCAGTCCAAGTTCACGGAATTCTCCATTTCCATTGACCAATCAAGGTCGACTGAACATGATGAACTATCCAAACCAGAGAAGTCCGGGCTTAGGAGGACAGACACGGATGTCTCCTGGAGGTGGAAACATGGGAATGTCATATCCACGTCAGAGGACACCACCTGTGTCCAATATACAATCAGGTAATAATTATCACTTATGGGGAGGGGGTGCTGTAAGGCAAAAATGGGTGTTGGACTATGCTAATTCCTCGTTGATATTTTTCTTTAAGGCTAATTTGGTTGTATGTCATGTAGCTGGGGTTACTAAGAATCTATATAAAAGTAAATACCAATACTGTTGAATTATTAAAATTTGTTGGGTTAAAATGTTGTTTTGTATTTCAAAAAAGTATTTGTTAGGAAAAAAAATTTGTTGAGCCAAGCACTGCCAAAAGGCGAGACTTAGGTGTTACTTTTGCGGTGTTGTTGATGTATGCAGCAGCAGTGGTGTGTCAAAATGTGAAAGTTTATGTTAAAGTTTTATTCTTTTGCTCGAGCAGAAACTAACCAGGCAAGACATTTAAATCCGTGAAATTCCTGTTTTGTAAATAAATCCCATTGGGGACCTTTGAAATCAAAAAACTTTCATGGGTATTAAATTGTGTTGTTTTGACTTATCAAGAAAAATTTCGAAATGTAATCCCCAATGAGCATTATTGATTTTACATCAATAGCTATTTATTTGTTCCTTGTTAACCAATAATAAATAATTATCAATAAATATAAGAATTATTAATATCACTTATAATAAGGCTTTATAACACTTCAACTATTGTGTGGCAGTATATCATGTGTCCCATATATGTAACACTAAATAGAATTACAGTTCTAATGCAAATAGTTTGTAAACAGGTTTTTGATTGGACCTCGACTGCAGTAAAATCTCTAAAAGCTTTCTAGGTAATGATTACATAATGTATTCCAACACGCCAATACACGTGCTGTTATTTACAAAACAAAAAATGAGGGACTACGATGATTTCGACGATTCTTTATTGCCAAATTTTGTCATAGAAACGGATATTGGATCAATATTAATCTGTTATTTATTTCAAACAATAAAATTATTATATCAATGGAATCGTGTTTTCTGATAGAACTATATTTTTGGCGTAACGACATCGGTCTACATTAATGATTTAGTGATGCGTCTGTAAACTAAAAATAAACTCTGATTGGAGCAGTGGGGATTTCCATCAGTTAAACTGATTTTATAGTATCTTTGATTTATTTTACATTAAAATGGAGATAACTGTTTTGTATTTGAAGAGTTCCGACCGTAAAATTTGGCTTTTACTGTTGCAAATTGAGGTCTACCTGGCGACGCTTGCAGAGCCAGGTAACCGGTAACCAGTATTTGTGACAGTAAAATCCATAATTTACAGTCGGAACTCTTCAAATACAAAACAGTTATCTCCTAAATAGGCTTCCACACCTATTGCTGTTATGATGATGTTAGTGAGGCTATATCATGATAAAGCTTCAGTCTTCTGCTCTGAAACCACTGGGCCAATTTAGATGAAATTTGGAATATAAGATTCTGTGGTAGTAAATATTGAAAAAATTGTATCCACGTTTCCCTTAAATATCCAGGGTGGCTGCCATTACTATAAATAGCAAAAACTTATTAAAAAACCATTACAGGTTCATTTATGTACCAATTTTGTTGGATGTGTTTGTGGGCGGGGGTTAACATTTGTAATGGGTAATTCTATTTAATTTCTTGTTTGCAATATTTATCCAATTTGCAAATAAGTTGTATTTTGCTGGTACCATTGAAGGATGTCTTTGTTGAAAGTACATTGTACTTGGTCAATTTTAGTAGGTACTTGTGGTGAGAATTAGAAATTGTATCTAATATCTGTCAAATATCCAAGATGTTATTATGAATCTATGATTGAATTATGCAGAATAATGTAATAAGGAACACATGTTATTAGCATAATGATTCTGACTAAAAACTTAAATTACAAAAATAAGAATTACCACTAGAAGTTGTTTGCGAAACTTTGTAAGGTGTAAAGTACCACTGCATGTGTCACATTATAAAATTGCAGATGGGCTACCACACCTCTTTCTGTATTGACGCAGGTTGTTTTTCTGTTCATCCTATTTGGAGTTTTTCAAGGCTTGTTCATTTACACAAACTGCTGTTTGGATTTAATGCTAGACGCGTTTTGTGTAAACATGTTGTATGTTATAAAAATCAACAAAAATAAAAAAAATAATAAAAGTTCAGTTTATATCATAATGGCATAATGGTTCTTACCAAATATGATTATTTGAAAATCACCAGAAGTTTTCTCATTTTTGAATTTTTGCGAAAGATGATTGGTTATTAAGAAATAAAATAAAATTAATTAATTAATTTATTGGAAATGTAAAATTTATATAATAGCATCCTTACATATTACACTGGATGAACTTGCCAATTGGCTACCACAGCTCTTTCTGTTATGATGTAAAACAATGTGTGTTTAACACCTTTTCCCAAGATTATGCAGCTGTTCCGTGATTCTTAAGCATTGATGTTTATATTAAATTGTGAAATGCCAAATTGACAGGTTTAAAAATCTCCATTTTAGTTGCTGTGGCAATCAGAATTTAAATAAATTTGAATAGGTTATTATCACTGTGATATCTTCAGTGTGTTTCATAGTAAAACCACTTCATTTGGCGGCTAAGTGTCTAAACTTTAGCAGTGTAAAATTGTCTTTGTAAAAAAAATCCTTACAGTTCTGCTGGGGCTTAAACAAGCATTATAGTTGCATTTTCCCGAGGAAAACGCCACAATGCCTTAAAAACAATTTGTTTATAAAGATTTAAATGTAACTTTGGATATTTTTAGGTAATGTGAATCAGTCAAGCTGGGGAAGGATGCAACAGCACAGTGGGGGAAGAGACTTTAATTCTTCACCTGGTATTCATGGGATGTTACCCCCGTCAACACCACCAACCCCACAAGCTAGCCCGTTACAAGCATTACAGTCTATGGACTCACTGTCAAGTGTCGCAAACAGTGTTAGTCAGGCCCCACCTCATTTACTAGGCAATACCAGTGGTAATAATGATTTTATCTTTTCAAATGCGAGAAAGACTCCAAATCAGGCAACAAGACCAGGAAAATTATGTGCATTATTGACACAAAATCAGACTGTTGATTCATTTAATTCGTCAATGGATACAAGTGAACATTCTGGAGCTAGAGAGCAAAAAGGAAAGGGAGACAATCATGTTGTTAAATCACAAGCTGATAGCATGCATCAATCCCCATGCCAAAGCCCTCCAGAAAAACCACAAAGTACTACAAATAACGACGAAGGGGATACTTCATCGACAAAATTCAACCAAAAACCGTCAAATGTTATATTAAAGAAGTTGTTAAGTCAGGAAGGCACTGATGATGAGGAAGAGACAAACGAGTGCGAGAGTTCTAAAATGGACCTGAATATGGACAAAAATGAGGCGGAAGCTAAAAAGCCATCTAATGAATTACTAAAGGTATTATAATTGATTTTGATGACTGCTCAGATTTTTATTATGTTTGGAAATTTGTTGATCCATTTAACAAGTATGTATGATTTGTCAACAGTTGTTTTAGCTATTGGTGGCTACAGGCAATTAGTAGTGATGTTTCATACACAAGTCAGAATGTTTTCACTTCAGTTCGTTGGTGATTGAGGAAACGAGTATTGTGATGACCACAGACCACCACCTCCAACAAGCAAAGGGATGAACATTCTCACAGTCTGCTCAGGGATCTATACCTAGAAGGTGTGAGGTGCTTGAACTCGTAATCTACACTGTTGACACCTGGTCACTACAGATGCTGAAATTGTCTTTCCGTTCAGTTAACAGATAAATTTTAAATTCCAAATTTTTTATACTTTTCTATTATTTTCTATGTATATGTATTTATGGTTTATAGTTTTGATTTTGAAAAATAGGATTTTTTAGATGAGGAAATTTTAAAAATAAATTATTTTTTATGTTATGTTTTAATATCTTTTTATATCTTTTTTAATAGAAATTACTTAGCGACGAAAATCTTCATGATATGGACAAACCTCGGGAGAAGAAGCGTAACACGTCAGGAGAACTGCTACAGGTTTTACTCAAAGAACAAGATGGCTGCACGTCTGCTCCAGCTGTAAGTCAATTTGATTTTAGTCATCACCATTTGCTAGCTGCTTCATTTTTATCTCACCTGACCGAAAACTATTAACTTGTATATTATAATAGTGTATGTATTATGCAAATGATTTTGGCCATATCCTCAGGTGAGCGTTAAGGCCCATGGGCCTCTTGTTTCTATAGGTGTGGCAAAAGTTGTGGCCACAAAACAAAAGCATGATTTTAAAATTGTTTAAACTTTGTACATTAAAGCAATTTTTGATTATGACAGGAAAAGATTTTTGAATCCTGAATTAAAAATATTAAAAAAATTAATTTTATGGCATCATACAGCTTGTTTGTCCACTTGTATCTGCTTGGGGCATTTTCATGTCAATTCCATAACTAGAATGGAAGGAAGGATTTTAATAAAACTTACAATGATTGTTAATCATATTCAGAAAATATGCTAATCACAATCAGTAGAGGTCAAGGTCAAAAGGCATGGTCCAGATATGCAGAAAACTAAAAATGACATTTTCATCTTTACTTCATAACTATTAAACAATATAATAGGACTCTAATAAAAAAAAAGTTAGTGACTTTAAGACAATGTGCAAAGTTAAATGCATGGATTTTTGGGTCAAAGTCAAGTTTTTTTTTTTTTTTTTTTTTTTTTTTTTTTTTTTTTTTTTTTTTTTTTTTTTTTGTGTGTAGGCCTGATAATGCTTAAACTGAAGGATTTTCATGCATGTTTTGTCAAATTGAGATGTATAGGGCAGGAGGAACTCTTTAGACATAGTGTTTCAAACTGCTTCTCCAATACCCAGTAAATAAAAAGACAGTATAGAATAGATTTATTTTATACTTATAACCAAATCTGCTTTGGACAATAATGTCGTAGGTATATCATACTCATCCACCTAGAAGTTTATGTCTTGTGGTGCCTTTAGTAACACATGGAACAGCATAAAGAATTATTTATTATTTTATTTCAATTTTAAAAAATTGTTTATTTGTAGGAAAGTACTAGTCAGGAAAATGATTTCTCCTCTCGTCAGAGACACCAGTCGGGACCTCAGGAACCTCAGTCCACAACAAGTACACCAGCATCCACACCTCCTGCTCAAATAACACACCACATTACCTCATTATCACAAGCTCAACCACAATCAACAACTGACAGAAAACAGATGAATAGATCCGCGTCAGTATCAGGGGCATTATCGGAGGTATCCCAGAAATCTCTAAAAGATGCTGCCATGTTTAATGATAGGAATTTAGATAATTTACTACATTCTCTTTGGGAGAAGGACAATGATGCTGACGATAAAGCCACTAGAGAGCTAGAGTTACGTTACAAAAAACGCAAACTCTCAGCGCCAGATCCCGACACTAGTGACACTTTTGATCAAGAAACAGTTTCGTCAGCAAACATTTCCCAGCAAAGTAGTAAACTAATGCAGAAAAATGCTCTGCTAGCACAATTGTTGTCTAAGAAGGCAGCAAAAGAGACTGTGATTAATACACAATCGACTGTTAATCCCTGCAGTTTACCGCAGTCAAGACTGTCGAAAAATTTACAAGAAAAACTTATAAGTTTAAGACCAAATAAAAGACTATTGAGTGACGATGAGAATCATTTAGAGAGTTCGGTTAGTAATTCCGAAACCACGAAAACTTAACAAGGCTGACAGTCTAGAGGTAAATTCCCCATCGGTAAATTTGAATGGAAACATAAATTTGAATAATAACATGTTATTAATGGGAAATGAGAGATTTAATTCACAAGAGTTGAGTGATCAGCAACAACAACAACAGTTGTTTCAAGAACAGTATGAACATTTACAGCAGTTGCTATCGGCAACAACGCCAACATCCTCATCAAGTGCCATGGACATTAGTCAAGACCCGACAGACCCGCTGCTCGCCAACATATTACAACAAGCAGCTGATCTGCAACAGGATCTTACGACGGGAAATCTTCCACTGTCGACAAGTTCTAGTAGTAATAGTCTGAACTCAGGAAGACCAGGTTCTGTACACGATGAAAATTCTCTGTTACAACAAATAGAAAAAGTTCTAGAAGATCCCTGATCTCTCGTTACCGGAGATCGATAATTTACTTGGACTTGGAGGTCAGCTCGGTACAGGTACTGACATTAACGATCGTATGGCAATAGATGCTATACAAAAACAATTAATGAATGAAGAATTTAGTTTAGACAATTTAACATCTAATGTGAGTTCGAATTCTTCAACACCAGTTCAGAATGTTCATTTTAACCAGCTTCGACAAGCTTTTAATCAGGGAATGAGAGCACAACAACAACAACAGCTTAAACAACAACAACAGCAGCAGCAACAGCAGCAGAGACTGGGACAAATATCCCCCGCAATTGACATTAATTTTCCGGGGCAGCAATTGGCACCTCATAGTCAACCTTCTCCACAGCAACATCACCATCAGCAACAGGCTCCTGCTCTTCAGCCAGGGCAGCAAAGTTTTGATCAGGCAGCACAAGCCAAATTCGGTCTTCAAGGACAGGGACCTCGCCTTCAAGGGCCTCAGGGTGAGTAATTTAATTTTAATGTTGTATTTATATATCTAATCTGGGGTAAAAAGAAATCATTTGATAAGTTTTAAATATTATTAGCAGTCAAGATCAAAATCATGGAGGAACTTCAAAAATCTAAAAACGATCTATTTCATTCCCTGCCATTTAAACCACCCATCCCTACCTAGAAGTATTTAGTGTTGTGAACTGGCTGTTTCAACCCTGCAACTATCACATAATTCTCCATACTTTATATTACCCCAAAATAAAAACCTTAAAAAACTATCTATTTCATTTCCTGCCTTATAAACCACACCTATCCCTACCTGGAAGTATTTTGTGTTGTGAACTGGCTGTTTCAACTCTGCAACTTTTCGTACAATTCTCATAATACCCCATGCATACTTATCACAGTGACCCCCATTGCTTGAGTGAAAATCACTGAGACAGATCTTAGTATGAATTGGTTAGTTTTCTTGCCAGAGGTATTTTTTTTCCCCTGGTTACTCCAGATTTCTCCAGATTTCTATAACTGACTGTCTTGGTACAAGGAAAAAAATCCTGTTTGGTTCACAAATCGTCATCATTTCACTCTGTAGTTTAGCTAGTAAAATTACATTGTTGTGTACTTTATTTATTCAGGGCCTTTAGCCAGTGCCTTACAGGCTGGTCAACAGCAGCTACCAATGTTTGGAAATCCCAATCCAAATTCAACAGCCATGCAAGTACGCCAGTCCTTACTGCAGCAACAGAAATTGAAACATATTCGAGACTTAGAAAAACGACGCCTTCTTAGTCAGCAGGAAAAGCAGAGAATAATAATGCAGAGACAGATTAGTAATCAATTCGGTCAAAGATTTCCAGTAAGTATTGAAATTCATCATTTTACCACCCTTCTTCCATCCAACTTTTTGGTTAAAAAAATATATATATATGGCTTGTTAGTCAGGAGAAATAGCAAAGAATTCCATTGTAGAGAGAATTTAATAATGAGTTTGATAAAAAAAAATATTCCAGTAGATATTGAAACACCTTTTTAGTCACCCCTTCCTTCACTTCTCTCCTTCAACACACCCACCCCAATTCTGGGCCACAGTGAACAAGGGGTTAAGATGTTAGCAAAGAATTACTGTAAATTGGGATATTTTTGCAATTGTTTTATTTTCGAGTTACTTTGCAAGTAAAGCAAGACGCGAAAATAAAATTATCGCTAATATAAAAAGTCAATATTATTTGTGCTTGGTCATCAAATTACGCAAAATTAAGTGTACGCAAATAGATGCCAATCCTGTGTTTCTCGAATATTAACTGACAGCGAAAATTTCCCAATTTACAGTATGATGTGAGGTCAGTTAAGTAACCAAGATGAGATAACAATTTGTAATAAATATAAAAATACAAATCCCCGATACAAACAACAAATAATCCAAATAATTGAGAAAATGATGGCTTCTTTGTGAGAGACCATTAGATAATTGATATATATACAGTAAAATTCCATTTGATTTTGATTAAAAGTGTACACTTCCTGTTTTTAAAAAAAAACATTAGCTTTTGAATTTTAGATCATTTCAATTTGCTTTTAAAAATAAAAATTAGATATAGTTTATGCTGTGTACAGAAAGCTGAGTTTATTGATCCAAAATCTTTTGTGTTAGATACAGTGTGATCATAACACAGTTGGTCCTCTGTCACTTAATGACATAATCAGATACAAACTGTAGAGTTATTTCCCCAATGAGGCTCATTGTTATATTGATTATAAATAGAACTTGTGAGTCACTAAGGCTTGAAAGTGTTGAATGATATATGTATGGGGTTGTGGGTTCAAACACTGATTTGGTCCTCTGTCATTTAATCACATAATCAGATACAAGATGTAGAGTTGTTTCTTCAATCAGGCTCATTGTAATATTGATTATAAAACAGATCTTGTGAGTCACTGAGGTTTGAAAGAGAAGAGTGGTATATGTAAGGGGTTGTGGGTTCAAACACAGGTTTTGTCCTTTTTCACTAACTGGCATAATCAGATATGAGATGTAGAGTTATTTCTTCACTGAGTCATATTGTAACTGATTATAAATAGATCTTGTGTGTCACTAAGGTTGAAAAAAAGAAGAATGGTATATATAAGGGGTTGTGGGTTCAAACAAGGAAAAGATTGCCTTCTGTCTTTGACATAATCATATACCAGCTGTAAAGTTGCTTATATTGTTCACAAAAATATCTTGTCAGGTTGATAGGAAGAAGTTATATGGGGTTGTTGGAAGGTTGTTGAACACAGAAGGTTTGGTCCTGTGTTATGACATACCATACAAAGTAGCCAGCTGTATGCTCAATACATGTATTAACATTAACAATCCTATCACCTTGATTAGGCATCAGTAACCTTGGTTTTATGAAATCTTGTCTGGCTTATAAAAGTATTTTTAAACATAAAAATTACATCCTCTGGCAATGATTAATTCTCATGCACTTCGTACTTGGTACATCTGTACTTAGAAATATATATCCATACATTATAACATAATTATATCTTGGAACATCTGTATACATTTGTATTTCTGTATTTGTCTTAGTACAAGTGTATTTCATCAAATATTTTGGTACATATGTACTTGTGTTTTACACAAATATCATGCATCAGCCTATCATGATTTATCAATTAACTGGATATATAAAATATAATAATATAATTAACAATTTCTTTGTTTACAAATATACTATCCCTCTACTTCAATGAAGGGTAGTTTTTAGTAAGATAAAATAAGGAATTTGCTATAATAATAATTTCAAATATCCTTTTTCTCATCTTGAATACCTTAAAATGCAGGTTTGAAAACAACAATCGGCCGTAGATTGTTAAAATTTTGAAAACAAAAATCTGCCATAGAGTGTTAAAATTTTGAAAACAACAATCTGTCGTAGAGTGTTAAAATTTTGAAAACAACAATCTGTCGTAGAGTGTTAAAATTTAGGTAGGATCATTAAATTTTAGCAGTGTTTTGAAAGAATCGTAAATAAAATACGTTTCATATACACAGGTGTAGAACAAATGTTATCATGACATCATTTCCTTCTTTTGTTTACAGTCAATTGAAAATTCTGTGCCATCATTCCCTGAAAATTTGGCGGAGCTTATGAACTCTGGAACAGCACCAAATGTGTCCTTACAAGTAAGTGACTCTTGACTTAGCATAGTTGTGTGTGCACTGGCTGTCAAAAATAAGGGTTGTGGGTTCAGCCCCTATTTGTAATTGCTGAATTTTCATTGAGTGGTAATGTGTCTTTATTTTCTGTCTAAACTAATGCTGTGGAAAGCTTATTTGCTAGAAGAGTCTTTTAAAAGAGACTGAAACCAAGGTGCTGTTTCTGTATGCTTAAGACACTCTGTAGATATCAAAAACAAGTATGTGACCTGAACTACTACAGAGAATGCTTTCTGTTATAAAACAGATAATACAGACTCAGTAGAATGAGTTATAAGTAGATAGCATGTTTATCAAGGACAATTGCTTTTTTCAAACATTCCATCAGACCCAAGTTGTTTGCTGATACACTGTTTGACTACTGTTCAACCCTTTATACCCACTGATCATTTTGGACATTTTCAGAATACAGCACCAGCGTATGGACTACAGTGCCTCTTACCTCCAAAGCAAGAGGGTCCTCGGTGGCCAAGTGGTCTAAAGCTCACGCTTACTGATCACAGTGCCTCACACCCTCTGGGTTCGATTCCCACTCAGGACAGATCCTAGTGTGAGAAAGTTTGTCACTTCGCTTGCCGAAGGTCAGTGGTCACACTCCGATTCCTCCACCATCCCAGAACTGACCGCCTCGAAATAAGTGACAGAATCTTGACCGGGGCATAAAACACCATTACTCCACTCTTAGTGCAAGAAATTTTAGCAGTTTTCTTCACTATAATAGGTGGCTAATTCTATAGGGCACTCTGTACTTACTCAACTTGTCTTTAAACTGACCACTCAACTTGTCCTTAAATTGACCGTCTTGATGTATCAGAAAAAAATCTTGAGATGGTGTTACTGTTACTGTTACTCCACTCCATTCTTTGTTTACCATGGTGTTAGTTTGGGTGTAAATAAAAATTAAGCAAACATTTTTGCTTAAAGTTTTTAGATACTTATTTTAGCAATAAGTGGATCCTGAAATAGTTTTTTTTGAAAATTATATTTTTCTCAGTATTTTGTTAATGTATATAAAATATATTTTTGCAGAGAAATCAAGGTATACCTGGTCCGATGTCACCACGGTTTACACCTCAGTCACCACAGAGCATGGGTCAGATTTCCCCGCATTTCAACCAGCCCCAACAAAGTCAGTGGAACTCACGGCAACAACAGTCACAGCAGCAGGGCACCATGCAGGCACCTGTTGGCATTCCACAGGTAAAAATAAACAAATACAAGCTCATATAATGTAAAACTTTGGAGAAGTACCTTATTCTAGGGGTCAGGTGAATGATTTTTGAAATGTGGAATCGAAACAGTTGTCAACCATGCATACATACATTGATCATGTATATATACAAGTTCAATATGGAAATAAATCAAACCCAGGGCCAATCCTAGTTTGAAGAAATTGTCACTTGCTAAGAGGTCAGTGATATTTTTTTAGAGTAATTTACTTTTTCTCCACCATCTCCACCATCCCTAAAATGACCACCTCAATATAGGTAAAATAAATCATGGTTAAGATGTAAAACTACCTAACTGCATTCCGTTTCAAAAACATTCTTCTACATGGTTTAAAAGCTAGATCCATTTTACTGTCATTTGATAGATGCATGTTACATTATGTATATCATGCCTAGTTTTGGTACTGGTAATCGTAAAGCATCTATCTTGAAAGGTCAAGGTTCGATCCTAAGTTGGGTCTTACAAAAGACTTAAAAAATTTACCATTTCCTTGCCTGGCACTAAGCATTAAAGGGGAAAGAATATCTGCTGCTTTACTCAGTGCCAGGATAATGTGATTGGGGGGGGGGGGGGGGGGGTATGCTGTCTGTAGCATACAGAATACATTAATTTGTTTGTAGATTCATCCTGAAAGATTAATAGCCTAGCTCTTGTAGTGAAAAGCAGAAAAATCACTGATGCAAAATAACCGACATTACAACACACAATAACCTAATTTTGGTGTTTTCAGTTGCAGTATTTTTAGCTAGCATTAGAATAGCGTTTTCAGTCGCTGTATTTTAGCATTAGAATAGTGTTCTTGGCCACAGTATTTTAGCATTAGGATAGCTGAAGATTATGGAATTTTCCTGCACAAAGTTTGAAACAGATTCATTGTATTGACTCTCTATAAGTCTTTTAGTCATTTGTGTACATTATTTACAGGGAAGCCAGTTTAATTTAAACAGACATCGGTCATTGTCTGGTGGTTCTGTACCCAATAGTGGACAACAGGGGTCTACAAGATTCCAGTTTCCTGAGTCGCAGTTTGGTACTGCTCAGGGTGGACAGTTAGGGATGTTCTCTCAGCAGCAGCAGCAGCAGCAGCAACAACAAACATCACCACAGCAACAACAGAGCATGTTCTCACAAAACCGCATGTTACAGCGACAGATGAGCATGCCACCCGGTAAGATTTCTGTTTTACATTTATCAAAAATATCGTCAAAATTTTAATTATTTTGATGTCATTTAGGAAATTTCAGTGTTATAATGTTTTGTTGTCTCATTGTATAGAAGGATGTGGACAAGACGTAACTGATGGCGTTTTTCTGTATTTGTGCCAGGTTCTATTAGTATCTTAAATTTTTTATATAATTATGAACTTGAGATTTCAAATTCTTACCCTACTTTACTGTTCAGATAAGCATTGGATAAAATGCATGTGTAGATGGAGTGGAGTAATAGAGTTTTACACCCCAGTCAAGATTTCACTTATTTTGAGGTGGTCAGATGGTGGAGGAAACTGGACTGCCCAGAGAAAACCATCAACCTTTGGCAAGTGTACTAACAAGTTTTTTACACTAGGATCTGTCCAGAGTGGGATTGGTACTTAGGTGATAAAAGAGGCCCTGTTATCCATAAGTGTGTGGTTTAGATCACTTGGCCACCGAGGCCCCTGTGTGTGTAAATGAAAAACGTGTTAAAACTGAACTAAATGAAAAACATGTCTTGACTATATTAATGTTTAGAACATAGGATTTATGTTATTTGTTAAATTAACCACAGTAAACTGAAAACCAGTCGGTCTAAACCAACAAAATATATCTGAATCGTCTGAATATCATATTATTTTTTTTTATTTTCTTACTGATTAATTATCGAAATATGAATTATCAAAATGACACATTTTGAAGTTGTTGTTTTATCGTTCAAACTGAATAATTTTATTAATTTATCAATTTATTTGTAGGCCAACGGTTACTTTTTATCTATTATTAATTTCATTACAGGTCGAGGGTCACCACGTACACCACACAGTCCATACAACAACAGTCCAGACCCATTATTAATGTCACCTCACTCCATATCGCCCAACAACTCGTTACGACAACAACAGACCAGCCAAGTTAGCCCACCTTTTAATCAGTCAGCAATACAGGGCAACTTTGTAGCACCATCTATATCATCCATGGCAGGGGGACCACAAGTATTGGCCCAGTCCATTAATTCTCAAGCTGGGATGACATCTCCCGGATTCCAGGATTTCGACATGCAGCTTTCAGAGTTAGAAAGGTAAATAAAATTTTTTTTTTTTTCTTTTCGGTACCAGTTAATGAAGAACAGAACAGGCTCCTATTTCACAGATCATTTCTACTACAATTTTTGGAAACTTAATTCCAGCAATGTTTTACAATGAAGTGTCAACAAAGTAAGAACATAGATGCAAATTTACTTCAAAAAGACATCTTAAATTCATGAATAACCTGAAAACTAAAAAATAATTCTTATTTCAATTTTGCCAGAAATAAGTTAATGTAAGATTACATATTTGTTTAATTAGAATATGATTACATAATAAGTAATCCCTGCATTATATAAGGCTGCTTACAGGAGGTGAAGAATTTAAATATATGTTGCTGATATTATGATATATTAGCATAGTACATGTATCTGATGAGCAAATTCTGGCAGAATTCTTCAAAAGTAGCCTCTTTTTAAAGACAGATCTATGAGCCATTTTTTTAAGACCAACACTTCAAGCACTTTAAAATGCTTAATTATGACGCCAGAATGTGTGTCCATGAAGGAGTAGGTGGAGAGAAAGAATGGTGTTTTACACCCAAGTCTAGATTATTTTACTGATATTGTATCAGTGATCATTTTAGGGATAGTTGAGAAAACCTGAGTTCCAAAAGACAACGGCCAACCTTTGACAAGCAAACTGATAAACTTTCTTACACTAGGATGTGCCCAGTTAAAATCGGAATCTTAGTCATGGGAGGTGCTGTGATGTGTAAGCACACATTTTAATCCATTTGTCCTCTTGCCAAGTAGACAACCATGCTGCCACCTGTTAGTAATTCCACACAGGTATTTATATGTACACCTTGTACAAAAGAAAGAGGGGGCTAAGGGGGGTTAAGGGATTTGACTTAATGCAATTGGAACATAATTCTTGAAAAGTGCTATAATTTGGAGGCATATACTTTAGACCACTTGGCCACTTGGCTCTTTATAAGTGAAAGAGACTTGACGTGGACCAAAGAGCTATTACATCCAAAACAACCAATCATTTGTTAATTAAATCTTCTTTTTTTTTTACTATTTACAGCAAGAAGATGGACTTGGGTATGAACATGGGGGCTAGCACAACACACCAGTATGTCAAACAGGAGTTACGGAACATATGTAATGCTCGATCAGAGAAGCAGTTACAACAGTCACAGGTTCCACCTCCATCCCAACAGTTATCACAACAACAACAACAGCCACAACAGTTACCTCTCCAACCCACACAACAACATAACACACAGCAGCAAGTTCCTCCTCAACAACAACAACAACAACAACAACAACAACAGAGTCAGTCCATCCCAGATTTTGAACCAGAGATACCTTATGATATTCTGGAACAAAGTAAGTAGTGAATAGAAGCCAACCAGTTGTGGGGGGTATATTCAATGGGGGATGGCTATTGTACCAAGGATCAGTGACATTGTCAATTTAATGTTCATGAACAATTTGGAAAATGTGAACATCTGTATTCCAGGAACAATTATTATTTTTATGGGAAACTGAAGAGATTCTGTATCCAATGATAAAAAAAATTGTTCCTCATAAACATTTTTTTAAAATCTATATGATGTATGTTATCAAAGGAACTTTTAACAATGCGAACCTATATCATGATTTTAAGTTGAAGAAAAAATTTGAATTTTAACTTGTCTTTTGTGTCATGTTTTAGTAACTGAATTAGCTAAAGAACATAATGTGCAGGTTCCTGGTGCTACAACAACAATTGAGAACTTTAAGGAAGATGATGTGCTGAAGATGAAGCGACAAGAAGCCAAACAGAACTATGATCAGCTCTGTGAACTTGCTAAACAGGAAGCTAAAGAAGCTGGTATGTATATACATGTATTGTAAACCAATGTGCTTTTATTATCCAATCAAATTATGTGTCTTATCAACCAATCAAATCAATTGCATGTTGTAAAATACCAATCAGCTCTGATTTTATTAGTTCAACTGGCTAAAGCCAGATGAGGTTATGGCATGATGCGCGCGTGCGTGCGTGCGTGCGTCCGTTAACACCAAAAATTCAGAAACTACTGGGCCAATTTTAGCAAAACTTTGCAGGAATGATCCTTAGAAGGAGTAGATGAAAATTTGTACAATTGGTTTCCATGGCAACCAAAAGTAGGTCACAGCGACCTAGAATGTAAAAAACCTAAAATAAGCTTCTTCTCTGAAACCATAGGTTATATTCAAAATCTGATGTGATATTTAGCTTCTAGACACCCTTAAACATGTAGGTTGTACATTTCGTGAAATTCTGTCAAAAATAGGTTACGCGTTTTTAGCGTTTTTCTGTCGTACTTCGTAAAAAGTGAAAATAAGGCTTATAATGGAAAATCAACTTTGAAAATCTTCTTCTCTGAAACCATGAAGCCTTAAGCTCTCATATTTGGCAGTTATTATCAGCTTGAGCCCCTCTACCAAGTTTGTACAAATGGTGGCCCCTGGACCATTTTTGGCCCCACCCCAGGGGTCCATATATCAGCATATGCATATATGGCTCATAATGGAAAATCAACTTTGAAAATCTTCTTCTCTGAAACCATGAAGCCTTAAGCTTTCATATTTGTCAGTTAATATCAGCTTGAGCCCCTTTACCAAGTTTGTACAAATGGTGGCCCCCGGTCTATTTTTGGCCCCACCCCAGGGGTCCATATATCTGCACATGCATATATGGCTTATAATGGAAAATCAACTTTGAAAAACTTCTTCTCTGAAACCATGAAGCCTTAAGCTTTCATATTTGGCAGTTAATATCAGCTTGAGCCCCTTTACCAAGTTTTTACAAATGGTGGCCCCCGGTCCATTTTTGGCCCCACCGCAGGGGTCCGTATATCAGCATATGCATATATGGCTTAAAATGGAAAATCAACTTTGAAAATCTTCTTCTCTGAAACCATGAAGCCTTAAGCTTTCATATTTGGCAGTTATTATCAGCTTGAGCCCCTTTACCAAGTTTGTACAAATGGTGGCCCCCGGACCATTTTTGGCCCCACCCCAGGGGTCCATATATCTGCATATGCATATATGGCTTAAAATGGAAAATCAACTTTGAAAATCTTCTTCTCTGAAACCATGAAGCCTTAAGCTGTTCATATTTGGCAGTTAATATCAGCTTGAGCCCCTTTTCCTAGTTTGTACAAATGGTGGCCCCCGGTCTATTTTTGGCCCCACCCCAGGGGTCCGTATATCATGCATATGCATATATGGCTTATAATGGAAAATCAACTTTGAAAATCTTCTTCTCTAAAACCATGAAGCCTTAAGCTTTCATATTTGGCAGTTAATATCAGCTTGAGCCCCTTTACCAAGTTTGTACAAATGGTGGCCCCCGGTCCATTTTTGGCCCCACCCCAGGGGTCCATATATCTGCATATGCATATATGGCTTATAATGAGAATATCAACTTTGAAAATCTTCTTCTCTGAAACCATGAAGCCTTAAGCTTTCATATTTGGCAGTTAATATCAGCTTGAGCCCCTTTTCCAAGTTTGTACAAATGGTGGCCCCCGGTCTATTTTTGGCCCCACCCCAGGGGTCCATATATCTGCATATATATATATTGGAAATCAAATTAAAAAATTTTCTTCTCTGAAACTGTAAGGCATAATGCTTTTATATTTGGCATTTAACATCAGCTCAAGTCCCTTTACCAAGTTTGTACAAATGGTGGCCCCTGGGCCATTTTTGGTCCCACCCTAAGGGCCAATATATCTACATATGCATATATAGGAAATCAAATTTAAAAATCTTCTTCTCTGAAACTGTAAGGCTTTAAGCTTTCATAATCAGCTCAAGTCCCTTTACCAGGTTTGTACAAATAAAGGCCCCTAGGCCATTTTGGTCCCACCAAGGGGCACATATATCTACATATATGGGAAGTCAAATTTAAAAATAGTCTTCTCTGAAACTGTAAGGCCTACAGCTTTTATATTTAGCATTTAACGTCAGCTCAAGTCCCTGTACTGAGTTTATATAAATGAAGGCACAAGAACCATTTTTGTCAGTTGAGCTCCACAGGCCCTTTTGGGCCTCTTGTTATCCATTCTAATTATAGACATGTAGATTGCATGTTGTATTTTCCAATCCAAAAATGTTTATAAAAATAAAGAGACAGCTATGATGACCAGCATTGTGAACTGGTAAAACAAGAAGCTAACAAACTAATATGTATGTTGTCTGTTATCAACCAATCAAAGCCTATGTCTTATTAACCAATCAAATCAAAATTAACTGAATCAATGAGAACAAAAAGCTACAGAAATGTTCAGTATAGTATTTTCAACAATAAAAAGACGTCAAATGAAAGCTACCCAAAAGAAGCGAAATTTCCTTGACACGGAAACTTTGCACAATATTAAATAAATAATTTGAATATGAATCGTGAAGACTTTTAGGAACATTAGATGCCCTATATTTACATTATTTACATTTTTTCCTATATTTACATTTTACTCATAGTAATCTTTTTTTTTTTTTTTTTTTTTTTGTTAATTGTCAGTTGCAATTATGCAATTAATTTATAATTTCAGAAAATAATGCTGTAAAAGCCACAGCACTTTTTCATAATCAGTTAAAGCAGCGAGCGAGTGTTCCTTTACAACAACAGCAACAACAGAATCTAACTGCTAGTCTTCAGATGGTACGACCCGACATGATGAGGGTCAACGTCATCCAGAAAGAATCCCGGGTAAGAATTAACAAGATGATGGCATAAGTATTGTTGGTTTATGTCCCAGTCAAAAGTATTTGATTGGTCAGTTTTTCCTGAACTGACCAATCAAATACTTTTGACTGGGACATAAACCAGCAAACCCAAAGTGCCTAGAAAAAACCACTCAACTTATGTGAGGTCAAAGGTCAACAAATGGCCAAATATGTTGTGTTTTCCCTTTCCTGCCACACTTGTACATGTGGGCTTGTCCAGCCTTTGGCTAACTAACATGTTGATCTTAAAGTGGTTTTAGGTCTGAGGTAGGGAAAACAGTAGGTTGGAATTTATGAATTGGACTTTCCAGGTGCCTGATTAGCCCATATGAGAGAATTCTGTGCCAGTATCTTAATAGCCCTGTCTGAGAGTTCTGGTTGGGCTTCTGTACTTTTTCCCTTTTTCAACTTACTCAAGTAATGATAGATAATTTTGTTTTTTAATGAACAGTAATACATGTTTATAAAGATAATAATTAGCTGGACTTCTGAGCGCTGGGCTTCCTCAGAATCCAGCGGTTTTTAGTCATCAGTTTGTCATTTTACAAGGTATGTATTCTCATTGGAGTTATCGTAATTGCTCAGTAAGTGTCGCTTTGTCCATTCAAACACTATTCTTCGTGTCACTTCATCATATACCAGATGGGGTAGTCTAAGATCCTCTTTCATTAGAGTTCTCTTTCCGTGCTCACCATACAGTCACACATAAATCCCTGAAACTATATCACTGAATAATCATGCAGATTAGGATATAAATTTCCTGGATTAGTCCATTCAACTGTAGGTGTGATAATGCTGTAAGAACCCATGGACTTGTCTCCCGGGTATTTACCGGTATTTATGTATTTAATAATAGTACATGTATTTTTTTGTATATTTGCAGTCCAATGTAGAGGATATAAAACCGGCCGACCATAAAAACAGTTTACTACAACAGCTGTTGTCGGAATGACAATAGTTGTACTTAGGAATCCAAATATAAAGTTGATATTCCAGGGAATTACATAGATATATATTCAAATCGACATATGGGATGTGGTTGCCAGTAAATTTTTGAGACATTTAACAGACAGTGCATTGTTGGATTTGATGCGTCATTTCCTGAAACATTCGCCACTGATAAAAAATAGTGATTTTTGAGTAATTTTTTGTCGGATTTGATACAGATAATAACCATGGAGATAGTTAAAAAATATTTTTTTTGTGTGGATTTATGGAAAAAAAGTTGTTTTTTTTTTTCATATATGGATAATATTGATTAGATATTGTGCATTGTGAATTGATATATAACTGACAAAAAAAAACTTTGAATTTTTTAACTTACAAAAAAGTGTTGTTGTTACGTGCCTACAGACTATTTCAAAAAAGTGCATTGGAATCATTTTAGATTCCTGTCCAGTTTATTAATGAACTTATAACGATTAATTGGTTTTTAATTGTTATGATTTTTATCATCGTTTTTTTTTTAAGTGCCTAGAAAAACTGATTAGCCAGTCATTGATAGATAGATCAAGGATGTACATGATTTTGTGATGGTGATATTAAAATTTCACAAAAAACAGATTTGATTCTGTGTCGTGTTTAAATCAGGTTGAAAATGTAGCTAGATTATATTAAATTTTGAGGAAAAGAAACAGGATTTATTATAGTGAATAAAAAACTTTTATTGTATGTACGCATAATAATTGATGGGATGGACATTTTGATTAGATGATTATGAATCGTCATTATGTGGATTCTGGGATTTTATCAAGGTTCAGAAATGAAATTCGTTAAAGCAAGTTTGTTAATGTTATGTGCTTTTTTCATGTAACAGAAAAAGTCTGTTAGTAAAGTTCATAGAATAGGGTTACACTAATTTTAGAATGAGTGAAAAGGCAGCTAAGGAATGTGGTGTAATGATCTTACATTGTCGGTTATAGTCTGTTTTGAAAAACTACTACTAGTTGAAAACAGTAAAAATATACAGAGAGTATCTATATATTTTACAGGATTTTGAAAATATGTGTATGATCTCGTTGATTCATAAATCAAAATTAAAATAAATGGCACAACGAAGTTATTGATATCATTGATGGACATTAAACGGGTATTGGAGCAATATAGTCCCAGTAATAAATAAATGACCGCCAAACTTAGATTACGTCGTCAGTCATCATTATACATATATATATCCTGAATGCCTATAGCTTGGCAACTTGCCAGTGGTTGAGGGAGAAGTCATTTATTTGTAGAAGTAGTTATTTTGTGTCATTTAGCAAAGCTTCTAAATGAGTTTTTGTTGAAGATGTTGAAGTAGGTTGAAAATAAACTAAAAGTTAGTTCTTCTAACTGAATTTAAAAACATTGTAGATAGATACTTGTATGACAAAAAACTAATTAATTACTGTATAATATATATGAATATATATTTGAAAAAAGTATAATTTTGTTACTGTTAGTCACATGATCAGTCACCTGATAAGATATAGCAGTCACATGATATCATGATGGCGTTTGTTCCTCAACTATTTTGTGCTGTGATTAACAGTATATCTGACTATTCATCATTATTTGTTTTTGTTACCTTACTGTAAAGACATTTTTTGTTATTATTTTGAATTGCTAACTAGCCTTTTTCTTTGTTATGTGTTATATGTGAAAAAAAACTGTATTCCACTGGAATAAAAGTGTTTAAATGTTTCTGTGGACATCACATGAAGTAAAATTTATGGGGTCTTTTCGGTCTAAATTTTTGGGGTCTAACAGAAAAAAGTGATAGATGAAGTAAAATTTATGGGGTCTTTTCAGTCTAATTTTTTTTTTTTTTTTTTTTTTTTTTTTTTTTTGGGGGGGGGGGGGGGGGGGGAGGTGGGGGTCCAAAAGGATGGTAGACTTTTTAATAGAAAAAAAGTGTTACATGTAGTAAATTTTGTCAGGTCTTTGAATAAAATTAAATTATGTACCATAATTTTAATCATAGATTTGAAACTAAGAATTAATATCTTGAAAATATCCTTAAACATAATTATTTAGCCTCAATAATTTGTCATACAAATGTTAAACCTGATCTGTCACTAATACCTAAGTCTGCAACACCATGCTTATATCTCTTATACAAATGTCATCACCAAGAAATTGGACCTAGCTTTTCATAAACATCAAGGAAAAAAATTTACTTAACTGTTTTAGTATTTTGTTGCTATCATTGAATAAAAAAAGTACTTGTTAATCATTTGGGCAATGTATTTTAGATTTGGGATTAATATTTAAAACTACAATGCATCCAGATTTTTTATTCTTACGAAAGGGTCAACATGAAATTTAAATGTAGTTTAAAAACTTGAAAGTTTGGTCTATCTTAGCACTGATGTGAAATTAATTGAATGGATTTATTTTTACATGAAAAAAAAAATAGATTTTCAATTTATAGTAATAAAAGCATTTATACAAAAACTGAAGAATAAGCAAGATTATTTTATTTTAAGCTGATATTCATGGTACCGGTAACTACGTATTTTGGTTGAATGTGTAAATTTGAAGTCCTTGGAACTTGCAAACTGTGACTATTTGTGTTGGCTTGTATGTAATAACCATAGTAACATTCTGGGTTTGGCGGGGTGTGGGTTGTTTTTGTTGTCGTAGAAATGTGATATTGTTTTTTAGTGTGAAGCGGGGGTCTTACAGTTTTATTTAAGAATGCCCACGTAAATCTCGACAACATGTCATGTCCGCTGAAATGTTTTGTTGTTTGTTTTATTGCTCAATATGTTTTTTTTCATAATATTTCCAGTGAAATTTATAAACACAAAGTGTAATTATTTGTGAAGCATGCACATATACATGAACCAATAAACATACATACACACAGACATATGTGCATATCCACATGTACACACTTGTTACACACATGTATACACTTGTTTTGTTTGCATACATGCATGTAGTCAGATGGTTGATATACAGAAAAAAAAAACAAATACAGGTATAATTGCATTTACATATAACACATACACATGTTATCAGACATACAGACACATACATACCTTCAAACACATGTTTACTTAACAGGCATTTATATAGTCACATATGGGACAAGCACACAGCATAGATACACAATCATAAGATACTCCACTCAGGAATTGACCTTTTTTTTTTTTTCTTTTCGGTATTTGTGTACAGTGTTAAGTAATTGATGTAGATAAAACTTATGTAAATAAAAAGAATGTCTATATACATTCTTACACACATGCATACAATGTAGAGAATTTGTATATATATATATATATATATATATATATATATATATATATATATATAAAAGTACTATACATACAATGTATATATATATATACAATGTATAAGTAGATATTTTCGCTGTATATTCATGTTCGTAATGTTCATGATTTTGAAAATAATAACTCAATCCATGGTGATATATATATATATATATATATATGATGTATGTATATGCCAGTTTATATGTAGATTATGTCATTTTAAAAAAACTTAGGTTGATATTGGTAACGTGTCATAAGTCAATTAGGATATTTCATTCCATTGCTGACATTTTTCATCATCTTACTGTTGTACATAATCATTATCAGATAAAAGTTGTAAATGATATTTGGTAGTAGTTTCTACTGTTTCTGTCTGTCCTGGATTTTATTTTTTATTTTTTGAACATCTACTAACCTGAGGTCAGAGACCATTACCATTTACCTTTGGACCTATTTACAAGTAAAAAATTCTTTATCCTTCTGGTTTCAGTTTAGAGACCACCACCGTTTGGTAATTTTCCTTCAAAGTTTTGTGCTTACTAACATTTTTTTCCAGAAATAAATTTGTCTAGAGGATTTCTAGTCATAGAACACTTTATTTTCAATTGGACCACCATTTTTAACTCTCTCTCTCTCTCTCTCTCTCTCTCTCTCTCTCTCTCTCTCTCTCTCTCTCTCTCTCTCACACACACACACACACACACACACACAAACACACACACACATAATGATGAATTATCTCTCTTTCTCCTTTTTTGCAATTCTTTCTTTTTTTTTTAAATTCACATAAATGTTTAAAATGGATTGACTTCCTGATGTTTAAGCTATTTCAGTCAAAATAAATTTTTTTTGAGGGCATAGAAGGATGTCTATCCTGGGTCCAATTACTACCTCCTTTTTCTGACAGTTGAAAAATCAAAGTAAGCAAATCAGTTGTAATGAAATTTAACTGAAATGAAAATTTTCTGATTTATATAATGTAGAAACAAAAATTACCGGTGAATTTGTTTAAAATGAAATTTGTATTTACTTTCCTAAAGAAAGATGTTGAAAAACAGAAAATGAATTTGTTAAGTCACTGCTGAAAATAGTTGTTTTGGAAAAAAGGGTTTGGTTGAGAAATTTATACGGGATGCTGATGAATTTTTTTATTATCAGAGGTTGTATATATTTGTTTTGTAACAATTCAGGGCCAAGTTGTTCATTGCTTGATCATTTAGTCTATGATTAACAAAAATACGACACTGGTCAAAATGATGGCATACTAATAAACATCAACAACATGACGTAAATATTGTTGTAAGAGCACCTACTTGAACCTAGTTGTCAACAACAAGTTGGTGTTAAAGTAATGATAGTGTTCTTGAGATGAAAACTCAGACTTGCAATATTATAGGTCTTCATCATGATGTCATTGAAAAGGAATTTCCGACTTTTTGTCACATAAATAAATCAGTAGTCTTATAACAACATGCTTCAGTTAGATAAAATTCTTATCACTCACAGTCCATTTTCCAAAACTGCCTAAAAAAGGATTGCAAATGAAAACAAATTTTGACCAATACATGGATTAAATTTTCAAGCTTTGAACAACTCCATGTAGGTGTTTTTTACAAGTGCAAATTTTTCTCGTTCGGGTAGAAGTTATTTTTTTCCTGTTTTCAGATATTCCTGTATATATGCCATGAAAACCAAGTTGACTGATCTTTACCCAAAGAAATAGACTATACCAATTGATAACATAGGGAAATAGAGACTTACCGGTAACTTTAACCTTTCAAATAGAAATTGATAAATTCACTGATTAGTAGTGATTACCCCAAGAAAAGCAATGGAATCATCCATTTCTTTTATCTGTGGATCATTCTTCATTTATGAACATATGATAGGTTGAAATCAGGACTTGCTGAAGAGTTGACTGTAATTAAAATCTGTGAAAATTAAAGAATTGGGCATTGATCTTTGTAACTTACTGTAGCTTCCATAACAGAGTTTGTAATTTTAAAATAATCAGGAAATTTGTTTGATATTTTGTAAAGTACAGTCATGTCTGTCTTACTTGCTTATTGAAATTACCTGGTAGGGTTTTAGGAATAGGTCTAAAGTCCAAAAATGTTAAGATGTAAGAAGTGCTTAAAGTCATTTTGGTAAAAATCTTGTGTAAAAGTTGAGGAAAGAAAAGTTATCCTGTAAAGGTCAAAGTTCAGTAAATCCTTTATATAAAGACCACCTACGAAATATAAATTATATATACTGGTGGTCTTTATGTTTAGGTTTTGGTTGAAATTTGAAGCAAGTAGACCCTGAATGCAGGTCTTAATTGGCAGGTGGTCTTAAGGTTGAGGTGGTCAATATAATATGTTTTTCTGTAATCAAATAGCAAGTAAAATGACAAGCTCGTCAGTGATAATTGAAATAAAGAGTCATTGAGCATTTCCTGTATTCAAATATTTCAACTGTGAGCGAGTAAAATGACCATCTCATCAGAGATAATTGAAATAAAGAGTCATTGAGCATTTCCTGTATTCAAATATTTCAATTATGAGTGAGTAAATGACCAGTTAACTGTTGTTAACTGGAGTAATAAGCAGATTGACAATATTTTAAGGAAGTGAATTTTACAGAAAGTTTGAAAACCTGTCTTTGCACCTGTAATTTGAGGACACCTGCCCATCATTGACCGTTTTTTGATGTGGTTTCTTATGACATGTTTTAAAAGAATCTGTATTACAGTAGCACCTGTTTTTTTAGTTTCTTCAGGAAGGTTGACTAAACTGTAATGTTACATTGAAAGAAACTTAGTTATTAGCTGTGTTATAAATACTGTAAAATACTCATTATAAATCTATTGTTATTGTTGTTGTTTACATATAAGTTGTAAAAAAATGTTGTTTATTTTTTTTTCTTTATATACAGATAGTCCTTGCCAAGGCCTGATTTTGTCATTACTGGTTTTAAACTCTAAGTATCTCCTCACTTGCCATTATTGGTAATAATCTTTTTCTTCACATCTATTTTGAGTAAATTCAAAATCAAAAATGTTTTGTTATTAAACTAGAGTAAGGTCCAGTATTGCAGCAATAAGCATTATTATTTTTCCACAGGTTCTATTTTTCACAATGCCAAAATTGGAAAAAAAATATTTTTATTAATTTTTAGAAAGACTAAATATTGCTTGAATTATCATTATGATTTTCCACAGCATCCACTTTCAAAATTTAAAAAAAAAATCAAATTTAATGATCAATCTCTAAAGCATTGTTTTCATCAAATGTTGGGGAAAACACTAATTTATTGTAAGTGTGTTTCCTTGATACTTTATATGTATAGACAGTTCTGGTCAGCTATTGCTGATTGTAGTTGGTTTTTTATGGGTACTCCAAATTTGTCCATTATTCCAGAATTGACAGCCAAATTATACTAGGAGAAAGAAACTTAGGATGTTAAACATCATTACTCACTCTGCTCAGCAAATTCAAATTCTAATATGCAAAATTTCACATAAAAGTTTTTATAATTAATGGTATCTACAATATGCTGATGCAGCTTTAAACACCATCATAATTCAGAATTGTCTTCCTTTTAAATTCAGAATTATCTCCCTTGTCATATCAGAATTATCTCCCCTTTTTGTCATACAAATGGCTGCAATATTATTCTAATTGATTTTCATTGTTCTCTGATACAGAGCTTTTGCAAGAACTCCTAACTCTTGATTTTCTGGCTTGGCCAAGGACTCTCAAATTTAACAAGGACCTAAAATGTATATGTTGTATAATAAACTTGTTTTTGACAGGAAGTGCTAACCTTCTATTAATAGATCTATATCTCTACATAAACAGGTACATAATTTAGAATTATATATATAAATATAAATATACATTATACATTATATATCTTTTTTGTTAGCTTAAATATTTTTGTTGATTTTAATGAACTTTTTTGTTTTAAATTTCATCTTTGAAATACTAGTATCTGTAAATAATTGAATTAAAAAGCTCATCATATATTAGTAGTGTTTTACATTGTACAAAACCATTTTTGAAAACAAAAATGTGTGTTAAAAATGTTTTTCATCTTGTTTATTGGAACTTTTTTTTTTGAGTTGTAAATTTTCTACCTCTGTTGATAATTGTTTGTGTTTTTTTCCCTTGTTGTCTTTGTTTTTAATTTTGTGTTTATTCAGACTTTTTTTTTTGGTCATCTTGTACCTGAGTTTTTATCATTGTTTTTTTCTCATGACATGGTATTATTAACTTGTTCGTTGTTACAGAGCTTGATACACATCAGTCTTTGTTTGTAGTTTGACTGGTGATCTATTAATACCACATGGTTCAAAATGTCATTATCACATGATTTTCACATGATACAAAATATCATAATGTAATGATATTTTGTGATATGTCACATGATTGTCACATGGTACAAAATGTCATTATCACATGATTTTCACATGATACAAAATGTCATCAACACATGAAGTTTTTTTCTTGTGCTTTGTCACCTGATTGTCACATGGTACAAAATATCATAATGTAATGTATGTTTGTGATATGTCACATGATTGTCACATGGTACATAATGTTATTATCACATGATGTGTTTGTGTTATATCACATAAATGTCACATGGTACATTTAATATGTATATCTTCATCATAGTTCAGTGGAATCAGGAAAAACATTAAATAAAGTTAATGAAAGTACTTATTTGACTTTTTTTCTTTTACAAGTAAGGGTGTTCAAATCTCATACATTTGTAGTAAACTCATTCGGAAAAGGCTAAATCTGGTTCAGTTTCTCTGATTTGAAACAAGAGAAAATACCAGATTTGACCATGGACATAATTTCAAGCTCTACACCTTGCATTGCTTTTGATGCCCTTTCATATTTCAGATGGAATATAGAGCAATATGGGTTTAAATTTCTTGCTTAAAGACATGACATAAAGCCTGTCTATGTCTCGATTCCACAATCCTCAAGACACAAGTCTGCAGTCTTAGTGCCTTGACTTCCAAAGGTTTTGAATCACAAAGAAAAAAGAACCAAGGTTCCTTAAGGTTATGGCTTATTATATGTGATATTAAGGTGTAATGAACAATCTCTAAATGCTAGCTGATTTTTTGAAGGAATAATTCAAATCTAATCAAATCTGTTGACCTCCATAAGATGGTTGATGTAACTGATTGAGTGAATGGGGTTTTGAATCCCAGTTAAGATAATTTTACTTTTATTTAGGCTTTTAAAGCTACCATCATACAATATTTGATTGGTTTAAGGGTTTTATAACCTAGTCTAGATAATTCTACATATATTGAGAAGTCATAAGATATAGATGATTGTACAGAAATTTAGATGTGCAGTGTCCTAAAGATAAAAAAAAAAACGATCACTACGGTAGCTCATTTCGTAGAGTACTCGCTATGTATGTGGTAGGGAGGAGTTCAAACTCCGACCGGGTCTGACCAAGACTTGAAAGTTGGTAGTGACAGTTCTTTCGCCGTCATCGTCATCAACATCATCATCAGCAGCAGCAGCAACAGCAGCATTAAAATCATATGAATTGAGGTGTTAAGTCATTGGATAGTGGTAGAAACCGATGAAGATGATGATGATGATTATAACGATGATAATGATCGCACGTTCATACAGAAATTCATGATTTTTTTTCCGGGTGCGATATACTCGTGGAATGATTAATGCTCTCCAACAGACCAAAATAGCATCCGCCTCAAGAGCGGAAGTTCATGGGTTCAAACCGGGTCATATATAAGAGCTAAAATTTGAGATATTGTTTCTTTTCCCTAGCTTTTGGTATTAAATGGGCAGAATATCGACTGGTCTCCCGGGTGACTTGATGGTAGACTGGGGGAGTAGTATGCTGTACTACGACATACTCACTCGGTTAGCTAAAATCTTATTACAAAGTTCCCCCTAAATGCGCGATAGTACATGGCAGGTCACAATAAACACTCGCACAACACATGGATATACTGCATAAACTTTTCCTAGATTAATCCATAGAGATTAATAGTCTTCCTCTCATTGCAAATTGCTCAAAAATTGCTTAAGCGACGTATAACAACAACAATAATTACAAATTGGCGAATAAAGATTTTTTTTTTTTTTGGTTCTGCTTGATGGCTTTAATGATATCTGTTCTTTATGTCTTTGATGGAAAAAGTGGTCTGTCCTTAAATATTATTTAAAAGAATTCATCGCCTGAAATTCTTGATTTATAAATATTATCTTTCGAAAATTTCAGATAAAAATAAGTCAATGTATAGGCAATGTTTGATTATAATAAGCCTTTACATGAGATGAATAATATTATTTGAGAAAACAGCTCTAATTCTTAGTCGTAAGCATGAACGAAAAATAAACAAACAAACAAACGAATAAATAAATAAATAAATAAATAAATAAATAAATAAATAGATAAAATGTTATTCAAATTAAATTACCTCATATTACTGAGTTCAGAAAAAAAAATGTGAAAATGTACCAACCAAATAACAATCCATCCATTTTTTTCACGACAACAAAGACAACGCGAGAAAACGTGCGTTTTCCTCGTGGTCAGGTGTTCTTTTATGACAATTTGATTGGCTAATTTTTAGAGTGACGTCATAGAAGACTCCTATAACAACCGAATCATTAAGCGTTGCTTTGCTATGACAAAAGCGTTCCGTTTGTCCTGGAAGAAAAAGTTGGAAGTGGAATAAATTATCGCTGATAGGTCAAATAGTAAGTTCAACAATAATTGTTAAATATTATTTTTTTTAAGTTATAAACATGTTATAAAAAAGTGATTACAATATTATGTTTCGGCAAATAAAGTCAATTTAGTTTCGACCGTATCGTCTCCACTGTAACGTTCTGAAGGCAATTTTGATTGATTTATTGATTTATTGGTAATGAGTGTTAATCCTATCATCATTCAAATCTAAAATAATAAATAATTAAAACACACGAACATATCTGTACATGTCCAAATTCAATCCCAAAAACAGGCAAAATAAGTTTTTCACCTAAACTTTATCCAGAGAAGTGAGACCGGGTGATTCGAAGGGCTAAGCATCTCCTTTCTAGCTTGCTACATCCGCTACGTGCAAATTGAAAAAATGAGAACAACAGGAACATGGATAAATAAATGAATAAATAAATAAATAAATAAATAAATAGATAAAAAATAAATAAATAAAATAAATACACAAAGAGGCCCGTGTCGTAACATCCAACTCCGAATGTTTATATACATGTATCAAGCAATTCACAATATTCTTTAGCTGATGGCATCCCACAATGTAGACGAAAATGTTTCGTTATTAAGGAGATGATTTGGGATAACGTGGTTTAACGCTCCAGTCGATCATTTCCGGAAAGGTGAAGAAAAACGGATTGCTGGGAGAAAACCAACTACTTTCAGCAAGTGAACTGATAAACTGCCCGCGTTAACTAGTATCTTTTCAACTGGGATTCAAACCAAGGACGTGAAAGCCGATGTGTTTCCTAAGTCAGCGGCTTGAAAAACTCGGACAATGTGGCCTAAGTATTTAAATAAGAACAGTAGCTAATATTTGTACTGTGTACTCTAATACGAAATATCAGCTAAATTACTGAACTATTGACATGCCTCTTCTTGTGTACCGTGATATAACGGAGAACGACACTGTGTTTTGATAATTTACGCTTGAATAATAAATAGGAAAAAATGTAACCCATATTGCATCGTCGCAAGCTTCAAGAGAATCTGTGTGAATCACCCGTACCGTAGGTCACCGACGATGCCCATATTGTTACGTAAAGGCAATTTGATTGGATATTGTTATTAGTGACGTCATAGTAAATTGCTCTGACAACGAGTTTCCTTATGATTATGTTTTTAAAAATTGTGTTTCGTTTGCTTTAGAAAAAAATGAAATTGACATTTAAAATTATTTCATTAACCTTTGGAAATTAAACTTTGGAAACTAAATAAAATACTGTTACTCACATTGATACGTGAAAATGTGTGCAGTCTGTGGTCATGTGCTTTGGGAAAGCAATTTGATTGGATAATTATAATAATGACGTCAAAGTAAGCTTCTCTGACAACCAGTTTGCCTATGGTTGCTTTGTTGTGAAAAAGTATTTCTTCATCTTTGAAAAAAAAGTTTGAAAGTTTCATAATTTAGTGCTGAATATTACAGTAAGTTGATTTAGATTCTAACTGTATTTTGTTTTCTTTTTAAATTGAAATTTTTAGGTTTTAAAACATTCAAAACTCAATAACTCTCAATCATTATGAAATCTTCACTGGACTCGAGTTGGCAATGTATTTTAAATAGGTTGAACATAAAAAGAAACCTCTGTCACTATTTACAGATATTTATTTATTTATTTATTTTTATTTATTTATTTATTTTCAGACTGGAAAAATGATAGGATTAACTTTGATAACCGAGATTGTTTATTGGTATCGGGACTTGAAAACGCCAGGGTCAGCCGGTAGGTATCAATACTTTGGAAATTACCGGTTTTCAAAATTTACAAGTCAAATGTACCAAATATTTTAATAGTTGTTTTCATATACATGTACATGTTAATATGGCTTTGTAAGTTGTGCGTCCCGACAGTGTAAATAGTCATCACTGAAAGTTAAATCAGCAATTGCAAATTGACATGTCGTGTTATTATTATTATTATTATTATTACAGTATCGGGAAGAGAAATAGTGAAAGTTGAGACAAAACAAACAAGAGTACCTACATCACAAGTTTTATCTGTTATTGACTACCTGACACCATATGAGCAACCCTGGACGGTATGTTTTACTCTCTCTCTCTCTCTCTCTCTCTCTCTCTCTCTCTCTCTCTCTCTCTCTCTCTCTCTCTTCTCTCTCTCATATCAAGATTTCTGACTTTGGATAGGCTGAATGTTCTAGTTCAAATTATTCGGACTCAAAAGAGAAATTCGTTGAGAGCAGGTATGATGACATAGTGTGAGATAATGTGAATGTTAAATTATTTAGATGAATGCGTACGATTATTTACGTGAATCTGATGTCGACAAAGCTAATTTCCTGAATAATTATTTTGTAGATCAATCAAAACTGAAAGATAATATGGCACCTTTACCAAACTTGACGTTTTCTAATATTTTCATAGAAACAATTAATATAACTGTTTCCGATGTCAGAGACATTCTTTCATTGATGAATTGTTCTAAATCTCCTGGTCCCGATCTTATCAATCCTTTACTTTTAATAAATGCAGCAGATGTACTTGCTCTTCCGTTAAGTATTTTTTTCAACAAACTTATAAATGAAGGTTCAGTCCCACATATATGGAAAGAAGCTAATGTTACATCGATATTTAAAAAAGATGACCCAAGTAATGTTAAAAATTATAGACCTATTTCCCTTCTTAATGTCCTAGGTAAAGTACTGGAAAGATGTGTTTACAAACATTTAAATAATTTTTTATTAGATAATAGAATAATTACTCCCTTCCAATCTGGATTTACTCCTGGAGATTTTACAGTTAACCAATTATTGGTTATTTCTAACGACATTTGTTCAGCTTTAGATGAGAGTAAAGAAATCAGAGTTGTCTTTTGCGATATAAGTAAGGCCTTTGATAAAGTTTGGCATAAGGGGTTATTACATATATTATATTCTTTAGGAATCAGAGGGAAACTCTTTAAATGGTTTGCAAACTATTTGTCTCATCGAAAGCAACGTGTAGTATTAAAAAATATTTGCCCTGAATGGAAAGAAATACAATCTGGTGTTCCGCAGGTCTCTATTTTAGGACCATTACTTTTTATTATCTATATTAATGATATTGTCTCTGACATCCAGGGCAATATACGACTTTTTGCTGATGATACTTCACTCTATATAGTTGTTGAAAATCCTTACACTTCTGCAGTGAAATTAAATAACGATCTGGATAAAATTAATTCCTGGGCAAAAAATTGGCTGGTCACTTTTAATCCACAAAAAACTGAATCCATGGTTATCAGTAGAAAACAAGACAAACCCTTTCATCCACAGTTATACATGGATGATATACCCATTATGGAAGTAGAATCACACAAGCATTTAGGAATTTTATTTTCGTGTGACTGCAACTGGAAATATCATGTTCATCAGATTATGTCAAAAGCCTCGCCAAGAATTGCTATATTACGAAAACTAAAATTTAAACTTGACCGTTTATCTCTTGAAAAACTTTATTTTACTTTTATTAGACCCGTTTTAGAATATTCAGATGTCATATGGGATAATATATCCTATGAACTTAAGCAACAATTAGAACAAATCAATATAGAAGCTGCTAGAATAATAACCGGTGCTACAAAATTTTGCAGCATTCAATTACTTTATGAGGAAACAGGGTGGGAAACATTGTTATATAGACGTAAAAAAACATAGATTAACTTTATTTTTCAAAATATTTCATGGTCTTGTTCCAGCATATTTATCTAATTTAGTTCAATCTAGTAATTTGGAAACACATTCATATGCACTAAGAAACAGCGAAAATCTGAATACTTTTTTCATGTAAATCTAATTTTTATAATAATTCTTTTTTGCCATTAACAGTTCGAGAGTGGAACGATATTCCTCTTCATATAAGAAATAATCCTTCCTTATATCATTTTAAAAAATACGTTGACCATTCTTCAAAAGTTCCAAAATATTTTTATGACGGATCAAGATTGGGACAAATTATAGACACTAGATTAAGATTAGGCTGCAGTGTATTGAAAAGTCACCTATATAACAAAAACATTATTGACGACAATCTTTGTAGTTGTGGTAAAATAGAAAGTACTAATCATTTTTTATTGCACTGTCCGTTTTATGATGAACTTAGAAACAATACTTTATACAGATTACCAAATTTATTGAATGTAAAATTATTGCCCTTTGGTGATGAATCACTAACTTATTTGCAAAAAAGAGATATTTTTTTCTAGCAGTTCGAAATTATATTATTGCCTCTAAAAGATTCTCATGACTCTCTCTCTCTCTCTCTCTCTCTCTCTCTCTCTCTCTCTCTCTCTTTAAAGCATCTTATTCGTCCATTTAAAATATTTATATATCAGATTTTATGATTTCAATGTTTTAAATTCGGCCTATACTGAATGCATATACAACAGCTTTGATAAAGGAGACGGGTTAATATAAGACACTATGTCTTGTTCCTGAATCCTTTAATTGTATGTATGTGTATGTTTCAAACTTGTATTGATATCTAAATAAATATTGATTAAACTAATGCAGCAGGTTTACGTATTGATGACCTGGTTATACCGGTAAAAGAGGATTTTATTTATTTATTTATTTATTTATTTATTTATTTATTTATTCATTTATTTATCTATCTATTTCTCTAATATTTATTTATTTTTTAAATTTAATATTATTTATTTATTTATTTATTTATTTATTTATCCTTTTATTTATGTTACAGGATAGAGATTCCTTTAGATGCAACTCAGATAACAGGGGAAAGGAAATTCAAGATTGTCCTGTATTGAAATTAAAAGATGTTGAATATCCAGAACGTCCAGAATCAGATTCCAACTTTAGCGCAATTGGAAATTCTGAGAATTTGGAATGGCATCCACATGGCGTTGGGGCCAGATATTTCAAGCAATCGTCATTGAGTAGAAATGACAATGCACTGGAAAACCCTGACCGCATGGAATGGAATTCCTACGACAGTGGTGTTCGACTTTCAGAGAATGCAGAATGGATTACAAATGAACTGTCGAATTCAGATCGGCCGGAAGTCGCTCTGTCTGTTTCACAACAGTGTGCAGAACCAAATACTGACACTCAAGCAAATGATGACGATGAAAGGAGGCGACGATGGGAGAGAAATGAAATAGATTATATGGGACAAGATTCATTCCAAAATGTATTGGCTAAATTGCAAAGTTCACTAAATTAATAAATGTATATAAAAGAAAAAATACAACATAATCATAAATGCGTTATTTCAAAAGAATACAAATGAATTCTTACATTTATATGTTTGTCTTTGTTATGATTTGACATCTTGTTTATCCTTCATTCATTTGTATTCGTGCCATCTTTCCACAAGATTGCTATGGAGAGGAAGATATAGCAACTTGGGAAGTGGGATGTTTGCCTGCGGCATATTGACTCTGCTAGCAAATTAAAGTCGCCTTTAGTGCATTTGCACCCTGTATCGTTCAGTGCTAGAAAAATTACGACCCATACTACTTAAATTAAATTTTGTATTTTAATTATTTCAATTTTTTTCCAATCTCTACGTAGTAAAGCTGGTGAAAGAAATTATTTGTCACTTATATCAAGACATTGGTGTTTTAGCCCAAGTCAAGATTATCCTCTCATGCTACATTCACCTTACATATAACTGCAATTAATTTACTACAAGTAAAGTGTTTAATTAATTAAATATTTTAATGAACATTTGTTAAAATTTAAATGATTTCATATATTCTTAAAATTTCATATTAGAAATTGAATTTAAATATTTTGGGTGTAAATTTGTTAATTTCTTCTTTTTATCTTTCATTTAAGGATATTTATTTATTATTATCAAGTTGTATATATTTTAAATTTGGAATTTATTTTTACACGCAATCATTTAATATGGAAAGAAATATAGTAAAGTCTTTTAAAGCGACAACTGAATAAATAAATAATTAAGTACACATGAGAATGTATTGTCATCAGCATAATTATATAATTATAAATCAGCATAATTATATACTTTTCATTTATTTTCCAAACTGAAAATGTCTTTGTTCTGAATAAATAGGACCGATCCGAAAATAAACCCTTCCGGAACTCCTTTTAATGATTTTTCCATCATCTGATGATTTACATGGGCGGCAATTGCATCAAAAACCTTCATACTAATTATTGAGGACCGTCTTACTGGAAGCTGTTGCCGCGAAAAACGAGAGTGTCGCATCCTGATTGATCCCTCTAAAACCTCTGACTGCTTGACTCATGACGTGCAATATCCATTGTTGATCACAATCCACCGTTGACGCAACATTTTTGCCAACAAGAACCAATGTGTAAACTGTTAGGATTCATATCACCGGCGACATTATAGGCCTACCATTACTGTATATTTTGTTGCCAATCACACAAATTGACGCCGTGGCGACATTCATGATGAACCCCACCTCGCTGTACATATAGTCTCCAATCATTACATATTGACGTTGCGGCGATATTATATGTATCCACCATAACTGTATATTTTGTTGCCCGACACTACGCCGCGGTAACATTATGAACCTATTGTACATATATTAAAGATGTCGCCGGCAACAATATGTACAGGTGCGACAATAATTACCGTTACAGGGATATGTTGTGCATATCCAGATCAAAAAAGTTGTTAAGTTATGGAGTTTATTTGTCTGAAGTTTAGTGAGTGCTTGATTTGGAAGGCATTTTTGAATAGCGTAGATAACCGTTGCGTTGGTGGTATGATAACTCGAATCTGTAATAACTTTTGTTTAGGGAGTTTTGTTTTGTATAGAAGGTAGGGTTTTAATTAATTAATAACTTTATTGTGTATAAACCAAATCACATGGTTTGTTACAATATATCAATTAACAAACTTCTAAAGTACAATGAAATCTTACATTAATGTTGTTTAACGTCAAATTATCATTTTTCAAATATAAGCTACGAGAGCAAGTTTATCTCTTAAGATAATATAAGAACCAGACCACGTCCCTAGTCACAGAATACTGACACGGTGTGAACCAGTCGATTCTCTGTCCTTTTAATGTCGAGAAAACCAGGCGAGAAAGCAGTATCTCGAAGTACTGAAACCCGGTCTGAGTTTTCTTTCCTTCTTTTTTCCACTAAAAATTCAAGTTTGTGTTGATATACATGTATATTGCTTAAGGTTGTGTGATGCTGGTTGAACAAATTTTAGGTGAAGTTTGGGGAAGTTTACCATAGAAGTTTTTAGGTTTTTTTTATGTCAGTGCCGGTTCACAAAATGTCTATTAAACTTGTTCATTTCGTGTTACTGCGATGTTCATTGATGTGTTCATACTAGGGTGTTTTTTATTTTTTAATGTGGTGGTCATTGATATCTTTTGGCAACTTTTATAAGGCGTTAAAACTTACAGCTGCCCGTTATTGATTACTGATTTTCAAGTTTGATGTTCTTAATGGTGACAAATAAACAAATAATGTGTTACTTTAAAATGGCTTGATATCAAGTTTTCAGAACCCATCCTATACATTCTTCTAACGATAGTTGTTGGGTTTTTTTTTTTTTTTTTTTTTTTTTTTTTTTTTTTTTAACTTTTTGTTGTTGTTGTTGTTGTTGTTTGTTTCTTCTTGTTGTTGATAATAAGTGGCCGAGTCTATGCCAAAAATGATTCGGACAGGTTCGTATATTGTTCGAATTTCCTCTGACCCTTACACACACAGCCGTCAGGCATAAATACTGTGTAGACGGTCTGAAAAAATTCGGACTATACTTAGTTCGTATACTATTATATTATTATATAAATTCTAATGCGGCAGAAAATACTATTCTTAACCAACCCTCCTAGTGAACTTTAAAATCCCGTTCAGAAACCAACCAAACCAGGCCAAGCCCAAAAGGATCGTAGTTACTGAGGGCAAATAGATCAATGTCCTGTGTTATTCAATCCGAAACGGACAAATCCGTTTTATTTTTGGACCAGAAATTACAATACACTACAAACTTCCGGCTTTGTTTCGAGAGAACAAAAAATTTCAGTGATGTGAAAAGTCGATAACTATTGTCTCAACGAACAATTTTTTCATTGCAGGAAAAAAGGTATATTGTTCAATTTAAGCAGAGCCATTTATCCTAAAAAGAAGTGTTTGGCGTTTGAAGCGTAAAATCACGATAAGAAGAGACATGGCTTGCGGGTTCCATCTTCCCCAACAAAGAAAAGATGAAATTATATGGAACTTACAGTTGGACGAAGCAGAAATTATAAACACTAAAGTGATTTCATATAAATTGTTGAATGTACAAAAATAAGAAATAAAAATAAATAAATGAAATTAAATAATGATAAAAAATCTGTTAAAATAAATGGTACAGTTACTTGTTTCTAACAAAAAATATTTCACTTTATTCTCACGCCATTACTGAAATAAACTTGTTTCCTATTAATTACTGCAAAAAAATCTGTATATATACTATTCTAACTTCATCCCTCTCCCTTTTCAGGCATCTGTCTATCTATCCTAATTGATTCTATTGTATCTGCTTTAAAACTTTTGACTGTACATTTGTATGCTAAATTAAATTCATTATGAATAAATGAGTGTTTATACATTTATTTTGTAGAAATATCACAAATGAAAATATGGAATGTTCCGTAGATGAAAACCAGGATAATGAAAGTGAAGTGCTGTTTGTAACTGTAAACAAAAATTTGACAGAAGGTAGTCACAAATACTGCCTAGATGATGAGGAACTTCAAGAAGAAACAATGGGTAATGAACTTGATGACCAGGCATCAGAGTTTGATTTTAATGACATAAAACCAGATAACAAATTTAAGGTCAGGATGCCAGGTGCCAAGTTCAGCAAAATGACACCAGGTGACTCAGTTAGTGACAAGACACCTGGTGGTAAGTTTAGGAACTCGACACCAGGGTACAAGGTCAGTGATAAGACCTCAGATAATGACATTAGGCCAGATGATACAAAAGGTGATGGCATTACAACAGATGACAGCATAAACCAAGATGATGGCATTGACCCAGATGGAAATAATCTTAAAATGGTCATGGAATTTGAAACTGTAAATAATACAATAAAGAAAGAAATTCCAACAGATGATGTTGATAAAGATATTGAGTCTGAAATAAGAAATAAATACATGAGCTACATAAACCAAACCAACACTGAAATTGAGGATTTAGAGGGCATGGAAGACAACGATGAAGGTGGGGATGTAGAGGATGTTGATGAGACAACGAGCAACAATTATATGTTAATGCTGAATAAGGATAATGAATATGTACCTATAACAAATGGTCGGAAAGATAACTTAAACACCATAGAAAAACGACCATTTAAATGTGATCTTTGTGGAAAGCAGTTCACAGAGTTTTGTAGTTTGAAACGACACAACTTAGTTCACACAAAAGAAAAACCACATGTATGCAGCATCTGTGGGCGACCGTTCTCAAGATACGAAAGTCTTACAAGACACATGATGATACATTCTGGAGACAAACCTCATAAATGTGAAGTCTGCGGAAAGCGTTTTACCTTTCCACACATTTTGAATCGCCACCTTTTGATTCATACAGGTGATAAACCATATGAGTGTCATATTTGTGGTAAAATGTTTACATTGTCTTATCATGTGACCAGGCATCTGTTGACTCACACAGGCGAAAAACCATTTTCATGTGAAGTTTGTGGACGACAATTTAGTCAGCGAGGGGATTTGAGTCGACATGAACTTCTTCATTCTGAAAGTAATCCGAACACATGTTATATCTGCGGAAGAGGATTTACAAAACTTAAACACCTTGAAAGACATATAGAAATTCATGAATCTCAGATTGCCTCACTGACTTGTGAAATATGCGGAAGAAAATTTGAGAAAACACGATCTAAGAAAATGCACATGAAAGCACATGTAAGAAATGCACCAGAGCCAGGTACTGTATCAGATGAGGTGATGCAGTTATATACACACCAAAAAATGTTGTTGGAAAAGAAGGGAAAATCTGGGAAGAAAAATAAGGTTTTGAAATTGCCAGACAGTGAAGAAGAGGCAGAGATAGAATTTGCGGAATCAGGGTCTCAAAGGATGGGTACGGCAAATAACCGGCGAAGTAATCAGGCACCAAATACCTCACTGCTAACAACTAAAATGGACACTGAAAACAAACAAGAAAAAGCAAAAATAATATGTAACAAAAATTATAACGGACACAAAAGTGACAAAGTTAATGAAGAGAGTATAAATAATGAAAAATCTGACAAATTATTAGAAAAACAAAACCATGAGAAAGTGTGTCAAAAAGTAACGCGGAACGCTAAAGTCAATGTGAAGAGACTTGTTAAAGAATCCGAAACAACAACATCTAATGTTGTGGGCATTGTGAAATCTAACAATAAAGTTGGGCAAACAGGCACAGTTAATGTTGCAGGCAGTGGTAAGTTTCATGGAAAAGTTTGCCAAATGGCAGTGCCTAATGTTGCGGACAAAGTGAGCTGTTGTCATATATGTGAAATATATTTTCTGAATGTTGATCAGTTTAATGAACACATGGCTACTATACATGAGGATGAGATACCAATGGAGGAAGGGGAAGAATATGAAGATGAGGAGGAGGAATCGGAAAAAGAAATTCAAAATTCTGTAGATAGGTCGAAAAAAGGCAGTACTATTGATCCAGACTATAAATATGTTCTCTAACTTGTTAATATATACCAGGCAAAAATGATATATGTTTTAGTAATCAATTGTAAAAAATGCTGATTTATAAAATCTTTAAGCTGTTCTGTTCAATAAAAAAAATCATCTGCCAATAAACAACCAGCCAGTCTTGTAATGGCCTTTGACCACCAACCCCCTGTTATTTTCCATGTCACATGACAGGACTTGCAGTCATTATACAAATATGTACAACAGTATTTACTTTACAAATATGTACAACAGTGTTTACTTTAGTCTCCTTGAATAGTTAAAATATTTTTTTGTGAAAAGTGAATTAAAATTAAGTTCAAGTTCCAACAGGAATTTTATTTGTCTAGGTCATTAAATTATCTAAGAACTGATAATGTGATTGCATCATTTGAATGAATTTATATCACATGATTATTTTTTTATATCTATAAAACAGGAGCTATATTAAATTCCGAAGTTTCAAAAACATAATCTCAAAGGTCATATGAAAGCCCTGTATATACATTGTTTTTGACACTTCAGAATTTACTTTAATTCCGATTTTTTTTTTTAGGCAAGAAGCACTTTGCTTGTATGGGTTGACTCTGAGATCTTTATTTAGTTCAAGAAAACCAATTTTTTCCCTAAAAATCAATGATCAATTTTTAGCCCTGAGTTTATGTTTCCATTCTATGAAAGAATACAGGCTTGATGAACTAAATTTTTTTTTTATTTTAAATTTTATTTTTATATAAATAATGGCACAGGCCAAAGAAATAATAATAATTACAACTTTAATAATATTAACTGCTGTTATTGTGCAATAAAATAGTAAACAAATTACAGAAAATGAATTGTAACAAGCAATGAACAGTTTTTCAAATCTGTTTAAGTTTATATTTAAATATTTTATTTATTGAGTTTCAATGATTCCATTGAACCTTGAGATTGTATTTTTTGACTTGTCAGGAATTTAATTTCAACTTTTGGTCTTCGGCCAACTAAGTTTTTTATGTGTTTATTTTTAGAGAGTTTCAAAAAAGTTAATTTGACCCCTGAAAATCAAAGGTCAAATGGTACCCCTGGGTTTGTTTCAATTCTTTGAAAGAATGTTCGCTTGATGAATTAAGTTTGTTTTTTTATTTTAAATTGTATCATTTCAGACAATCATGGGTCAAAGGAAAATGTATATATTTTTTTTTTTTCTTCTCTTTTTCTTTTTTTTTCTTTCTTTCTTTTTTTTTTTTTGCTTCCTCTCTTTATGAATTTTATTTTACCTAATGATTGATCGATATTCAATTAATTCTACTGTATTTGCAAAACACACAAAATTATCTTAGTAACAAGAGATCTGTGGATTACAAGTCATGACTGAAAAGTGCAAACTTGTCAATATTGTAATTCATGAAAGTTACATGTCGGTAATTTTTGAGAATCAACAGTTTATGTTCTTTGTCATTAGACACAGGTCATGCCTGAAAAGTGTTAGTTTGTTGGTAAAGAAAATCAGAAAATTTTTATGTCAATTAATTTTCACATAAGCCAATTTAAACGGTAAGACTTCCTTTTGTAAACCCCCCCCCCCCCCCCCCCCTCCCATTACATTCAATGTAAAATTTTTGGAAAATTATTTTTTACAGAAATGTTCAAAATGGCATGAATTTATTATTTTTATATTATTTCAGTTGAAACTAATATTTTAGTGGAGGGTACAAAAGGAAGTCTTTCCATTTTAACATTTACTGTCCTTCCTTTTCACTTTCCTCACAGAAGACAGCCATACATGTGTAAGAGAAATATACTAAACTTAAATATAAGTGAAAAGTTAGGTTTATTTTACATTTGATTTTTTTTCGGGAATTTCAGCAATAAAAATAAAAATCCTTGATTTACAGTAAAAAAATATTTAAGCAAAAAAAGTTAAAACCAATGTGAAAAAATGCATGACTGAGTCTTTCAAGGGAGACAACTACCAACAGATTTACTTGAATGACTTGTAACTACATTTTGTATGAAAAGCCATTTTTACAAAATTATTTAATGTGAGAGGTACTTAACTCTATAACATAAAATAAAACCATTTCCACAAAACCATTTACTGTTTTTGGTGCTTGCATTATTCAAATGATTATCATATAATATTTACAGTAAAACCTGCTATAGCAATTACCTCAATTTAAAGACTGTCTTTATTTATTTTAAATTGATATTTGAAAGGTCACATGGTTGGTCTTTATATACAGGTTGTTCTGTATTTGTAAATGTGTATCTGTGTATTAAATATCTGTATAATATATTTATGTATTTGTATACACAATAAGGTGTTCTTTTTGTTATCACAAGTACCGGTATGCTTTGGAGGCTTGAAAATAATGGAGTGCTGTGTATAATAGCTGGTAATCCCAGTATAAGTGAAATCTTGTCTTGGCATGATACAAATATGTTGTGCATGTGTGTGGTTCTAGAATTTTTTATTTTTTACTGATAGGTGTCTGGGTTCTTACTGTGATAGATATCTAGGTCCTTACTGTGATAGAAATCTGGGTCCTTACTGGGAAAGATATCCGGATCCTTACAGTGATAGATATCTGGATCCAGACAGTGATTGATATCTGGATTTTACTGTAAAAGATATCTGGATCACAACTGTATCTTTACAGTGATAGATATGTGGATCCTTACAGTAATAGATATTTGGATCCTTTCAGTGATAGATATGTGGATCCTTACAGTAATAGATATCTGGATTCTTACAATAATAGATATCTTGGTCCTTAAAGTGATAGTTCAGATATCTGGATACTTACAGTGATAGAAATGTGGATCCAAACAGTGATAGGTATCTGAATCCATACAGTGATAGAGATCTGGATCCTAACTGTGATAGATATCTGGATCCTTACAGTGATAGATATCTGGATCCTTAGAGTGATAGGTATCTAGAACCTTACAGTGATAGACATGTGGATCCTTACAGTGATACATATCTGGATCCTTACAGTTATAGATCTGTAGATCCTTACAGGGATATATGTCAAGATCCTTACATTGATGGATATCTGGATCCTTAAAGTACTAGATATCTAGATCCTTACATTGATAGATGTCTAGACCCTTACATTGATAGATATCTGGACCCTTATCAAGATCCTTATAGTGAAAGATATCTGGATACTCACAGTGATAGATATCTGGATCTTTAAAGTGATAGATATCAAGATCCTTACTGTGATAGATATCTAGATCTTTAATGTGATAGATATCTAGATACTTTCTGTGATAGATATCTGGATCCTTACAGTGATAGATATCTGGATCCTTACACTGATAGATATCTGGGTCCTTACAGTGATAGATATCTGGACCAAGACAGTGATTGATATCTGGATTTTACTGTAAAAGATATCTGGATCAGTACTGTATCCTTATAGTGATATGTGGATCCTTACAGCAATAGATATTTGGATCCTTACTGTGATAGATATCTGGATCCTTTCGGTGATAGATATGTGGATCCTTACAGTAATAGATATCTGGATCCTTACTGTGATACACATCTGGGTCCTTATAGTGATAGTTCAGATATCTGGATCTGAACAGTAAAAGGTATCTGAATCCATACAGTGATAGAGATCTGGATCCTTACTGTGATAGATATCTGGATCCTTACAGTGATAGATATCTGAATTCTTGGAGTGATAGGTATCTAGAACCTTACAGTGATAGACATGTGGATCCTTACAGTGATACATATCTGGAACCTCACAGTTGTAGATCTCTAGATCCTCACTTTGCTTGATATCTGGATCCTTAAAGTACTAGATATTTAGTTTATATTTACAGTGATAGATGTCTAGACCCTTACAGTGATAGATACCTGGACCCTTATCAAGATCTTTATAGTGATAGATATCTGGATACTTACAATGATAGATATCTGGATCCTTATCAAGATTCTTACAGTGATAGATATCTGGATCCTAAAAGTTATAGATATCTAGATCCTTACTGTGATAGATATCTAGATCCTTTCTGTGATAGATATCTGGATCCTTTCTGTGATAGATATCAGGATCCTTACAGTGATAGATATCTGGGTCCTTACAGTGATAGATATCTGGACCCAGACAGTGATTGAAATCTGGATTTTACTGTAAGAGATATCTGGATCACTAATGTATCCTTACAGTGATAGATATGTGGATCTTTACAGTAATGGAAATTTGGATCCTTACTGTGATAGACATCTGGGTCCTTATAGTGATAGTTCAGATATCTGAATACTTACTGTGATAGAAATGTGGATCTGAACAGAGTTAGGTATCTGAATCCTTACAGTGATAGACATCTGGATCCTTACAGTGATAGATATCTGGATCCTTAGAGTAATAGGTATCTAGAACCTTACAGTGATAGACATGTGGATCCTTACAGTGATACATATCTGGATCCTCACAGTTATAGATCTCTAGATCCTCACTTTGCTTGATATCTGGATCCTTAAAGTACTAGATATCTAGATCCTTACAGTGAAAGATGTCTAGACCCTTACAGTGATAGATATCTGGACCCTTATCAAGATCTTTACAGTGATAGATATCTGGATACTTACAATGATAGATATCTGGATCCTTATCAAGATCCTTACAGTGATAGATATCTGGATCCATAAAGTGATAGATATCTAGATCCTTACTGTGATAGATATCTGGATCCTTTCTGTGATAGATTTCTGGATCCTTACTGTGATAGATATCTGGATCCTTACAGTGATAGATATCTGGGTCCTTATAGTGATACAGTGATAGATATCAGGATCCTTACAGTGATAGACATCTAAATCCTTACAGTGATAGACATCTGGATCCTTACAGTTATAGATATCTGGATCCTTAGAGTGATAGGTATTTAGAACCTTACAGTGATAGACATGTGGATCCTTACAGTAATACATATCTGGATCCTTACAGTTATAAATCTCTAGATCCTTACAGTGATAGATGTCAAGATCCTCACATTGATGGATATCTGGATCCTTAAAGTACTAGATATCTGGATCCTTACTGTGATAGATATCTGGATCCTTATAGTGATAGTTATCTGGATCCTTACAGTGATAGATGACTAGATCCTTACATTGATATATATCTGGATCCTTAAATTGATAGATATCTAGATCCTTACAGTGATAGATGACTAGATCCTGACAGTGATAGATATCTGGATCCTTATCAAGATCCTTATGGTGATAGATTTCTGGATCCTTGGTGATAGATATCTGGATCCTTACAGTGAGATATCTAGATCCTTACTGTGGTAGATATCTAGATCCTTTCAGTGATAGATATCTGGATCCTAACCATGAAAGATATCTGGATCCTTACAGTGATGGATATCTGGGTCCTGATAGTGATAGATATCTGGATCCTTAAAGTGATAGATATCTGGAGATATCTTAATCGTTACAGTGTTAGATATCTGGATCCTTACTGTGATAGATATCTGGATCCTAACAGTGATAAATATCTGGGTCCTTATAGTGATAGATATCTGGATCCTTACAGTGATATATCTGGATCCTTACAGTGATATATATTTTGCTCCTTACAGTGATAGATATCTAGATCCTTACAGTGATAGATATCTAGATCCTTAAAGTGATATATATCTGGATCCTTACCATGAAAGATATCTGGATCCTTACAGTGATGGATATCTGGGTCCTGATAGTGATAGATATCTGGATCCTTAAAGTGATAGATATCTAGAGATATCTAAATCGTTACAGTGTTAGATATCTGGATCCTTACTGTGATAGATATCTGGATCCTAACAGTGATAGATATCTGGGTCCTTATAGTGATAGATATCTGGATCCTTACAGTGATATATCTGGATCCTTACAGTGATATATATTTTGCTCCTTACAGTGATAGATATCTAGATCCTTACAGTGATAGATATCTAGATCCTTAAAGTGATAGATATCTGGATCCTTACAGTGATATATATCTTGCTCCTTACAGTGATAGATATCGAGATCCTTACAGTGATAGATATCTAGATCCTTACAGTGATTGATATCTTGGTCTGTATAGTCATAGATATCTGGGTCCTTATAGTGATAGATATTTGGAGATATCTAAACCCTTATAGTGATAGATATCTGGATCCTTACTGTGATAGCTATCTAGATCCTTACAGTGATTGATATCGGAGTAGATGAAACATGAATGAAAAGTTAAAAACAGTAAAAACCATAGTAAGTAAATAAACATTGCAGTCAATTTAGTGACATAGCACTTATACTAATTCAATCAATGAAATTTGGTCAATTACGAGATTGTAGAGAAAACTAGAGTTCCTTGAAACAAAAGTCCACTTGGCCTTAACAGGCACAGAGGGACTTGAGGAGTCAATAATTTTTAATGTTACTTGAGCATTTACTTATTAGTATTTGTAATTTTTGTTCACACACACACACACACACACCTCTTCCTGGAACTCATCTCAAACTATTGAGTAATAATCATTTTGTCAGTGCTTGTCCAAATGTACAAAGTTTTAAAATTGACTTTCTCCATATGTTTGTCTTAGCTTTTGTAGGAGCATGATCCTTGTTGCTCTGGCAAATACAATAAATATGTTATAAAGAAACAACAACAATAATAAATAAATAAAACAAATACACAATTTCTATTTAAAGCATTTTATTATTATGGGGTGTGTAGAGTATTCAGTAACAATCTACAAAGTCAAAGAAACAAAATCCTTAAAATGCCAAGCAAAAAACATAAAATATAGATAATAAACAAAGAATTTTTTTAAATAAAATGATGGAAATCTGCAAAAACCTATATAAGGGAAATAATTACATCAGCTCAACAAAATATACATCTAATAGGTAGATATCTCCCTTTCAAAACAGGAGTTGCCTCCCTTTATAAACAGATGACACTGTATATTACTTTAACTGAAAATAAATTTATTGCAATAAAACAAGAAAATTTTCGAAGCACTTAATTGACATGGCACAGCCAATTTAAAAATAAACTCTGTCATTAAAAATTTTTATTTTTGTCTAAAGCACCGAATTTTAAATCCTTCTGAGATTTTTGTCTGTTTTGGCATATATGGCCTATATGGTACTTTGATTTGACACTCTCTATCCTTTTTTTCAGGCAAATTAATGTGCATGAATTAAACTTTACAAAAATCAAAATCAGTTATTTTTTTATACAGTACAATGGCTTTACTACATTCCTTCTTACCATCCCCAGGTAACTTGATTAACTAGTCTGGGGTAACATTAATTAAGAGTACACCTTTTAATTTAGTGCACCTTAAAAGTAGGCCAAAGTGACATGGATTTTCTACCTTGACTGTCAAGGGAGATAATCCATCTTAGCAGTCATTAATACCAGTGGAGTGTGGTAATACTGTTTTTATGCCAAACCAAGATTCTTTCATTTATATCAAAGCAGTCAGTTCTGAGATGGTGAAGGAAACCTGAGTGCATAGAGAAAACACTGAAATAATGCTTGATGTTGTCTTAAGAAAGTTTTTAATGACTTAACACTTCTCTTTGTAAAACTCGACTCAAAACCATCTTGTTATAGCAGTCAACATTTCAAAGTATACAAATATCTTAATAAATTGTGCATGCAATAAACTTTAAAAAAAATCATTATAATTTCCTTTAATAGAATAATTTACAATAATTTTAATTTATAATAACAAAATGTATCTACCTAGCATGACTGAAAATCACAATAAAATAGTTACTTATTCTTCAAATTTATATGTACATTTATATAACTTTCTTATATTTTATGGCTTAAATGCAAATGCAACAATATTTGCAAAGGAGTAAAATCAATAAGCTATTTGCTTCCTTTTTTAAACCTGTAAAAAATTATATATAATCCAAGTCCTTTAAAATTGACAGAAAAATGCCTGAATCTTAATTATGGCTTTCTAATTAACTCTGAAACAAATATCACATCAACTGGTATTCCAAGACTGAAAAAAAATGCCTGAAAGTAAGTGATCACTTTCCAATTACCATAACTCTAAAACAGAGTTTATTAGTTTACAGGCAAGGTGGCAAGGAATAACAGTTTACAAATAAAAGGATTTATTTTAGCTGGAAACTTTTCTATCTTTAAAAACACAGCATTAAATGGTCATGAAATATTAGTTACAAAATGTAAGGGATTAAAAAAAAAAAAAAAACGGTGTGTAAAATTGATGACCTTTGACAAAAAGTGACAAAATTTTTAACGTTTCATGTATTACAATACATTAAAATTGGTTTACATTTGTGGGGTTGAAAATGTATCGTTTTGCCAATTACAATAAAAATTTTGATAGAAAATTTCATGAAATTGGTTTCAGTAAGTAAATCTTGTTGGAAACCTTGATAATTAAACAATACTAATGACATAACCAGCAAATTATGCAGATTTTACCAAACAATGAAAATGATGCAACTTGATACCCCAAAAAGAGTGGTACTAGATGTGATGTTGAAAGGGAAAAAAAAAAACCAAAAAAAAAAAAAAAAAAACAAAAACAAAAAAACATAGTTTTAAAAGCTAAAAATCAGTAATTTTTCAATCAAGTATCAAATACACTGCAAATTATCTAGAAACATAGTTGCACAGCATTATTTTCTCAAGCCAAAACGTATGCAAACTTTATATGAAAGCTCACAATCTGACGGCAAATAAACTCATGAAAACTCAACATTGGTCCCAATAAGAAAATAAAGGTCTTTAAAATAATTAACAACAATTCAAAAATAGAGGTTTGACAACAAATGAATTGGACAAAAGGTAACGCCATATATAGATATTTTAAAAATCTGAAATCTTTAACAACATCAAATGGACATTTTATCTAAGTAGAAAATAATCTGTACGTATAATTTTTCATAATTTTATTAAAAGCCAAGGAAAAATAATTTGTTGATAGAAACGAGAATACCCATCATGAGACTTAAAATGTGAAGTAGTAAATCAGGAGTGAAGTAATGACATTTAATGTCACAATCAATGATTTGATGGGGTTTTATGTCCTTGTCAAGAATATTTCACTTATGTTGAGACATCTCCAGCTTTAGGTGAAGTGGTTGAAATTTCAGACCTTTGCAGTGCACTTAGGACAATGTGCAGAGAGGGTTCTTTAACATGCCACATTTGCTTTGACATGGACATCGGTTTATAAGGTCTCCTCCGAAAGAGCCAATGTCACAGCTCAAGATGCTATCCTTTAGCGAGTTGGTCAGTTTTTGGGAATGTACAGGATACTGAAGAATCCAGAACTAAGAACTGGTCATAGGAATGGATTTAACTCTGAATAAAATGGAGACAGTGAGATGATTCTAAGTTTCACATAACGAGAATTCCTACTTACTAAATCCAAAACATTTAAGGTAATTAAAGTGAATGGAATTATTGATCTGACTCTAATTTATTCCGAAATTTTCAAATTTAAAATGGCAACAATTCAAAACAGCTATGACAAGGTATATTTATTCACAGAATTAAAGAAAATGATGTCAAAATTAATAAAACTCTTTTGTTAAGAAAGACTTGCATTTCTACATTTAATAATATGGGACTTGGTAGCGGAGTAACTAAAGGGTGAATAAAAATTGAGGCACTTCTCGTTGTCTAGGATGGAATCCAATTTTGGCAAATCCTAGAGTTTGTAAGTTAACTTGCCAAGTTTTGTGGTTTTCTCAAGGCCCTCTGGTTTTCTCCACCATTCCCTCCAAAATGTTTTCTCCAGGCCCTCTGGTTTTCTCCACCATTCTCTCCAAAAATGACTTCTTAATATTAGTAAAACAATCTTGACTTGAGACATAAAACATCATTACTTCATTTAACTCCTGATCCCGTGTTGAAAATCAAAATGCGATTTTTAATACAAGGACAATGTCCAGTGAATATTTTTACCTATACCATTGCAGCTTCAATTTTATTGGTCAAGGACGGACAATCAGCTAGATCTTATGATATTTACATGGTCAAGCTAGTGCAAAAACTCGGAAGCTAGGTTTAAACTAAAAACTGGTCATTTTGACATTATCGATAATACAACTGGATAAAATTGGCGATACTGGATTTTATGGCAAGCAGTATGTGAAAAGTTCATTTAAAATGTGCTGAAGATTTTAATGCGTTAATAAAGGCAAAAAAATTGTCACAATTGTTAATTTAAAATTTAAAAAAATTAACAAATTCCGATTATGTTTTAAAATTATTAAAATATCTCATTAATCGCCAGCAATAATCAGACATTTTGGATAAAACATATTGCTTCATTGAATGGCTTTTTCAGGAAACCTAGAAAAGGGTAAGAAAGTCTGGATCACACCTTGATGTTTGAGAATAAACAATCATATATAACATACCCAATCATGGCAAATGACAGGTTTTTATGCAGCCTCACTTAATGACGTTTCTATGTGGCCTCATTTTATTGAGGCCTCTTACCATAAACAACTGTTTGAATCTGACCCCAGTTCACAGTTTTACCAGGCTAGTGCTTAGTTTTGTTTCAGTACATAGTTCAACAATCCATCTTGGATTGGGCACCTGTCCACTCGGTCATGTCATGTGACCGACGTACAAAAATTTAGAAATTCCAGATCCAAAAACAACCAGACTGATCAGTAACCCTATCAAACGAGGTCACTGAGCAAATGACTGATGGTAGCCATTTATAAATTAGCTCGGTGGAATGACGAAATTTAAAATTAAAAGTTTTTTGCTCAAAGATTTCCATACAGCCTTGTGTTGGTTTTGAGCTCATAATCTATGATGATCATTAAATGGTGAAATAAACGGCTGTTAATATACTGCTGCTTTTAATTCAAATTTACATGGTTAGTCATTTATTATAAAAAATATGTTATTATCAACTTTGTAGATCTGACATTTAAAAAATGTGAAAACCAAAAAATTATTTTTGACAAGTTTTTCACAACAAAATGAATTATAAGGGATAAAACTGAAAAAATAAGACCAAAATCAAGTGAATTTTGAAATTACATGTAGTTGATGCAATTTCATAGATGTATATTGCAGATTCTGAAATTTCACAAAAAACACAGGGACCTAAACATTCATACACACAAATTTTAAAGATTTTTCCTCTATTATTTTGCCTACAATGTTGCTTTAAAATATAGATTCTGTATCTAAAACAGAATTTTCATGGCAGGTAAACTTACATGTAGTAATGTGGTGCTTAAACCACCACTGATACAAGTATATGTACGAAAAGTCCAAAATAAAGCTGATATCCTAAACCTGCCTTCATTGCATATTTCACTGTTTTTATAGAAATTATTCAATATGATAATTACACACATCCAGGGAGATGGTTAAATGGCCGTAATTTGCAGCCCTGCATGTATTTCCCAAAAATGTGTACCAGAACTCATTATCAAAACTGAGCTTCATAGATAAATATTTAATATATCCATAATAATTATCATAACCTTTTCAAGACATTTAACCATTCTAATATTACATATATATAAATAATATTTGGTTATATCAAATATTTGAATATTTACAAATTTAATTTACAAACAGAAAATAGGTTTATAATTATTTACACCACTGAATATAGAAATCAAACAACCTTCACAAAAAAAAAAGTTTACCTCCTAGGGGTGTAACAATAGGCCTATGTTTATTATTTATGTTTATTTATACTGAATTCAAAATTGAAACGGAATCAAAACTAAAATTACAGAATAAAATCAACCACACTTTACTGCAATTTACCACTGCTGCAGCAAAATGTTACACCCCACAAATACAGTCCTGTAGTTTCATTTTAAAACTATCAACTGTGAATGAAATCAAATTAAATGATTTTACCAAATTTACTTACTGAAAAAAAAATCACCCGATTGTGTTTTTGTGAGTGGGGAGGGGGGATGTGTGTGTGTGTGTGTGTGTGTGTGTGTGTGTGTGTGTGTGTGTGTGTGTGCATGTGAAAGCCAAGTCATGTCTGTGTTTCTGAAAATAGTTATGAAATTGATATAAAATGCTACAAAAAAGTCATGTGATCTCATACATGAAGAGAACTTTTTGAAATAAGTCATATTTTTATATCATGTTTTCTGATTTACATGTAGTTCTTTATTACACATGTATGATCTCTAAATTTGACATTTTGATGTGTATCACTGTATGCTTTCCAGTTTGGTAAATACTTCCAAATAATTTTTTTCTGTTTGTTGTTTAATTAATATAACTTTAAACTGAGTAATAGTGTGAAATATCTTTAAAAGGCTCTGAACAACATCTGTTAAAAAAACAGACAACCAATGAATTTTTCACAGCAACCAACAAAGTGCTTTATAGAAAAAATGTTACATCAAATTCATTATGCCAAGGAAAAAATTTCAAATAATTAAATTCAGAGGAGTGTTCAAAAGTTTTGTTTTTACGGAGTCCGTAATCAAATAAAGCCATTGGTGATTTTTATGTGCAGTCTATAACATAGGTTAAATAACCAATCATAAATGTCATGCTTTTACAGAAATTTTTCAGCATCAACAAAAATAACACTTAAAATGCACCAATTTTATCCCTTATAAAAATAATTATAAATTAATCTTCACATTATTACAACTACCATCCAGCTACAGCCCTACAAATATATATATATATATCACCATGAAAATTTGTATTCAATTTTTTCACTAATTTCCCCTAATGTGCTAAAACCATTTTTCATTCTATTATGTTACTACCGTAGTTTTTTTCCCCTAAAATGTTTTACACAAATCTAAGCAAAAATTTTTTCCTAATAAATTTTTAATTCCGATGATCGTCAAGGAAATATGAGTCCAATTTTAGAAGTCTTTTTTGATTAGATAGAGTGGAATAAGCATGTTTTATATACAATCATTTTTTTTTATTTATATTATCAAGAACAGTTCTTATATATTATGGTGGAGAATTCAGGTCTCAAAAAAAAAAAAAAAAAAAAAAAAAAAACATCAACCATTGGGCTGGTGACCCAACAAACTGTTTCTTTCACTAGGATATACCAGAGTGAGATTTGAACCTAGATGGGAAGAGGCATACTGATCTGTACATGTGCACTTAAGACAATTAAGCCACCAAGCCCACCCCTCTCTTTTTTTTCTTTTCTTTTCTTTCTTTCTTTCTTTCTTGTTTTTTTTTAAAAAGAAGATGGTTATAAGTATGTAAAGATTACATGTAGCATCTAAACAGCAATATTTACACCTGCTATTTTTTTCCATTGTATGGCATACTTAAAGCAACTTTTAAGTTGTACTGTTAAGATAATGAATGTGAGGTCACAACTGAAAACTGATTTTTGCAGAAGCTACCAGGGTATTTCCGGAACAGACAAACATGAAAATTGCTAATATTTTACAAAATATTGCATTGATTTTAGAAAATGTTAAATAAATAAATTTTTTTCAAATACATGTAAAAGAAATGATCATAGATTTTCCCCCTTAATCATGCAAGTATGAGTGACCATGAACTATTTCTAATTATACAAAGGGACTTGGCAAGAAATTGATAAACCTGCAACTAGTATGAAAAACATTTACGTAAAAAAAATCCCCACTGTTTCCACTCATTTTGGAATCAATCCAAATAAATGTTGCAAAGTAAAAATTTTCCATTTCCCCATATCTTTTCGCATAAATGTTATGGAGCACCTGATATGAAGCATTCAGGTTTGCTAGTGAACCCAATTAGACGTCAGTGTTCAACTTGATATAATAACATAACATTGTTTTAGTTTTAGCTGCAATTATCCTTAAACTGGTGAGAGTCAAAATAAAAGAAAGTTGTTTTTTTAAATATTTTATTTTGGTCTGTAATTAAAACATGTGTAGAGTCACATGAAAGTGAAGCTTTAGAATATGACTAGTAAAAAATCCAGACTAGTTGAAAAAAAAAAAAAAAAATCTATCAATCATAATATGGATAAGATTGTTGGAATATTATTTCAAAGACAATTGGGGTTAACTAGCTTGTAACTTTTGATTTGGGGACATACTGGTGAATATACTGTTGCAAATATAGCTTTATCAGTAATACATTAGCAATTACCATGTTGATAGAGCATCTGATTAAAAATATACGAATTCCATTCAGGCTCAGTTAGTTCTCGAATATTAATAGTGGAGCAAAATAGCAATTCCCAAGAAAAAATTGCCAGCATTTGGCTAAGGGAACTTAAAAGCTTTTTTAAACTAGGGTCTACCCCAAGTATTATTTGAAACCTAGACGGGAAGAGGTAGAGAGGTTAATGAGCTGGGTCTGTATTCCTCTCAGCTGGTGAAACTATAGAAAACATTTACATGTACATGTATATTAAAACAAAAACTAAGCATAAAGAATAAAAATGTCAAAAATTTATCACAATTTGTGTCAAAAAAAAAAAAAAAATTGCATTGAACTTGCAATAAATTATTGTTCTGAATTGTGAAGAAACTGCAACAGACATTCTGATGAATCATGGGAAGATTGAATCGGATACAATATATTCTGTATTGACATGAAAGCATAACAAAATTTCTGATGCTTCATGGGAATTCTTCCACAGGAAATGAGATCAAAATTTCTAGTTTTAAATACTAATGCAGGTATATCAATTTACTTACTTATAAATTACTTAATTTCTAAAAAAAGAAAAAAAATGAAAATGATCATACATACAAAATGATTTTTTAAATAAAAATCTTTTTTTTTTTGCTGGAATTATATAATTTACACAAAAAAATTAACTGCCATCACTAAACTATATTTATACATTATACGTCAAGCACTGTCCCAGGCATTGATGTATTTTATCACCTCGTTTTTGTGTGTCCGTGAAATTGGAAGTTATGTAATAAATCACTCATTCTTATTTCATCTAAGAAATTGCACACTCTTATTCTCTGCGTATCTGATCTATAGGGGCACTTTCTCTTCTGGAAGTGTTTCAGGTTGTTCCGTCTTAGGGCTATCACTCTGTAATGCTTCATCAATGTTACCATCCGATTTACTTCCCGTTACTTTGGCCTAAAGAAGAGAAAAGATCAAAATTATGATGGCCTGAAGGAAAGAAAAATCATAATTACGATGACCTGAACAGAAGAAAAAATCATAATTACAATAACCTTAAAAGAGAAAACATTGTAATTCAAATGACCTAAGTGATAGAAAACAATGAAATTACGATGGCCTAAAGAAGAAAAAACATCATAATTACGATAACCTGAAGAGAAAGCAAGCATCGTAATTACGATGACCTAAAGAAGTGAAAACATCATAATTACAATGACCTAAAGAAGAAAAAACATAATTAAGATGACCTAAAGAAGTGAAAACATCATAATTACAATAACCTGAAGAGAAAGAAAACATTGTAGTTACCATGGCCTGAAGAAGAGAAAACATTGTAATTATGATGGCCTAAAGAAGAAAAAACATCATAATTACGATAACCATAAGAGAAAGAAAACATTGTTATTACGATGGCCTAAAGAAGAGAAAACATCATAATTATGACGGCCTAAAGAAGAAAAAACATCACAATTACAATGGCCTAAAGAACAGAAAACATCACAATTATGATAACTATAAAATATACAGTTCGTAAAAAATACATATATCTGATTCTCAGAGGTCAAAAACATATAAAAAACATATACACTACAAATAATTACATGTCCGACACCATTCTACACATAATTTACAATGGGTGACCTTTACAGGCAATGCACATAAAATACTTATCAATTATATTTTAAACAGTGTTTTAAAACCTAAAAAAGTTGTTAATTAGGAGATCATTTGATCCTGTTCTGAAATGGCTAATTTTATGATCTGTCATCTGTAAAATAGGGATAAAATTTAAATGGCTTAATACTAGATGTGCCTTTTTTCATAAAATGTCCAAAGGAGTGGAGTGGAGTAGTGGTATTTTACGACCCAGTCAAGATTCTTTCACTTATATTGAGGCGGTCAGTTCTGGGATGATGGAGGAAACCGGAGTGCCCGGAGGAAACCACCGACCTTCGGCAAGCGAACTGACAAACTTTCTCACATTAGGATCTGTCTCAAGTGGGACTCGAACCAAGGCGGTGAGAGGCACTGTGATCCATAAGCGTGCGCTTTAGACCACTCGGCCACCGAAAATGTCCAAATTAATGAATGAATGAATAAATGAATGAATGTATGACATGAATCCATGAATGACTCATGAATCAATGAACGGGCTAATATAAGGTACCATTTAAATTTCTCCTTTCTACTTTAATTATAAAGTTCTTTACATTTTGTATAATGCATTTCAAAAAAAAAAAAAAAAAAAAAATAATAATAATAATAATAATAAAAAAAAAAAAACCCACCCAATATGTTCATCTTTGTCTAAAATTATTAGTAATCACCTGCTATGTCATGACACCTTGCGTTACTATGACAACATAATTCTAAAACAAACCTTTACTTCCCTGACACATTTGACATACGCAGTGAAACCTAATATATTGTAAAACATCCAACTCTACAAAAACACCTGCCAATTGATACCACTGTTTAAATGTCCCTTTCCTTTAACCAAAACTATGTTCTATATAAAGAAACCTGTCTATTAATTCCATATTTCTCATAAGGTCTTTATACATAGGTTTTAGTGTTCCAGCATTCAAATAATCATTTCTACAGTTATTTTGGAAAACAATTTCGACCAATTAGTGTCTGACTCTACAGTGGAAGATTGAGGGATTCGAACCACAGTTCACTTAAGACTTTAAAATTTAAGATACTGCTTCTTCGCATAGTGCTTGGCTGGGAAGACATGAATATTGACCTGTTCATCTGTTGCCAGTTACTGGAAGAGTGGAATGCTTTTCTGTGGCACACAGACTCAGTGAGGTAGCACCTTAACAAAAAATTGACATAATTATGCATGCTAGTACAAAGCAGCCATAATACACACAATACAAACTTACACATCACACACATGCACAAACCTATTCTTAGATCAATTCCTTAGAGATTTATAAAATTGCGAATAGCTGAAAAGTTGCTGATGTGATGTTAAGCAATGTAACAACTAATCACACTAATTTGTAAATTGTCTGGTCATCATTAAACAATGGATGTTATACATGTATGAAATATTGCCGGTAAACAGAATATATTGCAAGTATTTCGTTGTAACTGAGTTGAAATTTCTACACACAACATTCAACATAAGATCAAAACTTTTCATAACCTAATATAAGATCAAAAAAAAAAAAAAAAAAAAAAAAAAAAACAACGGAATCTCTACACTATGGTATATGGTATATAATATTTTTAAAAATTACAATAAAAGAGTTAAATAATAGAATAATGTGCTGTGCTGTTTAAAAAATACAGAAAAAAATAATTGAAAAACATCTCTACATTTGTAATATTTTTGTGATAAGTCGAATGTGAAAAGATATTTTTTCACTATCGAGATTTTAAAAAGATACAAAAAAAAAAAAAAAAAAAAAAAAAAAAAAAAAAAAAAAAAAAAAAAAAAAAAAAAAAATTACACAAATTTTTACAACAGATTTATCTTTGCAGACAAAGGGTTCACACAGCCTTCATGTATAAGATACATCTATCTTGGCATAAAATTTGGGCCTAATGATTATGTTCTGAAAACTACCGTAATTAACGCATAACACTTCATCTTGGACATACTCAAATTGTACATCACCATATTTTCCCTTTGAGCAAATCAACCAATTAATACAATCATGCAAATGAAATTTATAGACAGTTAAATTTTTCTACACTGCCATGTCAGAAGGACGCAACATTTTCAATTCTAATCACAGAAAATTAGAAAGATCTTCTGCTAGTAATTGACAAATTCCAAATTTCATTTGAAATTTCAATTCTGATTACATGATATTGGTCAGATTTTCCACTCGTCACTGACAACATTCAATATATCAAATGTTCAAATGAATGATTTCTATTTGTTATCCACTTGGCAACTTTGCCACCATGAATACTGCTACAATATTTGAAATCCAAAATCCACTTCTTTTATTGTTCTTTTTCTAAACCTCCCTTGCTTGGCACACCAGACCCCTTTATAATTGCCAACATCTGACTGAATAAATGGAAGCAACTAATCAAGATCTGATTGTACAATGCATCACCAAAATGACACTTTTTAAAATTTTTTATTTTTTTTTATCCAAAAATGAACAAAGAAATATAAATGAAAGCAACTATAAATCAAGATCTGATTGTACAATGCATCACCAAAATGACACTTTTTAATTTTTTTTTTTTTTTTATCCAAAAACGAACAAAGAAATATAAATGGAAGCAACTAATCAAGATCTGATTGTACTATGCATCACCAAAATGACACTATTTAAATTTTTTATTTTTTTTTTAAATCCAAAAATGAACAAAGAAATATTTTACTACTCCCTGATTTAGGGCCCACGATATGTGATTGTTATTTGTTATAACAGTGTTATATTCATGGACTTTATTTTTAGCAATTCATAAAAACATCTTCACAAATTAAATGTCCTTTAAAAATAGTGGCTGAAAGCATTCAGTCCTATAAATAAGTCTAACAAAGTATAAAATTTATTACCGTACTTTGTTTGGTCTTCTGCGATTAAATAATCAAAAGGCCATACCAAAAAACCATTATTGTTGTCATAAAGTTGGGAATGCTCATTACTGTATATACACATGGGTTACCTAGTTTACTGCATGATAAATCTTCACAACATTTCTGACAAGCACAAAGAACCTCACTAAAAAACGTTTTTATAAGAAAATGTCAACTTATGCATTTTAACATATAATTTAGTTACAGTTCCACATAAATCATACAGAGTTTCACATGGTATACATGTAGATGTGAAACTGAGTTTTACATGATATGCATAAGAAACCCATTAACAAGAATATTAAGTGCTTTTTTAACTAAATGGTCATCAATAAAAGTTGCCTGTGTGAACCCTAACATCTAACTCACCAAACCAAATCGTCCTTTATGTTTTCTATTGAGCGAGATGTCTAATGAATATAAAATACATACAAATCTGAAACACACATGCACACACACAAATAAGAGTATTTTGATTAATATCAAAATTCCAGATTGATGGTTTCAACCTTTTAAAATAAATAATGCATGGTAGATAGAGAAATATGTTATCAGTTAATTGTCATAAGAAGCATGAGTACATGTGTACTCTAATTTACTTTCAGGAAAACTGTAAATGCAAATATGAATAAATAATTTCAAAGTTAAATTTTTCAAAAGTTCTATTTTCAAGTCTTGTTTCTCTTGCAAATTTACATAAAATTGAAATATATGTGAAAATTTTTTAGTTAACAGTACAGTACACAATGACACTTAAAAAACATATACAGTGCAACTTCCGAATTCTGGCCCTTCTAAAAACCGATCACCTCCACATACCCAACACGCGAGACCGGTCCCGAAATTATCCTTCTTTGTTTATATTAAAATAGACTTCCATAAACCGGTCCCTCTGAATTCCGAAAACCAGCCTTTTTTAAGTGCCGAAATCATGTTACATCTTAATAATTAACTTCCGAAAACTGGCCTTTGGGGAGTTGCAATGCATCAATGAACCGTAACAAACAGGCGATTTTCTATCTGCTAATCTGATTACTGAAATAACGTGTTATAAGCAAAACATCATTGTACTGATAGACCGAATTACCTGTTCAGATGTACTTGAATAAATAATCAAATGTATTTTAATTTGTTTCCTTTATTTTGCAATAATCAAATTATTGCATTTTTTGCCTTTCTGATGGTTTTAATTTTTTATTATGGTGATCAAAACGTTTTATAAACAATTATGTTTATTTCACTCGCACAACACAAAAACATAAAGATTTTTTTTTTTTTTTTTTTTTTAAAAATCATTATTTTCTTTTTCTATTTAGACATTTTCTTGTTTATGCAATAAAATCATTCATATACAATATTATTACTATTTAATATCAAAACATTCCTGTCACCATGATCCGGAAACCGGTCACTAGAAATACCGAATAGATTTGTAATTAACGATTTGGCACCTAATCTTAATCTGCCAGTTTGTAAGCTTTGGATTTATGCACAAGGTACTTATTAATTATTAAGTTCAAGAATTATATGTACCATCAATGCTTATGAGAATGAATTGACATTTATGTATTTTGTCAATGTACTCTTTGATAATATTCTGAAATGGAGGAGATTCGGATTGGATCAGACTACCTGATTTATAAGGCCCTCTAAATACCGGCCACTCTGAAAACCGGCCAAATTCCTCGGTCCCGCAAGAGGCCGGGATTTGGAAGTTGCACTGTATTACAACTTTGCACTTGATTTTTGTAAACTTTTTTTTCATTTTCCAAAATGACAAAAATATATATTTATTGTGAATAAAACTGGCAATTATAAGAATAGCATGGCTAAAGTGAATTCTAGTTCATTGAAAATCTGCCACTAGAGTCTTTAACACAGGACACCAATGCATACACTGGGTAATTAACAAAGGCCATTTATACAGGTGGTCGAAGAAACACCTAGCATTTCCAATCCATAAAGTTGTTACAGATAAAAAAAAATGTATTTCAGAAATATGGTTTTTGAATCCCGCAGTGAAAATCACCGTCTTCTCTGATGAAAAACTGTCCAATACACAAATGTTATCACTTAACATCAGATTACATTGAACGTAAACTGTGTGTCATCATCACCATGTAATGTAATCATGATTACATATTGTAAGACAGAGAAGATAGAATTTTCAGCAGGGGCTTATTACGATTATTCTCGTCTTTTTTTTTTTTTTTTTTTTTTTTTTTTTTTTTTTTTTTTTACATTTATGATAAATATTTTATATGTTCATACCTTTACATTGGCATATACATCTCCTACTTTCTCTTCCATAGATTTAAAAGTTTGGGAATTCCTGAAACATGAAAAGATACAAAAATAAAATAATATAATGTAAAAAAAACAAAACATGGATGGATGGATGGATGGATGGATGAATAGATGGATGGATGGTTGATGGATGATGGATGGATGGATGGATGGATGCCAAGTTTATCAATTAAATTGTGCATCTTCCAAGGTTGGAAATGTTTGAAATGTTTGAAAATAAAAAAAATTTTCCTTTTGCCCCTATAAAATTAAAAATGACTCGATATAATATAAGACTGTAAGTAGGAATTTTCTGATACCAGCTTGTGTCGGAAGGGTGTCACCTAATTCACTTATCAACTGAGATTAGCAACTTTTCTGTGGTTCAGCTAATATTTTCAGTCTCTAGCAAAATGAGGAATGACCCCCCCCCCCCCCCCCCCCCCCCCCCCACCTCCTACACCAGATAGTATCAGAAAATGCTGGATTTTTATACAGAAATTGATCTAAATCTACAGACACAACTGCCTGGCAAAAAAAGTGTTAGGGTCACAGGAATTCCAGACTAGAAGCCACAAAGATTTGTGGATTTTAACTTGGACATCTAATACAAACTTTAGACAAGATATTACCTTATTTCTCCCATTTTCTTCGACACAGAAGCTCCAAGGGAGGATACTGCAGCATTAGTTTTCTCTCCGGCTGTTTTTAATGTTGAAGATGTTTTCTGGTATCTATAAATATATGAATCGCATGAAATTATTAAATATGGTACAGAAAAATTAGTTGTAGAATAAAGAAATAGTAATAAACAAGAGCACCGCCGAGCGTAGCATTATACGCCCGTGTTATATTGATCGAGTAGTACTATTTACTAGTGTGGCGACACCTTTAGGGGTTTCGCGGGAAAGAATGGAACAATCTAGAGGATTTCTATCAGTAGAGCTCATCCACAGAACTTGCCACTCAAAAGTTTGACACAGACCTAACGGATAAGTGCCAAACCTACCAATAATTTGGTAAAGAATTGGTTACTTTAATATGGGTACGAATTCAAAACGGTACGTTAAATTGTTTTTGGATGATAGCGCCGACTTTAAACAGTTATTGTGGATTTTATGTAAAAGATAGAAAAAATATAAAAATACCGTCTTTTCAGTCAGATCTTAAACATTTTTCGGTCAATGGACGACTTTTTCGTACAATGAACTGTTATTGAACTGGAGTGCATTAAACGTAATTGTTTTTGGAAAAATTCATTTTTTGCATGTTTGACCCCAAAATTAAGTATGATACCGATTTTTCCCAAAAATTTCACCAAGTTAGATAGCTAGATGGCATTAGACTCCATAACCTCAGAAATTTTTAGCAAAATCTATCGAGGAGTTTTCAAGGTCCCCAAGATGCAAATATATGCTGCTAAAAAGGAGAAAGTTGTCGCCTTTATCATTTCACATCCAGAGGATGTTCCGAATGAATTCGTCACTAATCCTCTTGATTGTTCCATTCTTTACTGAGAAGTATAAGTACAACTAGGATATATGTATGTAAAAATATATTGCTAAATGGATAGTGGTAGACTGCTATATAATTCATATTCATTTCCAGGAAGGAAGAAGTTTAAAATATAATGTTAGGTCATGGCAGTGTTTTCATGTGTTAAGCATTGCATGCAGGAAGATTTTAGGAAACAAATACATTTTTTGTCTGAAATGTTTTGAGAGCCTTTTTTTTAACCAACCTGAAATAATTTATATCTATAAAGCTTAATTATAATTTGAACTGTTGTCGTGATCTGTGCAGTATGATAAAAAGGTGTTTTAAGTTAAAAAAGGGGCATAACTCCTCCAAAAATAATCTGAAAAAGTTGTAATTCGAACTTGCACCAGATAATAACATCGTAAATGTGTATACCAAATTTCATTTGAATCCATAAATAGTTGTAGGCTCTGATGATCGGAAACCACATGGTCATACATACAAAAATTTCTAAGTTAAAAAAGGGGCATAACTCCTCCAAAAATAATCTGAAAAAAGTTGTAATTCGAACTTGCACAAGGTATTACCATGGTAAAGCTGTATACCAAATTTCATTTGAATCCATAAATGTTTGTGGTCTCTATTGAACGGAATACAAATTGTTAACAGACGCCCGCCCGCCCGGACAGCACCGTAACATAATACGTCCCGTCATATGACGGGCGTATAACAAACCAGTCAAGACTCTTTCAATAAAGTTGAACTACCAGTCAGTTCTGTCATGGTAGAAGAGACTGAATTATTCTGAGAAAAAAACATTAACATTTTTCAAGCTAACTGGCAAACTCTCTTCAGAATTGGATCTGGATGGATGAGATTCGGTCTTTGGCAAGTAGAGATTTATTGATTGATTGAACGAGATTTCATGTGCCAGTCAAGATTATTTTACTTCTACCGAGACATCACCAGCTGTAGGTGAAGTGGCAGAAATTTTGACTTTGACAGGGTGCTTATGGCAATCAGCCACACCTGCCATAGTTTTTAAGGTCTCATTCAAAGGTATTTAAAAATGCTGCGACTTACAAAAAAAATATCCAATCACTATCAGAGTATAATAATAATAATAATAATAATAATAATAAATAATAAATAAATAAATACCTGTATTGTTTATACTCATAAGTAAGTTACATGTGTATCTATAGGGTTTAAAGCTCAAATAAATATTAATAATGATGATAAAAAAAAAAAATAAATATTATATGGCACATTTATACTCATAAGTAAGTGACATGTGTATGTATAGGGTTTAAAGCTCAAATAAATACAATTGCTCTCAAACTTAGTTTAATGAAACAAAAATAAAATATAAATATTTTTTAGTAAATCTAGAAGCCTAATTTAAAACAATATCATCATTATAAATTTAATTAATGCACAAATTGTGTTCAATCTATAAATGAGGTAAATGTGGCAAGGCCTAACTTAAAAACTTTTTTGTTTGCTGTTTTCCGACCCATGCTATCCACATATGGGTAGGTAGGTAGGAAAAAAGTTTTATTTTATTTTTTGAAAACTTAATCTATTACACTTTTGAAAAAAGTTTCATTTGGTTTTATATGTCTCTTTTAAAACACATGTTACAATTTTTTTGCTTAAAGTTAAATTTCATTTTAGGCCCAACTATTGCTGAGGTCTCAAGAAAAATTAGGGCTACATTTCAAAATAAAGGCCACCATTATTGCCCTAATTTTTCAATTTATTACATTATTCAATTTTATTTCAAAAAATCTGTTTTGTAGTTTGTCATTCATAAAATCTCACATCAATAAAAATGATAAATGTCATATTTGAAACTGTTCAAGTTTTATCACAAAGAAAACTAGTAACAGAATAACAGTTTTCAACACTCAACAGTCATTTAAATCTGCATTAAGTTTATGCATTAATGAAAAAGAAATTTTTCTAAAAATAATTTTTTATCAATATAAATTTATTGTTATTACGATCTGTGTGATTATATTTCTCAAGTTCACTCTATTAGCCCATAATAAAAGGAAATCCTAAAAACTTGGGCTTAATCGATAATATATTACTTATCACCTTGGAGCATGCATAAAAACCTTACATGTAAGTAGACAATGGTGTCAACAGAAAGAAAACATCTTCTTGCAAGAAGGATATTGCTGAATTGCATCCATCAAAAATAGCTAGATTTATTTATAGTAATGTTATTTATTCCTTCATGCAGTCATAAATGATATAGTTAATCAACTTGCATGTTTATTTACCATCAATGCTTCCGCTGTCAGAAATCGTGCTTCTTGACATTGCCTCATTTTAGATAAGAATCATGTGATCAATGTTCTAAAATAAGATCTTTGGTAGATCAAACTAGCAGTAAGTTTCCCTGTGAATTTCATCATGAGTAAACATTTACATTTTTTATGAGAGACCGAGGCATAGTTATGAAAAAATGTGCCATTTATATTATACATACGAAAACTTAATGCAGCTTTAAATGATGTGCCAAAGTTGGCCCAGTGACTGTATGTTTTGGGGCCTGTATTTTATGGAACAATTGAACAAGGTTTTCCCTTCTATACTGAATACCTAACACAAAATATCCATAAAATAAAAATTTTAAAATGTTTAAATTTATAACAATGATGGAACAATATGACATAGTATTAATAGTTATCCAAACTCCACACATAGAGTATTGTGCCAAAAGTCTTCAATGTCAAGAAAAAATTCCTAATGGTTTCTAAATTTAATATTGCATTCAAAAAATTATCCTGAATTTATTCCTTGTCCCATTCTAATAAAGTTGTCATTGTTAAAAAAAATTAATCTAACTTGTTCATTTTTATTTAGTACAGATATTTATCTGAAGTCAACTCTAATCATATACAATTCTTTTTTTATCCCATTTTTTGTCTAATAACAGTGTTACACTTTACAGGCCTGTTCAAGAGACTGGTCGCTTTTACAATTTTTTTAATTCCCACTGAATGGCCATGAGCAATGACACTGAATCTAATTCATCATAATCATCTAGATGCTTTAAATATAATCTCCCTAAGATTTGGACATCAACAATTGATTGGAGAAAAATTGTCAAACTATAAATTGAATCAGGCATCTTAACTCAAACTTTAACTAATTCTATCATTCAAACCCCTTTCTAGAAAGATACCATATACTTGCTCTGAAATATATATTGAAACGCATGTTGGTTTCAGAATTTATTTAAACATTTAAACTTTGTCCGAGAGATGCCATCTTGAATCTTCGGCAAACCTTATGATAGTGACAGAAGTTGCTCATATGCACTTGGGCTAACAATAATTCCTGAATGACTTGAAGCCAAACAAAAGCATATTATAAGAGTCTCAGGTATCAGATTATAAATTTTAGTTAATTTTTTTTTATTTTATTTCATCCATGCAAACATTTTTCTCATATCATTATTAACCTCGATTTTTAATATTTCTATAATGAATATTAACTGGAAATTAATAGACTTAACAATTGTATTTTCTACTAGTAGTTTTTAGATAAGAAACACGGACAGATAACTCTGTCAATAAAATTTCAACGAAAACATTCCATCAGTTATTAGTACAAAACAATGAACAGATAATGAATATAAACAAACATTCATCAATGGTTAGTACATGCAGATCTTAGGTACATATATACTGCTGTTTTAGTACATTTCATCAGTAGGTAGTATATTTCTAGATAGTATATTTCATTTGTAGTCAGTATATTTTATCTGCAGTTATCGTGCATTTTATCTAAAGTTAGTAAACGCACATTTTATATAAAGTTTGTAAATGTACATTTTATCTGCAGGTTTAGTACATTTCAACTGATGTTAGTACATTTCATCTGATGTTAGTACATTTCTTCTGAAGTGATAAAAATTTCATCTGATGTTAGAACATTTCATCTGATGTTAGAACATTTCATCTGAAGTGATGAAAATTTCATCTGATGTTAGTACATCTCATCTGAAGTGATAAAAATTTCATCTGATGTTAGTGAATCTGTTGTTAGTACATTTCATCTGATGTTAGTAGGTACTATTTCATCTAAAGTGATAAAAATTTCATCTGATGTTAGTGAATCTGTTGTTAGTACATTTCATCTGTTATTTGGTAATTTACATTTCATGTCAGTGTACCAGACACATGCTGTTTTAAGCTGTCAACCTTGGTAATAGTACATTTTAAACCCTGCATTAAAATCAGAGACATAAAATCGATGGACAAAAATTGTTGTTTGTAAAAATCTGTAAATATTGGAAATTACATTTCCATGTACACGTATTTTTCAATGATCAGTTGACATTATAATAACAAGAGAGCTATAAGAGGTACCATGTATTTAAGAAACATATGAATTTGTCAAAGACATGTACCTTGAAAAATTTTATTTTCATTCTCAAAACTGGGGATTACAAATGAGTGGAGTCAAGTAATGATGTTTTACATCCGTCAAGATTCTTTTACACAGAGAGGCATATAGTTCTGAAATGGTTGAGAAAACCAGAGTTCATGAAAAATACCACTGGCTTCTTAACTAGCTTGAAAAATAACTTCAAACTGCTTATAGAGGAGAATGGGACTTATGATGAAACAAGAGTACACAGGAAATACCACAGTCCCTTTCCAAGTGAAAAGACAAACTTTCTCATACTAAGATAGTCGCAAATTATAAGTTGAGTTGAGTTGAGTAATGGTGTTTAATGTCCCAGTCAAGAATATTTCACTTATATTGAGACGTTGCCAGCTATAAGCAAAAGTGCAGAAATTTTGCCTGTGCATTGCACTGATGGCATTATACAGCAGGGTTCTATATCGTGCTGACACGGGACCTCGTCCATCTGAAAAAAAAACGTGACTTTCATTTTGTAATGCCAAGTGCTTGGCAAAAGAACAGTCACTACCCACTTTCAAGTCTTGGGTCAGACCCGGCCGGAGTTCAAACCCACGACCTTCCACTTACGGAGCGAGCACTCTACCAACTGAGCTACCGTAGTGGTTGCAAATTATAAGTGAAAAATTATATTTTGTAGGTTTAAAGAACAAGGGAAAGAGCTTGGAAAAGAAAATTAAATTGTTTAATATAGAGGCAGACATTTCTGGTATGGATGAGGAAACCTGAACACCTGTAAAATACCACTGACCTTATACAAGTAAAAGACAAACTTTCTCATACTGTAATAGATGCAAATGAAAAGTGAAAATTCAAATTTTGAAAATTACAAAAAATGAGCTAACTAGCTTGGAAAACAAATCAGAATTGCTGAAGTACCATTTTGATTTCTAAAAGAGATTTGTTATTAGCAAAAAAAGATAGCCAAAATAGTGATGAAAAAAGAAAAGAGTGGAGTGGATTAATGATGTTTTACGCCCCAGTCAAGAATCTTTCACTTATTTTTGAGGCAGTCAGTTCTTGGATGGTGGAGAAAACCAGAGTGCCCGGAGAAAACCACCAACCTTCGGCAAGCGAACTGACAAACTTTTTTCACACTAGGATCTGTCGCGAGTGGGATTCAAATCCAGGTGGTTAGAGGCACTGTGATCTGTAAGCCTACGCTTTTGACCACTCGGCCTCTGAGGCCCCAAAAAAAGAGAAGAGAGCCAGAATAGAGTTGACATCCTAGTCAAGATGCCTTTACTTATGCAGTGGAAGTTAGGTCATTGATGATGTAGGAAACAGGAATCAAGAGAGATCTGCTTATATAATTTTTCATTAAACAATTTCCATAGCAAAAACTTTTATATTTTCCAATAAAGAAAAGCGCAATATGTACATAGCTAAATTTCTTAAATTTTCAAATTCTAAGTAAAGGAATTTTACACGTTAAATCACTGGTCTCTAACGATTTTTGCTAAAAGGATAGAAAAGGTCGTGACATGTAAAGTTTATGTAGAAAGCACTTATGTTCCAGCATGCTTTCTCTGTTGGAGAACAAAATTCAGGTTCCAATGCAAAAAAAAATTTAAAATTATAGAAATATAGACAGGTAAACTTTGCCATAAGAAAAAAAGAAGAACTAAAATTTAAGCTGAGTAACACAATATATATATATATATATATATATTAATACAGATACCAAAATAACGAGAGCTACAGGAACCTGGTTAACACTGACACGAAAAATATCTGAATATGCAGTTTTTTGGTTAGCATGCTACATGACCTTGACCTACTTACGCAGATGAATGTGTAATCTTATCGTTAATCTCGTGAATTTTTTCATTTGTCTTTACATATCTGAAAAACATAAATCATAATATTTCCTATTTATCAACTCAATAATCCTGCAAATTTCCTCTTTTTGAAACATCTTTTAATGACCTTTTGACCTTTGGACTTGATCTCTGGCAGCCAGACATATAGGTGACCTATATTCTTTTCTAAAAATATGTTAATACATGTATATTATGTTAAAATAATTGACAAGAAAGGTCTGATATCTTGAATTTGGAGGCTAACAAAAAGCCACTAATATTTAAACAGGACAACTGACAGACAAAACTATAAAACTATAAAACTCCCCCCCCCTCCCCAAAAAGGGGAAGGGGGGGGGGGGCATCAACATTAAACTTTTACATTTTACTGCTACAAGTAATCCAACAGTTTTATTATTACATGGTAAACTGGGAACTTTCTAAAACAGACTGGAAAAATAAAATCCTTTTTTGTCATTGAGCCTGTATTTGATCACTGATAGTAGCTAGAAAAAACCTGGATACACGTTCCACACAAAGACTCTTTATCTAACTCTACAATGGACTTGATTGTTAAAGCCATATCTTCTTTTTTTTCACTCTGACTAACTCATACATTTTTTTTAAATATTAAAATTACAGATTCAAAAAATGAAAAATTTAAAAGTTAAGGAAAAATTTATTACAATTTCACTACAAAAGTTCAATTTTTAATTTTTTTTTTTTTACCATACCGGTAACTTGTATGTTTTTATTTATTGTTAAATTCTATTTTAATTTTTTATTTTCTTTATGATCTCAAGTAAGTTACATGATTACAAATTGCAGTTAAGTTAGCTGGTGTCAGAATAATAAAATGGTGGGTCAGCAAATAAAAATCTGCAACTGCTTTCTTAGTGAGACAGCACTTAAAAAGATGCCCAAATGCTCCCTTGTACAAAGTAAACCTTTAGAATAAAAAACACACAGCCAGTTATGGTCAAATCATGGTCACACCAGGGTAGCATAGTGTGATCTGACTGGCACCAGCACCACAATGTGAAGATTGAAATTGCCGATACCGTAGGTAAACTAAACCTGTTTAAGATGTATATTATAGTGAGTGAGTGAAAAGGCGTTCACAAAAATCAGCCATTCATACCAGTAAAATAATCAAGATTAGTGTACATAGAGCACACAAGTAAGCAATTTTTCCCCCTGTTCCTTACTATAGTTCCCTCCAACTAAAATAAATGCTACTGAAAATGTTCTAGAGGAGTTTTCATTATATTTTATATTGTACACTGACACAGCAACACTACATCTCTAAAAAGAACCATACTATACCTTATACCAATATCCTAGAGTTAGAGGAAGGGAAGCAGAAAAGACATTCCAGTAAAAAAGCCTTTAAAAGAGGGACTTTTATTTTACATGTCCATATACAGTCAAACCTGGTTTATTACATAGTCCCCATGATTCAAAATTCTATGTGATTAACCAATATGCTATAATATCCAATATGTGACAAAGTAGGTTCAAGTATATACCCAAAACACTGCCACCATGATGAACTTTCTACACGTATTGCATTCCTCTTTTGGGATGGGGTCGGGGAGGGGGGCTTTAGGTACTCTAAAGGGCTGGAATAAATGCAAAAAATTAAAAGGCTTATCACGGTCACAGTTTTTATTCAAAAAAAATCTTGATTGCATATAACAGGAACTCGTATCTAAGTCAACTCTACAGAATTTTTGTTGTATTTTCATTTTTATGGGATAGCATGAACAGGAGTTGTCAGAATGCACTGTACATCACTAGTGTATCAAACAACATTACCTTAAAACCTTTTTTCACTGGAAAACTTTTTCAACTTGGGTGTGAATTATGTTGCCTCCAACCCCTAGGAGTGGGTACTGAGTAATGAAATAATACGTAAGTGCTACACTTCACAGTGGTCTTCACTATACTGGTGTGTGAATAGGGTGGTCTTACAACCCTGGCATGGGGATGGAGTTATAACATAATAATACTGAGCTATTGGTAAATGTGCGATGGTAAAAATTACAGCTTTTTTTTTTTTTTTTTTTTTTTTTTTTTGTAGACGGAAAAATAGCAGGTATCAATTATAAGCATTTCAGTAGTAAAACCACCTGTACACATGACAGTGTTAACAGAATAAGACTGACACACCGACAAAGAGCCCAGCAGTGTTAGATCATCTCTATACAGTAGAACTTCAATAACTCAAACAGCATTTTCTCAAATATCATGGAAAATCTATATTTTTTTAACAGTTCCACTTTTTTATGATTTGCGTTTTCCTCAAAGTCTGATATCATACAAAGGGACGAGCAGATGTCAAACTTGCAATCCCGTGCCCGTGAAGTTTTTGAAGTTTCACTGTATAAATGATGAATTAACGGAATGAGAGACTCACGCTGTTGATCCGGTTATTCTGTCTTTAACATTCGTTAATGTTTCATTTGTCTTCTGATACCTGGGGCAACAAAACACAAGTGAAAACAATAATGAAAGTACTGAAAGTGCTGATGTCAGGTAAATAAAAATTGGGAAAAAAAATATGAAGAAAATAGGTAGTGGAAAAGTGATTACACTAACAAACAGGAGTGATAAAAAAGTAATCAGATACTAAAACTACAGAAAATCAGATAAAATAAAAGTGAAAATAAAAAAGTTCAAGATCACCAAAAAAAAATCAAAACTTTTTAAAAGCATTTAATTCTGCCCCTCATTATAGAACTTCCATTTCATTTTTTAAAACAAAATTTCTAAACTAATTTAATTTGAATATCTTAAATATTTTATCCTATCATTTTTAATGATTCATTTAAATGCCAAAATCAACCTGTGAACTGATCTATAGAATTTTAATTTTAAAAATCTTCAAGGGAATGTGACATAGAAGAAAAGAGATAAAAACCTATATCTATCTGTATCTGACTCCTTAGAAAGCATTCTCAAAATCATCTTACTCATTAATGGGGTGAAAAGGTAAGGGGGGGGGGAAGTTGTGTAAACCTAGATTCTTATTCAAAAGGAGTGAGGTCTTGCATAAAAATAGAAACATATGTGTTCAATTCCTTTACGGATTTTATTACAGATTGTTCATCTAAAGTTTTTGGAATGCTGTAAGACCTATTTGGGTGGAGAGTAAGGGGTGGTGTGGAATACATGTATCAGGTATAAATACATACATGTCTGATTCCTTTATGTATTTTATTTAGATTGTATAGATAAGGTTTATGGAATGGTGTAAATCTTTTTTGGGTGGAGAGTACGAGAGGGGTAGGTTATAAATACATGTGTAAGATGTCTTTACAGATTTTATTCCAGACTGAAGTTTTATGGTATGGTGTAAGACCTATTTGAATGGAGAGTAATACAGTAGGGGTGGCATGTAAAATATCCAGTATAAATACATACGTGTCTGATTCCTTTATGGATTTTATTCCAAACTGTACATCTTGCTTAAGTTCCTGGAACGGCGTAATTCCTATTTTTCTCTTTAATTCGGAAGCATATCTAACCTTTGATCCTAACACTTGTCTAAGAGTTGCGATTTCTCCTTCAACCTTAAAATAAACATACATGAAATGATAATATTCATATTTTAAGTAGAGTTATTATGTTTTATGCCCCAGTCAAGAATCTTTCTTATATCAAGGTATTCAGTTCAATGGTAAAAGAAACTGGAGTACCCTAAGAAACATGTAAAGTATCAAACTAGGATAATATAATTACTTGGAATTTACCAGCATCAATGTGACATCCATTTCATTTGTATGTTACTCTTATTTCCAATGAATTTTGAATACTTTTTACATTGCATATTCATACATACAGGAAAATGTTTAATTACACAATCCCAAATCATTCCCAACAAGCATTAAGATTCACTATCAAATTCTTTGCTTGTGAACCCCATTGGACCCCTAAAAAAGTTCAAAGGGCAAATGGAAGCCAATTTGTGACTTAATAACATAATGCTTACTCTTTGTAACTCTTCTTTCCATTCGTCTATTTGTTTCTGTCTATCAGCTTCATTCATTTCATTATCAGCCTTTGCCTCACTGTCCTTGGGCACATCCTCAAAAGTTGGTGAATTCATATTGTCATATAAATGCTCATCTAAAAATATATATAAAAAAATAACACATTTTTCTTGTGAACATTGTCAAATGTTGGCAAACTCATATTTTCATATAAATGCTTATCTAAATATATAAAAAAATAGATCAATTTATCTTGGGCACATCCTCAAATGTTGGCGAATTCATATTTTCATATAAATGCTCATCTAAAAATATATATATAAAAAAATTGATACATTTTTCTTGTGAACACCGTCAAATGTTGGCGAATTCATATTGTTATATAAATGCTCATCTAAATACAAATAAAAAATTGATAATTTTTTCTTTGGCACATCCTCAAATGTTGGCGAATTCATATTGTTATATAAATGCTCATCTAAATACAAATAAAAAATTGATAATTTTTTCTTTGGCACATCCTCAAATGTTGACGAATTCACTTGGTATATAAATGCTTGTCTAAATATATAAAAAAAAAAGATAATTTTTTTTTTTTTTTTTTTGTGCACATCCTCAAATGTTGGTAAAATAATGTTGATATATAAATGCTTATCTGAATATATATTTTATAGTAAAAAATAATTGTGAAAAAAAAATGTATAAAAAATCAATGTGATGGCTTTACAAACTTACCGATTAGTATAGATTGAAACATGGATGAATTCAATAAGTTATAATCAGAGAAAATACAAGTTTTGAAAAATATGTACTCTGACCCCCAATTTCCCTCGTCCTTCTGTAAACTGATACACATTAAGTATGTAGCAGCATAGTTGAACAGGTATAATTATCAAGATTATTTTTACCTTTTTTCGGAAAAGTCTGAGACATTGTGATCAATACAGACATCAATCAGTGTCATTTTCTACATCCCTGCAAAGTTATGTACCTAATTTTATTTTTTGATAACACATACTTAGAAACTGTTGATGAATATAAATAACTTGGTATTATTTTTACTTGACATGGTTCTTTTTGTGCTAAAAAACAGTATTTGGTAAATAGAGCAACAAAAGCTATGTATTCTGTGTTACAAAAGGCTAAGCATTTTAATTTATCAATTGAATGTCAAATGGAACTTTTTGATAAAATTGTTGTACCTATTTTACTGTATAGATGTGGACTATGGGGCTTTGAAAATATGAAAATTATTGAAAGTGTTCATTTAAAATTTTGCAAGCTTGTATTAAGATTAAAAAAAAATCTACACCAAATTTTATTGTTTACAGTGAACTTGGAAGAAAACCACTTCATAATATTGTTAAAACTAGAATTATTCATTTCTGGTGTAAATTAATTGTTGGCAAACAAGAAAAATTTTGTTCAGTATTGTACAAACTTTTATATTTACAACACCAACGTGGATTGAATTGTAAATGGTTAAATTTTGTCAAGTCAATTTTTGAAACTTTTGGTCTAAATAATATATGGATTTTTCAAACTTTTTCTAATAGCAACTGGCTTATTAATTGTATAAAAAACCAAGACTTAGTGATAAATTTGTTCAGTTATGGTATGTGTGTGTATGTAATGGTGTTTTAAGTCCCAGTAAAGAATATTTCACTTATATCGAGACATCGCCAGCTATAGGCGAAAGTGCAGAAATTTTGCCTGTGTGTTGCGCTGATGGCATTATACAGCAGGGTTCTTTATCCTGCCAAGCCTACCATGACAAGGGACCTTGTTTATTTTAAGTTCCCATCCGAAACAACCATGACTTTCATTTTGTATTGCCGAGTGCTTGGCGAAAGAACAGCCACTACTCACTTTCAAGTCTTGTGTCAGACCCTGGCCGGGGTTCGAACCCACGACCTCCCACTTACGAAGCAAGCACTCTACCAACTGAGCTACCGCAGTGGTTGTTCAGCTATGGGATGAAAACAATTCTTCTAGAGGTATATCATATAGACTATTTTTAAGCTCATCTTTTCATATACAAAACTACTTTACTCTTGTTTTAGTACTTGAATCACAGACTCCCAATTGAAACTGGCAGATGGAATATTACCGTACAAGAAAATCGTATGTGTTTTTTACGTAATAAAGAATTGGGAGATGAATTTCATTACATTATGGTATGTTTAAAGTTTATAACCGATAGAAAGAAATATTTGCATCAAATGTTTACTTATAGGCCTAATATTGTTAAATTTCAAACATTATTTTCTTCTAAAAACAAACCAACAATTATAAACCTATGTAAGTTTATTAATATTATTAATAAGAAAAGAAAGAAAAAAGAAATGACTTACTGGAATCATTGACAATAAACCTCCCAATTTTTGGAGGTAAGATTCAGGGTTGTCGTTATATTACTATAAGGGTCACATATCCAACCTCAGGATCTTGGTGGCCAGGTGGTTTATAAAAGGACACTTAACCAGCCCTCAATTTTGTCTACTAAAATGGTGGCCAAATCAACCTGGAATTGTGTCTGGCGACCTAAAATTTGTAAATGGTGGCCAGCTTGTCCACTTTAAATTTGAACTTTTGTGACTAGAGAACAGATATTATTTCTGTGTTACAGATTTTTCATTATACTGTTCAGGCAATATAATGGACACTTTACATCATCATTATTGTTATTAACAACACTAATGTAAGTGATTGTAAGCCAATTTTAAAAATGTGCATTTTTGTTTTCCATGACTAAAAGCTTCCTTAATTTTTCATCATTTGGAAGAAAAGTTTGCCTGCCCACTTGGAATTTCCACTGGCCACCAGAAAATTTAAATAGGTGGCCAGCTGGCCACTTAGTTTTGAAACCCACTTTGAGGCCTGTTAACGACCACAGTGCTTCCTATCCCCAGGTTCAAATCTCACTTGGGACAGAATGTGACAAAGCTTACCAGTTTACTTGCAGAAAATAAGAAGTTTTCTCAGGGCACTCCAGTTTCCTCAACCATCCCTGAAATGATCGTCTCAATATTAGAGAAAGAATCTTAACTTTAACCCAGAAATCAATTATTCCACTCCCCATCCTTCCCATATATTTCATAATTAGTTGTAATTTGATAAATATTTTATTCTAGACTAAGTATAGTTAAACAACAAACACCTGAAGATATTGTCCAATATCGTTTGCAAAGAGCAATAGACAATATATTGAGTACAGAAACTTGAAAAGTTTTCTCAAGTTAAGAACTCCCACACATCAGAAATATATCCACTCACATTTCATTATAAGTAGCTTATATAATATGCATGAAGTAACTGTAGTGCAATGAATAATTTCCAAATCATTAATCAATTTCAGTATACTTATGCAACTATGTCTTTGACCTTTGAATGTATATGACCTCGAACCAGAAATGATTGTCATGTCAATACCTACAATATTCTAATATACATGCCTATGCATGAAATTAAAAGCTTTCAAGATAATTAATAATTTTAGTACAGTAGATTCCGCTTAATTGCATAGTCTATGTGTCAGAAAATTTTATGCAATTAAGCGGAATATGCAAATAACCGAAAATGCCCCTTGGGCACAATTGATTGATGGATACATTGGTTGGGGCCATTTTAGTACTTGTGTAGGCATCATAGAACACTGTAGAAACAACAGAAAATATGTTATTACTTTGAAATTAAAAAATGAAATAAATAATTCAGAATAAAAAAATTAAAAAAATTATTTTATTTAATTTGTATATAATGTTTTAAAAATTCTAGCTGATCGATTGACGGATACACCCGGTGAGGCCGTTTTTTTTAGTAGACATCAAAATCAGTGTACTGCAGAAACAGCAGAAAATTTGTAATTCCTCTGACATAAAAAATAAATAATAAAAGATAATTGAAAAAAATATTTAATTAATTAAAATCTCAAGACTTGTAAAATATTTTCTGTAATAAATAAAGATTTAAAATTCTAGCTGATTGTTTTAAACCTCGTATTTACATGGGATTCCAAAATGTGGTATAGGTGGACTTTTCTTTCAGACCATCGATCTGTGTTTAATCCTAGACAATGTATGTAACTAGAACATCTGTTGGTATTTAATTCATTGTTGCTTAACACTCGCGATATTCGTATTTCTTGTTTATTTACTTCTTTTTAAAAATCCACGTGTTCGCACATGGCACTGAGTTATATTGTTCGAGTTATCTCCCTTTCACGGTACGATAATCTATTTTTAAATGTGACATAGAAAAAATCCAGTTGCTTGACAACGTGCACGATGTCCGGTAAAATTAAATTTCAAACAGATTTTGTGTAAATAAATTGAAAGATGTCTTATCTTGTTATTTATTTTATACAAAGTTATATTTTAATTGTTTATTGACCAATTATTTGATCAGTCATAAATTGGATACCGTTGTTATGTGTAACTAGGTCTGATCCAATGAAATTAATGAATAAAACGTCACTTCCTTAAGTGAAAAAATGTCTTTGATGTTGAATCTGTATACCAACAAAACTTGCTACATAAAGGGTTTTTCAGCCGTAAACGATGATTTCAACCAGTTTATCTTAAAGAAGAAATAATAAATAAAGAATAAAGCATTTGATTGAGGTATGATTTATTGAGTTTACGCAAAAAGAATTGTATATATGCGTTATCAAACTTGCTATGGGATAACAGTCAACGTACAGACAATGATACGCATTCCTTAACCATGCTAACAAAAACATTAATTTAAAAAAATGTTTTTGGTTTTATTTAATCTTTGTTTAAAAAACCCAGCACCGAAGTTCCAGTAAAACCATGTCTGGGTTTAGAAAATGTAATGGAAATAAATTTCAGTTAAAAAAAAATCGTTATAAAACTTGTGTGACCCAGGTACAAATTTTTCACCTGTCATAGCCCTTTTTAATTGGTTTAACATAATTAATTATGTTTCCTGACAAACGCGTATTGACAGACCAATTGGATGACTACTCTACAAAGTGAACTGGCTTCACATCTCACCTGGTGTTAGCTGTACACATGTTTATATAATGTAAACATCTGTCGAGGTTACCTTTGCATTGTCGGCAAATATATTTTGTAATCATGAAACTTCAGACCAAGATCGCATAATTTTCAGAATTTTTTATGAAATTAAGCGGAATTTAGACTTTTGTTTATGCAAATAAACGGAATTTTTTACATTGTTTAAATAGGAAATGGTTTTGTGCAGAGAAAAATTATGCAATTAACCGGAATATGCAATTAACCGGTATGCAATTAAGTGGAATCTACTGTATTCCTATGTTGAAATGACCTTGACCTTTGAAAATATAACCTTGAACCATATATCAAAATGATCGCCATGTTAATACCTACAATATTCTAATATACATGCCTATAAAAAAAGTTAATAGTTTTCAAGATAATTAGCAATTTAAGTTTTCTTCTGCAGCTGTGACCTTGACCTTTCAACATATGACCTTAAACCATCTATCAAAATGATTGTCATGTCAATACCTAATATATTCTAATATACATGCCTATACAAAAAGTTAATAGTTTTCAAAATAATTAGCAATTTAAGTCTTCTTCTGCAGCCTTGACCTTGACCTTTCAACATATGACCTTGAACCATATATCAAAATGATCGTCATGTCAATACCTACAATATTCTGATATACATGCCTATACAAAAAGTTGTTAGTTTTCAAGATATAGTGACAAATATATAATTTTTAGCAATTTCCCCACTCAGTGCCTTACAATTTCCCCATTTTGAGCCCCATGACTACAGTTTGTGCAAATCTAAAAAAAGATGACCCAAGGATGTTATAAATGAAATAACTAAGGTATATCTCTTGTAGATTCAGAGAAGATTTTTAAAGTTTTTCACTATTTTCCCCCTTTATGGGGCCCCAAGGGGACATAACTCCTTCATTTGTGCAAATCTGAAAGGGCTTCACCCAGGCATGATGGTTACCAAGTTTCATTAAATTTGGCCCAGTTGTTTTGAAGGTGAAGATTAAAATGTGAAAAGTTTACGCACGACGCACGACAGACGAAGATGGATAGCACTGAGCTTTCAGCTCAAGTGAGCTAAAAATCTCAGTCAGAAAATAATCAAATTTTAAATTGTTTTACATTACATTAAAATATTTCTTTATATTAATTTCAACCTTCAAAATACAGTAGAACTTCGATAACTCGAAGTGTATGGGACTTCAGTGGTGACTTCAAGTTATCGGGTGTTTGAGTTATCGAAGTTGAAGGATGACGTCACTTTAATACTATTAAATGTTTTCCACTACATAAATCTTTGATGTTTTAAACAGTTATTGGAACTTGAATGTGATGCAATAGAGAAAAATAAATAAACAATAATAGATACTTTCAAAACATAATAATAATAATAATAGTGTATTGAAGAATTAATATTGATGCGAGCGCGTACAACACATGTTCGTTCTTTTATTTCAAAATTGAAATAAGATATATATACATGTTTATCACCAATACTTATTCAATACATTTTTTAAGAAAATACAAACAGAAAGTTAATAAAATTACAAAGCACTGCAATAAGTCTTTAATATTTTAATACAGTCATGAGTACCACAAGGTTAGTCGATTACATTACGCTTGGGGTAATTTAAGTCGAAAGTTAAACTGTTATTGACGGCGGCTTATTACTTGGCTTCCGTAATTAGAGAAAGGGATAAGCGCACCTAACAAAATTAATTGTCTGTGATGGTACTGAATATTAATCCATTAATTTATACTAATTAATACGGTGGATAACTAAAACTACTCGTTTACTAATATTAACCGATGTGTGATTTCTATGATTGTTTTAATTGACAGACCATTGATCTCCTGTTGTTAGAAAAAAATTTGAGTTTTTGAAGTTAATTTTTAGTTGATTTTTGAACTACAAACCACATTTTTACTTCAAGTTTTGAAGGTATTCAAATTATAGAAGTTTGAATTATTGAAGTTGTCCTAATATAATTTATATAGAAAACCAGTCGGGGCAAAATAAAGACTTTGTGTTATCCGTGGTATTCGAGATATCAAAGTTTGAGTTATCAAAGTTCTACTGTAGAAAACACTTAACAACAACAAATGATTAACCAATAAAATTATATAATATAAAAATTTTCTGTTTATACCTGACGAACCTTTCCATAAAATGTTCATTTATTTTTTTATCAATAAGTGATGACTAAGAGCCCTATTGTCATTACTACATGTGATGTCATTTAATTGTTTATCTAACAAGCTGTATGAATGTGGTCTGTCAGTGTCTACTTCATCATATCAGCTAGATTTTACATTTATATGCTACATGTTATCATTAATAATGTCATTTGTAAATTCAAATTTTAAAGTACATATTATATATTTTGCAACTATTTTCATTTATTATTATTATTATTATTATAATTATACATATACTGTATTATTATGTTTTATTATTATTTCAAATATTATTATTATCATTATCATTATTATTATTACATGTATTATTATTATTATTATTATTATTATTATTACATGTATTATTATCATTATTATTATTATTATTACATGTATTATCATTATTACTGTTTGGCCATCAATAGATGTAATATTAATAGATTTAAAATCATTCCTTGCCAAACCCTATCATGAATGTCCATCTTTCAAGAACTTTGGGCTTTAGTGTGCAACCCTATCATGAATGTCCACCTTTCAAGAACTTGGGGCTTTAGTGGGCAACCTTATCATGAACGTCTACCTTTCCAGAACTCTGGGCTTTAGCATTCAACCTGTGATTTTGCCATGGTTGTTGAAAACTACCTTCTAACTTTCTGATTGGGAAATTGACTGTTTTTATATTTATAAAATATATATATATTTTGAAGTTTATTGCAGAGATTGTGACAATACCCGACAATTTTTGCCAGCCAGAACTATTTGTTTGTATGTTACTGTTGTCTTTTGGGGAATTAAGGTGGTCAAATTGGGAAGTTTTAGTATTATTTCTATATTCGGTAGTAATTTGAGGTAAACAAAACCATTGTCAACCCTATTATGAATGTCCACCTTTCAAGAAATCTGGGCTTTACTGGTCAAGTGGTCAAAACCATTAGATTATAGTCTCTCACTGCTTAGGGCAACTTGACCTTTGGTAAATCTTAGTGAGAGAAAGTTTGTCAGTTTGCTTGCCTATGATTGGTTCTTGATCTCTTCCATGGAGTACTGACAGCCTTCATATCAGTGACACAATCCTAACCCAGGCTTTAAACATCAAAACTTTACTCAACTTGGTTGGTTTTAGACGGGAACAATGAAACTTGTCTAAGCCTTCAGCTTGGCAAACATTAGCCTATTATTTGCAATATGAATAGGTATTTAAACCTAGATGATAAAAGGTTATGTGACCCTCAGTTGAGTGGTTTAGACCCCTCAGCCACTGTGCTTGACTGGCATCTTTAGACAAGTTCAATTACTATCAAAAGATGTTATTAATTAAAAAGAAAAGAAGGATAATGTTCCTTTCCCCCAATATTTTATCCCCACCTGCTTCTGTCAGTTCATTGGATCTCAAAACAAGATCAGATTCTGCAGATGATATTCCACCAATCATTTCTTCCTTATCTCCATGTGACACATTTTCATCATCAGAATGCCCTCCATCATGGACAAGTTGTAGAAATTTCAGATAATTAGAAGAATTGCTTATTTTTGGAGTATACTCCAAGTCATCTTGAGTCTCAACACTATTCTGCTTGTTCATAATGACACACAAAACTAGATCTATCAACTCAAAATTGTTTTCAGATTTCCCACCTAGCCGAGATCACTTTCTGAAACTGTTTTCAGATTTCCCTCCTAGTTTGATATCACTGTCTGAAACTGTTTTCAGATTTCCCTCCTAATATGAGATCACTCCTCTCCAAAATAAAAACTGGTATCTACTCAACTTCCACAAAAAATATCCATATAGAAAAAAATTTCTAATTTCTGGTACCAGTGACAAAAATGATGATTGATTTCAATTTTTTTCAAAATTTTTCCGGCCTCATCATTGAAAAATCAAATTCATATTAAGCAATGAAAAAGAGCCTGTCTGTCTTCCGTCATTTAAACATAAACATACTTTTTTAAAAAATTCATTGGAAAAATATTTACACACATGACCTGCTGATAATTACCGATATCTGTTAATTTCTTAAAAGTCATTAAACATTATCGCCTGGTTGTCAATTTCTAGTTGCACTAAGTCTATTTTTAGAAACACTGGTATCAATCAGTTAAAATTAACAATCTAGTAGTCTTATGATCTTAGTCAATTTTATCACTTTTTTTTTATCTATATCACCATATATACCTGTAGCATGTACAGATTATATGAACCTATGTTGACACATGGACACAATTACTGTCAAATAGCCTCAATTTAACTACTGATATATCTGGTAATGTATGATGAGGCTGTCACTCAGCTGATGTCAGCAGTACAGTGCATACAATTGTTCAACTAGCCTCACTTCTCAAGATGGTTACATTATCCTACTGAATTTCATTACATAACTCTGTCTGTCATTATGTAATTCTACCTGTCCTAGATTTCAAAATATATGTATTTTCAAATTTGTTTCAATAAGCCACTGATCAAAAAGTTAATCTATCCTTATTTCAAAACCAATATACATATATCGAACTTAATAACAAAAATAAATATATTTTTTTCCTCTTAAATCCAATCTTCATGAAATATTTGACTTCCCTTCCAAACTAAACATATGATTGAAAATCCTCACAAAACTTTGTATTATCCTATACATGAAGTTCCGAACTTTTAAATAACAGTGTTATCCGTATTCTTTTTTAATTTCTGTTTGTAATTAACAAATGTCTATTTCTGTTTTTTATAACGATTGTCTATGTTCATTTGTTAGTCATTCAGTAATAAAAGTTTAATTAACAAAAGTATTGCATAAGTGACTCAATCTAATTGAATCTATAATTAATAAAAATACTCGTATACAATATTATTATCTTTCCATAAAAACCACTGAATTTCTGTATACCTGATACACTGCAATGAAACTGCTAATATCATATAAATTTGAAACTGGAATTTCAAATCATTCTTTAATTGATTTCAATATAAAACACAAAGATATATTACTCTGGTTTTAGGGAATAAAATCTCTAAAATATTCATCAAATAGCAAATAGTCTGTCGATTTTAAAATTGCTGTTTTTCCATAAAAAAAATTAACAAATAAATAAAATGAATGATTTCCACTGCATATCCACTGGGAATAAATGTATCATGTCACAGTTTATACGATATACTATCGCTATTAAATGATTTCAATTACTCTTAAAATTGTCCGTTTTGTTGAATAAACTAAAAAAAAAACTCTTTTATCCACATCCAAATCATCTGAGCTAGAAATCATTAACCAGTAAATGTCATATCTAAGGTTTTAATGTTGGAATATCAATGACCTCCATTGATGATGAAACCAATCCATGTACATGTAGATTTCAACTTTCTGTTTTTGGGGAAAAAACTGAAAATTTATCCAACGTACTTGTAATTATCTATGAACATGTATAAATATTCCTTCTGATCTACGAATGAGTGTCACTGATTTACTCCATATGGAGATAAGTTATCTCCGATTATGACATCAAATATATAACTTTCGTTTCCGGGGAACAATTGAGAAAATGCATATCATACATATAACATATAAGTGCATTGGTACACGTTCCTTAAAACATGTAGTAAATGCATATATATATATATATATATATATATATATATATATATATCTACCTAATGATATTTTTACCTGTCCACGTCGTTCGTCATCTGTCAATTATACCTTTGAATGACATTCCTACTTACATATTACCTGTGATAAATTAATATTTATATAAATATATACTTGTATATATATCCAAGTCACTGGCCTTCAGCAATTAGCAGTAACACCTGAGATCATACAGGACACTGATCACATTACAAGATACACATTTGGTATACCCATACTCTACATGTAGTTTAATCAACCCTGGTAATTCAATTATTTTGAAGGCCATTCTTTTAATTAATAACTCTTGTTTGTTAAGACCAGCAAATCTTACAAGATACCTGCATACATACATCCCCGAGTTTAATCTCCCCCTTAATTCAATAATTTAAAGGCTGTTTTTCCATAAGTACCTGTTGTTTTTAAAAACAAGCATATCATACAACAAATTACAAGATAAAATAATCATTTTTCCCTTAATTATGGTAAATCTATCCTGGTAATATAAACATTTAAAAGGCCAATAAACATTACTGGTAAGTCTTAAAGGTTTTTGGTCAGTTTACGATGTCAACATTTCACAGGATACACACATACAGCAGGGCTCGCGCTGTCGATCGCCAGTGGCGCCAATTGCGAAAAATATTTGAATCTGGCGAAATGAAATTAAAATTGGCGAAAGTGTCTGGCGAATTCAAAATAAAACTGGCGAAAATAAAATGTAGTTGGCGAATGTTAATATTAACTTTTCTGTGTCAAACTGTTGTGTATTTCACGGCTGAACCCACCTCATTTCTGTAAAGGAAGCCTATAGTAGCGGTTTGTTTACATCGTCGATCACTGAACCGCATCCTTTAAACAATGTTGGAAGTTGATAAATGAATAAACACACTAATTAGATTAAAGGAATTAGCCACCATAACTAAAGTCGAACAAAAGCGTATGTTATTTGTTATTTAAATTTTTCGACTTTAAATAAAGATTTATTATTATTATTATTATTATTATAATTATTATTACTAATTGTGGCTAATCGGTTTCTGTTTTGAATATGCTAAAACTTGGTTGGTGTTTACGAAAGTTTCGGAAGCCCCCTAATAAATCTGCATTTAAACACCGACAAATTACCTCTTCTAGAGCTCTTTCTTATGACCAGTCAATGAATTATTTTATTTACTTGATTCACGGGAACATGAAGCGCATTTTATTATAAATATTTTTCAATTCAAAACCCAAAACCAAAAAAAGCCCAATGAAGAACCCATCTCTTCGTCTGTTGTAACACATAATCCTGTGAAAAATTATACAAAACCGTCCGACTCCTAATCTGATGAGAAACATATCTGTTTGAATGATGATACAGTTTTTTGGTTGTCATTTGATAACGAAACTGGTTTTATGGCATGTAAATTTTGCATTTAGACGGGCAAGATAAACAGTTTTACCTCTGGATCATGCACTAACTATCGTACTTCAACACTTATACGACACCAATCATCTTCAGATCATAAAAAATTGTTGACACTGACTTGCAGACTACTTTTGAACAATCAGTTCAAACTTATTACAAGGCAAAAACTATATTTTGTGCCATGCGATCTGTTTATTGGTTATCAAAGGAAAAAGTGTCTACATAAAAATGTAATTCTTTACTAGAATTGCAAACACTACAGCCAGGGTTGTACAGATCTAGGTAATTTGCACTCTGGTTGAAATGCTACCTATATGCCTGATTTGACCCCTATTTAGATATCATGTCACACTTCCTTCAGTTCTACATTGATCATATAAGTAAGAAATTTTAAGCATCACTTATTGTTTGTGTTGCATATTGGCGAAAAAAGGATTTTCAGACTGGCGACATGTACATTGTTGCAGAAGATGGGTTGGCGAAACCAAAAAAGATTCCAGGGCTAGCCCTGATACAGGGTAGATCCATCTGTTTCATCAACTTGGTAACTCAATAAACTGGAAAAGAAGAAATGGCAAGTTTTACCCCCCCCCCCCCCCAATTTTAAATGTTGTTGGTTATCTAATTATCTAATTCCTATAACTACTTGCACATCTTACAAGAAACACAATGGTATACCCAACACTCTCGTTTTCCACACAAAAGTAAATCAATGGGGTTCACAGCTCCTCTCACTGCCTCAGTTTGTTTGACAAAGTTCGGTAGTTTTTTCTTGGCAATCTGGTCTCCCCCACTATTCCAGAACTGACCACCTCAATATAGCTAAAAGAATCTTGACTGTAAATTAACAATATGAATCTAATACAATCCAATCAATGGGTTCACTATACCATAAAGTATTTGGTGAGGAACTACTGTTTTCACAGGAAATGGAATCAACTATTTCCCTTAAAAGTCTCGGGACAGATCCTAGTGTGAGAAAGTTTGTCAGTTCGCTTGCCAAAAGTGGGTGGTTTTCTCCGGGCACTCCAGTTTCCTCCACCATTCCAGAACTGACCGCCTCAAAATAAGTGAAAGAATCTTGACTGGGGCATAAATCAACATTACTCCACTCCACTCCTTAAGTCTCACTACTATTGGAATTTTCCATGAATACATTCAAAGTACTGCTCATGTGGGCACCCTTGCAAACCCCATCTTAATTCAATGCTTTTAAAGAAAATGTCTTTTTCTTAATTGTAGAGAACATTATTCTGCAAATACTATTCACCATTACAATTTCCATTGCCAATGACAAGAAAATCTTGTTTGGAACAAATGTGGTGATGTAAGACAATAACAACAGCAATTTTAATCAAATTGAGCATTGGTCTGTCTACATCCTTCTGTTCATAATACATTGGACTCTGCATGATAACTTACATTTTCTGATATTTCATCCAACTTAATACACTGGTATATTTTCATGAAAGGAAGGTGTTTACTGACTTTTGTAGGTCATAGGGGAAAGGTCAAGGTCACTGTTAACAAACAGATTCAGGGGTTTTTTTTTTTTTCGATGGAATTTCATCAAACTTTATATGCTAACAGATAGTATTAACAAGAACAAACCTAATAATTTTTCAGTCATACAAACTGTAGGTTAAAGGTCAAGGTCACTAGCTTTAAACAGATTAAGCAGGCAAGAGGATGTTACTTACGTTGTGGAGGATAGTTCAATAAAAGAGGAAAAAACCAGGGAAACCACAGAAAATCATTGAAAATTGGCAACAAAATGACAAACAGTTCTAATATTAAACATGTTGAAGAAAGATTCAAAGCTGAGTGTTAAGAGGCACTGTTGTCTAAAAGCAAAAAATTTGGACCACTGACTGTTGAAATTGAAGTCCCTAAATTCATTTAGTTTCAGAGAAGCTCCTGATAATAGACGTCTCCAAGAAAATTTTTAATTCTGTCATCATTTTTCATTGTTTACAGTTCAGGATTTCTTTTTATGTTCCCACCACTGAGTCAGCTCTATTTATGATGCACCTGTTCATAAAGACCAAATAATTTTAAACTCTTAAAAGGTTTTTAAATTTGACTGATAGCTTGCTGATGATCAGGTGTTTTCTCTAGGCACTAAAGATTTTCTCTACCACCCTAAAACTGGCCATCTATTTACAAAAAAATTTAATTTGGACTAAGGTGTAATAATAATCTGATAACACATACGTTTTCCATTCCTCTCTTAGAAAAGATATTGATTACCTTATACAAAATTTTGTTAAGAAAAACTTATACAGTGATTTACATGTTTGAAATCGGACATATTTTGAGGTCACTTAGGTGGTCATTCCACCAAATAAGCTTAAAGATGACTGGGGCATAAACAAGATATTTCGTCAAATTAGCTTTATAAGGATAACATTACGATTAAAGCAAGGCAATTTGCAGAATAAACAGAACAATCTTTCCAGTTTTAGATAAATTAATTTCTCTGTAAATTTAGCTTTATTTCAAGTTAATGCTGCATTAAGTTTTCGTAGGAAAAAGTTAATATGGTGCTGATTTACTTTATTTTAGTTGGGATGTTTGCTCAAAGTTGCTTTTGTAAAAAGAAAGGGAAAATGCAATTGCTAAACCGAAACTTGAACACAGGACCTTCCCAATACTAGTGGGACACTCTAACGACTTAGCTATCCGGCAATCTATCAAACCTGGTCCACTACATTCTCCCCTTCCTTTTTTCAGATTCATCCTCCCTGAATCAAAACCATCATGTTCTACCCTGAGACCAACCTGTTGGTCTGCCACTTCCCAGAGTCTGACAAGCCCCCAAAGGTAACACTGAGCTACCTGGCCACCTCCAAAGCCCAGTCCACTACTGCCTGAAAGATCTATAGGTCAAAATAGCCCATGATAACTCTAGAATTAGACAGATGATTCAAACTTGTGGATAAAACGAGAAAGACTGAAGGATAAAGTATAACTGTGTCCAGTGAATCAGTCAAATTAGCTAAGATTAATTCAGAAAAGCTTAATTGTTACTTCAGCTTTCATTAAGATAAATCTATCAAAATAGCTAAAGTCAATTCTGAAGTCAAAATTGTTAGACAATTAGCTTAACTTCAGAGTGAAGCCTGGTGGTTTATGAATGGTAATGAATCATACATATTTATCAATTAACATGGAAGGTTTTGATGAATTAGCTTACATTAAGCTGGGTATTTGCTGAATTTTAATTCAGTTTTTAGCATGCGCAAGATAAACTCTCATGAAATTTGGGCTTTCAGGGGAAAGTCTGTATCTATATCCTGTATGTTGTAGAACCCAAGTCTGGCTTTTTTACAACGGTCACAATTCTAATTTCTTCTAAAGAGGTTAGTAACTTTTCAAGCATTTTACTAATATTTTAGTCCTGAGTAAAATTATGTGACAGTCCTTCCAACTAGAGATGTCGCGATTATCAACGATGATCGATAGTCTGTCGTTGTCAGGGCAGCGATCCTAATAATCGATCACAAGATAAATAATCGATCATCGCCAACGTCGGCGAGTAGTTTCCAGATTGTAGTAAAGTCTGTTTCCTTTCCAGGTCTTGCTGCTAAAAACAACAATGGCGGACGAGGATCGGATAATATATTTTATGAAGAACTTTTTACACAGTGCGATGCTTTTGCCACTATCAGTCTATCAGGGCAAGGAGCTATCTGGTCTTTAACTTACAATCACCAAGCAAGAACACTTGGCTTTTAGAATTAAAGTATAATTTATATTCAGCTTCATTTGTTTCTAAATACTGATGTACAGTTACTAAGTAATTCCTGTTATTATCAATTAATTGATTGATTATGCCTCTCCGATTATCGATTATGATTTTTTTGTCCGATTGGACATCACTACTTCCAACACCAGTTGACATAGAAAAATCATAATTTCTGACCCTACACACCGCCACCAGACAAAAAGTGTAAGGGTCAGAGAAAAAATCAAACCGGGAAAACAGTCCTACTAAATCACTAAGACAAAAAACATAGTTCAGCAAGATGTTATATGTTAAATTAGCTAACAGCACAGTTAAGCAGGAAGCTTAACTTATGAAGCCAAGGAAGTTCTTTGTTGAATATATATGCGTTTACAACAGACTAAGTCAGTGGGATGAAAAATTCAAGCTAGCTCAAAGATAGGTAGGGAATTCATCCAACTAAGCATAATGCAATTCATTCATTCACATTAGCTTGAGCAAAACTTAAAATGGGACCTTGATATTAAGGTAAAGTAGAAATTACTAAAAAGCATAGATTTCCTTAAGGCTTTCATCATTATTTTTTCTATACCATTTTAAATAAACACAAATTTTTCATCAAAATATAATATACACCACCATTGCGAATTTGTCATTCAAATCCTGTTATCACAATAATTTTGTGTGTAACAAATACCATAATAGCCACGTTGATGATGTTGACAGCTGAAAATGAGTCAGTTTTTACGAGCAATAACAAAAAAATAAAAACTTTCTTTTTAACCTACCATTTGGCTTTTCACTTTCTAGTGTTTTTCCACCATTCTGTGCAGCTGACATTTTCTATTAATACGGAAAACAAAATCGTTTCTGAGTAAACAAAATTATTAGAAGATAATGCGGAAATCAACGGCTGTGCATATGGCAGAATATGACGTCATCACCTGGTTATCCTTGATCTCTTTTAACTTTTTTATTTCCTGTTTCTTTATGAATAAATATAGTTTTATTTCACTTTAACGTGGTCGTTGGATTTTCAAAACTGTTATTTATTTCACATAAAAATGAAAAAATTATGTAAAAAAATTCAAATTTATTTATTCAATAATTCGGTAGTGAGATTATTTGATGAATCACAATCACAAGGACGGTTTTATTATCTGTGTTATCTGATACGAAATTCAAACGTTCACATGACCAATAAGGAAGAAAAATGGCGTTGAGTCGAAAGGGAAACGTAAGTAAACACAGTTGAAATATCAACAAAATACTTTAAATAACAATGTATGTATATTTTTAACAATCACGTTGCAAAACAATAATATACGGGAGAAATATTAAATCATTAACGACAATATCTGACAACGGATAAGAGCAAATATTTCGTCATATATAACGTATTTTTATTGTAAACACATGACATAGCATGATAGCTACAAGATCAGCCCTACTAATACCAGATCGGCATGTATCTAGCGAATCGGGTTTTTTTTTTTTTTTTTAGAACTTTTTAAGATATTTTTACGATAATATTATAGACACTGTCCACAATAAAAGAAATGTTTTATACACATTTATAAGGGTAGGACCAATTAATGTCTATTGTCTGATTTATGTCTGCTTTTGCACCACAGGCGCTTGTTTCGATATTTTAAAAAAATAAAACCCCTGGACCCTTATATAAGACAAGGTGTTCAACTTTCGCTATCCTAATTTTTGACCTACCTTGGTTCGGTCGTTTTTTTCTATTTATTGGTGGACAATAAAAATAATAAATGAATATCTCTCAAACCTACATTCATTGCTCTACAAAATGGTGCATATCGCAACTGCCGTCATTGTCACTAAACAATATAACACGAGTAAAACGGAGACCGTCCCTTGTATCAATCGCCATTTCACACTTAGAATGGCAATCGTCATCCCGTGCTGAATCACGACGAACTCTCTGATTGGTCCATATTTCAAAAGTGAAAGTAAAGATTCCCGATTTGTTTTAAGGTAGAACAGATTGACCAATCAGAAAGTTTGTCGTCATTCAGCGCGGGATGAAGATTGCCATTCTAAGTGTGAAATGGCGATTGATACCAGGGACGGTCTCCGTTTTACTCGTTTTATATTGTTTAGAGACAACGACGGCAGTTGCGATATGCACCATTTTGTAGAGCAATGAATGAAGGTTTAAGAGATATTCATTTATTATTTTTATTGTCAACCAATAAATAGAAAAAAACGACCGAACCAAGGTAGGTCAAAAATTAGGATAGCGAAAGTTGAACACCTTGTCTTATATAAGGGTCCATGGGGTTTTATTTTTTTTTTAAATATCGAAACAAGCGCCTGTGTTTTGCACTACTGTCTGATTCACGTCTGTCGTAGCACTAGTTTTTCAAGGTTTTAGAAGAGATATCAAAAAATTTTGTAACATGCCACATACCGTTATGATGTATGCATTTTGTTGTAATTAACTGACACCAAACTAAATGCCATCTTGGCTGGAGTATAAAATGCAGAGCTTTTTAAAACCCTTACAGGGATTTAATATGGGAAAACACACAAACGCTCATTCTGGAAATACATCGCTGTAATAATCATGACTAGTGCTATGGCAGACGTGAATCAGACAGTAGTTCTTCAAGGTTTTAAAAGAGAAATTGAAAAGGTTTGTGTCATGTCACATTTTGTTAGGACATATGCATTTTATCGTAATTAATTGATTCCAAAATACATGCCATCTCAACTGGAGTATAAAATGCAGAGTGTTTTAAAATTCTTACTGGATTTAACATCGTCAAACATCTTATTCCGTCTGGATGTATATCCTGCCTAATGTGTATTGGTAAATATTGTTACCTAAAAGATGATAAACCTATTTTCCCCATAATATGGTTAAAAATTATCTTAGTGCCATAATTTTTGTTTTATTTTGTTTATTTTTTCAAACTGCATCTATTGAACCTAACATAGGTCAAAAACACTTATTATCTACTCTTATATTTCCTGTTCACACCCTTTCACTACGTGACTCTTTATACCTTGTGCTTGTATGAATTTCCTCTGACCCAAATACACTTTACTTTTACTGCCATTGACTCTTTATTCCTTGTGCTAGTCCAAATTTCTTCAGACACACTTTATGCCTGACAGCTTTGTGTAGGGTCAGAATAATTTCTGTATAAAAAACCCCAGGATTTTCTGATATCAAATTCTCTCATTCAATTAATTTGGAAGACAAATCATTCACGTTAAATATTTTTCCTACAGATCCACTTACATTTTCAGCTGGAGCAAGTCGATTTCAAAAAATCCTGTGGTTTTTTTTAATATAGAAATTGTTCTGACCCTACACATACTGTGACATAGTCATCTGGCAAAAGTGTGTTTGGGTCAAAGGAAATTTAGAGTCACCTTGTCCTTGTTTAAGTGCTATAGATAATACCAGGGAATGGTGTTGTGTGTAATGCAAATAGTATATAATTATAAAATATGTTTTGAAAATAACATTTTTCATTTTTTCATGATTTTAACTGCTGATTTGATAATTAATGCATCCTGGCTTGACCATAACAGAGGTTATCAAACAGGTAGTGGTCAGAATTGGCAGGAATTACCAGATATGCATTTAAAAAAAAGAAAAAGATTATAAAATTCATAATCAATACAATATTTAAGTTTTAGTTTTATACAAAAATAGATTATTTGTTTTAATCTTAAATATCCATAGATTGAAAAGTTGTTGTATTTATCATTATTCCTAATTCTACCAAGTCCTACTGAATCTGTGTTAATTAAAGAAAAAATACCGTAGTAAAAACCATGAAAAACTGAAACAATTTTCAAAATATAATTTTTATAAATTTTACTCATTATTTGAATCACATAAAGCACAATATTATAAACATAACTTAAAACAAGGCTGATTGGGTAACTATAGACCAATTCGTTAATTTTAGGGACTGTCTGATCAGGTTCTCTTAGCATTGTGTAAGGGAACTCATTTGTCACTTGACTAGGCAGGTTTTGATTCTAAACCTGGGCAATCAGTGATAAATATGATTTTTATCCTCCCTCTTGATACACATCATATCCAAGATTATAAACTATGCTACAGTAATCCAAGTCTTTATAAAATCCCTCTTTATTTTTGATACCTAAATTTGAATTTTCAATTTTTAAAAATTTCCTTTTTAATGGATTTTTATAACTTTATTTGACCATAGACAGTGAATAAGTAGACAAGAATTTTGTAACATAATAATCTAATTATTTTTATTGTTACCTCAGGTTCGGCTTCCGCCAGAAGTGAACAGAATACTCTATGTACGTAACCTCCCATATAAAATAACAGCAGAAGAAATGTATGATATTTTTGGGAAGTATGGTGCAATTAGACAAATAAGAGTGTAAGTATTTCTTGGATTTCTTGTGTTAGAGTGGTGCTAGCTAGTGCAACTTAATATAAGACTCAAAACCTACAGTCCCACTCATGGAGGCTGGAACTCATCAGTTGCTCTATCTGGGTCAATACATTTCTCTCCTCCTATTAATTTTTATCACTCAATGAATTTGTTTATATTGATATTGTAGAATATGAAATTGAAGTAACCAGACAGTTTTGTTATCAGAATAATTAGTACTGTATAAGGTCGGAAGTTTTTCTGATTTGGCTGCCTTAACCTTCTCTTTGAAATCTGTTTAGTTTAAACCTCTTATATTGTATATTTGATAACATAGAACATCTGTTAAGAAGAAAAAAAAACAAAACAAAAACAAAAAACAAAAAATGTTTTATGTTTTTGTTTTTTTTTTTTTAAAAAAACAGTTTGTATTAATTTGGTTAGAAAAAAATTTCATTCCACAGAAATTGAAATAGGATTGGAGTAGATTAATGGTGTTTCATGCCCAAGTCAAAATTCTTTCACTTACATTGAGGTGGTCAGTTAATGAATGATGGAGGAAAATGGAGCACCCCGAGAAAACATTTGACTTTCATCAAGTGAACTGACAATCTTTCTTACACTAGGATCTGCCTGAGCAAGAGACAGACCTAGGTGGTGAGAGGCACTATGATTTGTAAGCATGTATTTTATATCACTTGGCCGAGTAGGCTCCTAAATTGAAATAGGAGGTTGTAATGTGGTTTACATCAACTTTTACATGTTTAAATTTAAGAATTCTGTTTTATTTTATAGTGGAAACACAACAGAAACAAAAGGAACAGCGTTTGTAGTATATGAGGACATATTTGATGCTAAGAATGCCTGCGATCATTTATCAGGATTTAATGTGTGTAACAGATATCTAGTAGTTTTATATTACCAAGCAAATAAGGTAAGTTTTATAGAAATCAGCAACCAAATAACAGAAAAACCACACAGTCTTATATTTTATCCAAATTTCTAAAAAAAAAAATCACCTCCAAGTGGCTGAGTAGTCTAAAGCATGCACTTACGGATCACAATGCCTGCCACTGTTTAGGCTTGAAATTTGACTTTGGAAAATGGTAGTGTAAGACAGGTTATCAGTTAATTTGCATAAGGTGAGTGGTTGAGTTTTCTTCACCATCCAACAATTGGCTGACTGCATATAAGTGAAATATTATTGACTGGGTGAAAAACATCATTACTCCACTCCATTCCAAAGTCAACGAGCTTGATGATTACATCATTTATTTACCTAGTTCAAAAATCTTTTAGGCCAATTAAGGTGATGGCTGTGACTAGCAAGTTTTTAAGATACAATCAATAGTAAATTTAACATGTAAACATTGATTTCTTGTTAAAACATTAAAATTTGATGATGTTAAATAAAATAATAATCAATCAATATTTTTAAAAGTTTATAGGTTTTCAGCACTTTCAGTACTTTGATTTTTATTTGCAGGCATTTAAAAAGTCAGATGATGTTAAGAAGAAGGAGGATGTAGACAAAATGAAAGCTAAATATGGACTTAGTACACCAGAGAAAAAATGATGACACTGTCATACTGAATACAAAACAAACTTGTCAGGGATATATTACATCATTGATACCATTTAGGAAGACGACGGACAAAAGTTAAAATGTTAGAAGGACAGTGGATAAATTGTGTGGTGGTTTAAAAGTAATGAGATGTTTCTGGTATGCAGTGTCATTTATGGAGGAAATGAGATGTGAAATTTTTTTCTATTTCAAAAAGAATGAGTGTATGACTTTTAAGTACATTTAATTGTTGTGGTCACCTGAAAAATAACTCATTGTCTGAAACAGTGTGTAATAATTTTTGTTTCATTTTGTTTTGTTTTATTGTGTTTGGAGTTGGGATGGAAAGGGGGGGTCAACAAAATTTCTTTATAAGCAATGAGACCAATTTGTTTTTTAGTTAAAACATGTTTGTTGTGGATTATGTAACAATTTTTTCTGTATCAGTTGTAAATTAAATGTAAAGTTCTTTTTCATTCGAATTTTTTAAATTTCTTGCTTTTTGCAAGTTACTATACAAACCACCCTCTTGCATGAGTTATCTCCCTTTTGCATAGGCTGGACTAAGATAGAACCCCAAAAATTTAATTGAGTACATGCCTTTTAATTTGTACACTTGACACTTTTTCTTCCTTATTTAATTGAAAGGAAATAATTTTTTGAGTTCAATTTTCATTTAACTGAACTCATCACAATGCATTTAATGTTTCCAACGTAACTTTCATTATCATTGATTTTAATATCATTTCTTTCAATCACAGATTTCTTTGTAAACGTACATTTCCATGTTTCTTATTTGTGATTTAGCTGTACATCTTCAAATTTGTTATCGAAGAGATAAAACTTACAATAAGCAACTCAGATTACATTTCATATAAAAGAAAAAAATAAATAAATAAAAAAATGTAAATATTTTGTTCTTGTTCATTGTTCTAATCCCATTAGAGTATTAATGTTAAAGTATCACCAAGAATCATTCACTGATATTGTGATAGTCAGTCAGGATGGTGGAAGAAGCAGGACAACACGGGAAAACCACCAACCTTGGTAATTGAACCAATAAGCATTCTCACAGAGGATCTGCACAAGTTTGAGTTGAACCAAGTTGTTGAGAGGAGGTGTGATCCATACATGTCATAAGCTCACAGCTTTCCCACTGAGAAGATCCAATGAAATGGACTGCAAAGGATTTTCATTTTGTTGTAAAAAAAAAAAAAAAGCTTTCGCCAAACTGTTTTGTTCATCAATTCTTGATGCCAGTGTTTACAATTTCTTTTCATAGTAGATTTTACATCAGAGTGGAGTTGAATAATAATTATAATAATACAATTATCTTTTAGTTACATCAAATCAAACTGGAGGAGAAAACCGCCAACCTTTGGCAAGCAAACTGACAAACTTTCTTGTACTTGGATATGCCTTGATTGGGATTTATACCTTGTCCATGAGATTGATTGATTGATTATTTTAATGGGGTTTTATGCCCAGTCAAGAATATTTCACTTATATGGAGACATCACCAGCTACAGGAGAAGTGGCAGAAATTTTTACCATTACAGTGTACTTAGGGCAATGTGCAGGGAGGGTTCTTTAACATGCCACACCTGCTGTAACACAGGGCATCAGTTTATAGGGTATAATCCAAAGGACCCTGTGACTTTCATTTCTAAATGACAAGTGCTTGGTGACAGTCATTACCTATTTTTAAGTGTTGGTCGGAAGCAGTCAGGGTTCAAGCTACAGGCTTTTATGAGAACACTTGTTTAGAAAATTAACTAAATAATAGCTTAAAACCACAAGCACATAATCAGAAACTGAAAATAATTAAAAGAAGATATTTTGATATTTACTGATTATATTACTTAGGCTCTAGACAGGTACCCAATGTAATACAATAAAATCAAACTGGAGAGAGTTCTTATTGCATTTTGATGAGTTACAGATAGCTGTGGCTTCCAGGTTCTCGGGGTTTCATGTACCATCTCTAAACTGACAAGAATCTTGACTTGGGGTCACAAGAACATTATTTGACTTAAATCTAAGTGGTTTTGCAGGTTAGTTCTTTTCAACAAATCAATTCATAGAAAAAAATAATATGTGTAATTTCAGATGTTTTATTTACATAGCACTTATTACAAATATAAAATATTTACATTTCATTAATTTTATTATTCTATCTTTCTTTCAATATATAGCACTAAATTAATATTGCACACTTTATAGCACTAATGTATAGTCTGTTCCAGTCATCACACTTATAATTTTGTAGCACTTGAAAAAAGTCTATAGTCTATTTCAAAATTTTACAAACTACCAAGTGTTTGTATAGAACTTCTATCCTGGCTGTGAAAGGATTTGCTGAATTTCTTGAACTTCTTAAGAATGGATTTCTTGTTGACAACAACACTACTTTTTGTTTCATCACACTGCTGAGGCTGTTTAAACTCTGGTACCTTTTGGAAATCATCATCAATCTTTGTAGAATGCAGGTATACTCTGGTGCTTGTTCTTGGTAGATGTTTTACTGCAAAACTGGCCTCTTCATCATGGTACAGACTTTGAGATTCCTGGTTAAACACATTCACTTTCTTGCTTTTTGTACGGCAAAAATTTGGTGGTTTCACAACAAGCTTGTGTCCATTAATTTCACTGACATCCCATTCTTCTAGAGAACTTTCAGAACTAGTTTCATCATAAATTGACCATGTGTACACACTGCAGGATTCACTGATTGACTGGCTGCTAACAGACTGATCTCTGATTGGTTGACAATGTTTGGACTTTGGTTTAACTTCATCCAAGAATGTAGAGCACAGTTTTGGTGAGAAACGTTGAACACTTCCAATAGTTAGTTGTTTACTGTATACATAACTTGCAGTGTTTTCCTCTATCATAGTTGAAGATGCACATGGCTGAGAATATTTCTGACGTCTTGGCTTGGAACTCTGTGATTGGTGTTTGAGAGATGATGACCCAGAATCCTCTGCTGACTCAATACCAGAATCTGATGAATCTTCACATCCTTCAACGATGCGGGCAAATGGGATCTCCTCCTCATCTGAACTGTAGTGCATTGTTGATGGAACAGTAGTCTGATGATGATCTGTGAAGAAATCGGCGTAATACTGACTGCGAGACATCAAATCTGGATCATTTAAACTCTTTGGCACTCTCTGATTGTCACATGATGATGATGATGCCATCTTGTTGTTTACTGCAACTTTAGCCTTTAATAATAAAAATAGAAGAAAATAAGTAATTTAAATAAAATAATTATCTTAAAATTATTCATGAATTTTTATTAAATTATTTTTACTTGAAAACAAAACTTAAATGAAATATATGAAGATACAAAATAATGATGACTGAAAAAAAATGAAATAAATGTGTAATTAGGAACAAATTTTTTTCAGATTTTTTTAAAAGAAGTTTCATAATTTGTTTTAATAATTTACCAATAATTTTAAATTACTATATATAATTTTTACCTTAAAATTTTACAAATTTGCACGTGACAATTATAATTTCCAAAAATTTTCAAATATCTAATATATAATTTCTAACTATAAGTTTTTTTTTCAAAATGCAAAATATGCTTTTATACAAGAATCTTACCTTGAAATCATTAGAATACATCATCTCATCTTCACTATAACTCATGAAGGTTTCCATGTTTGATACTACTATAACTCTTTCTCAAATATTTTTTCTTTGTAATAATATATTTTGATATGATTGATAGTTGATTTTTGATATGAAAATGAACCAATTCAAATCTACTTATATACTAAAGAAAGTAATTATCATTTCAATAATTTCATGCTCCATTAATTTTCAAATTTGATCACCTCATTATTAAATTTATTGTTTTCTTAATTGGATGATTAATGAGTTTAGTAAAATTTGAGTAAAAATTTAAAATCTCTGTCATTAGGACAAACAGGTAACTATATGACCTAATTAAAATAAAACTCATTGCCAAGGTGTGAAAGTCATTACACCTGTATAAGGTAACCTAGTTAAGTAGATGTTTTCTTAATTAATTAAGTCATTATGAGTTCATTAACACTGAGTAAATTTAAAACTTTTGCTTAATTAAATTTAAGAAAATAAAAAATACATTTCATTATCAAGGTGTGAAAGTGTTTAAATTTTAGGTTAATTGGTACTAAAAATGTTTTTGTTTGAAAACAATGAGTTTATTAAAATTTGAGTAAAAATTATTACTCTTTGTAAAACTAGGAATATCATAATTGCTATAACTTATTTGTAAATTTAAATTGTATATTTAATTTTTTTTAATCAATTTGAAAATTAGAGTCAGTTATGTAAAAAAAAAATTAACTCTAAAAAATTTCAAATCTGCGTCAGAGGCATTATAACTTCTATTTCTTGTTAAAATTGAAAGTGAATTTAATTGTTAAATTGCAATATGAATTTAACTTTTTGGTCAATTTAAAAATTAAAATAACTTTTATCTAAAATAAGAATTTTTACTGAAGAAAAAAAAATCAACAATTTCAATTTGAAACAATCATGAAAAAAATTTTGATTTAAAAATGATTATGTAAATTCAATTTAATTATTTTATAATATGCATTTTACTGAAGCAATAATAGAATTCTTTTTAAAACACATTAAATTATTTTCAAATTTTTTACTCAAAGGAGAAAATAATTTTATCAAACTTTTATGAATTTAAAAATAACATGCTTCTTAATTTTAAATAAATATTAAATTTCTAATTATTTTAACTATTAAGTGTCAACTTAAGTACCATGAGACATATTATTTTCATATTTTTTATTCAAAAAGAAAAAATATTTTATAAAAAAAAAAATTATAAACAACATGTTACTTTATTTTAAATAATTATTCAATGTTTAATATCTTTAACTATGTGTTTCAACTTAAGTCTTGTGAGACACTAAGGCTAATACTTTTAAACAGTCTTCATAGATAAATATTGTTTTAGATAGTCTCCAACATTCTAAAAATAAATTCATGAAAAGTCTTTTTAAAGTGTTGTACAAAAAAATCCATGGAATGGGACAAAAATTTCATTGTATGTTATGGAGGCCTCAATGGCCGAGTGGTCTAAAACATGCACTTACAGATCAAAGTGCCTATACTGCCTGGGTTGGAATCCCACTTGGGACAGATCTTAGTGTGAGAACGTTTGTCAGTTTGCTTGCCGGTGGTTTTCTCTGGGCACTCCAGTTTCCTCCACCATCCAAGAACTGACCACCTCGAAATAACTGAAAGATTCTTGATTGGGGCGTAAAACACCATTACTCCTCCACTCTCATTGTATGATATTAAAGGTCCAGGATCAAGCTCTATACCCTTTTGAAATACATGTAGCTGGTTCCAGATTCACAATCAATTCTTATCCAAGATTTTCCTCCACTAAAATTTGGCAAATTGGAAATTTTAATCATTTTAATAATGGTCAAGATATACAGGAATTAAAGCCATAATTTTATAAATCATTTCAAGCTTATAAAAACTTTAGTTTTGTCAAAAATATTTATTTGTAGTTCCAAAAGCAATTGACAGAATTTGCTGATTTAAGAAAAATCTAAGTTAAGGAATGATTGTGAAACTAAGACCTGTACAGCAAAATCTTGATTCATTTTCATCATTGTTTCGCTCAAATTTTGGTGTTATTAAGGGGTTCAACAATATATCAAGAAGGGCTTATAAAGAAAAATATAGAAATAAAAGAAATAAACATTTGGACACAGAAAAAATTTGGTGATAAGGGAGGTGCAAATAGCGAGGGATGTTAACAAAGTTTAACTATTATACATGTATCTAGTATCGGAGAAACTAACTACTGCTGTTGTTGTAATGTTGTTTAAAAATTGCATCAGCAATTTTTTGAACTATTCATGATTAGAACAGGGATATTAATCTTACTAAGAAGTTAATGTATGCATATTATGTGAAGTGATAAATATGGTCTGCTGTGTACTAGCGGGTGACTTTTTGTTAAGGTGCTAGCTCACTGAGTCAGTATGTCACAAACAAGCATACTATTCCCCCAGTCCATTATCCTGGTTCTGGTACGAGTCACAACCCTGTCCTCCTAACACTGAACCCCAGGTGAGGAATCAGTACCTCAAATTTTAAGGTCTTTGCATAACTCAACAGGAGTTCAAACCCAAAACCTTATGCCTGCAAGGCAAACATTTTACCTCTAAGCCACCAAGGTGGTAAACTATTTTCTGATTTTTAAAATAAAGAATTACAGAGCACCTTTGGTATAATGGGTATAATTTCAAATAACATGTATAAATCTGCTATACATTGTATTTGTTATCATTAGGAGAATGCATTGAGAAAAATTTGTTTTAATTTTAGATATAGCTGGTGATTGATGCATTGATATAAGTGTAAATTTGGGATTACAACATACAATCCCATCTATATAACTTGTCCAGAGTAGAGTTGCTTTATGGTTTTAACCCCCCTCCCCCAGTAAAGTTGCTTTCACTTATATTTAGGCATTCAATTCTGGAGGAAACTAGTCTCACCCCCCCCCCCCATGAGAAAAAAAAACAAAAAAACACCCACCTTCAGGGAGTGAACTGACAAACTTTCTCACATTCAGATCTGTTTGTGCATGCTTACATGTGAATCACATTGCCTCTTACCTGATTAAGAGGCAATGTGATTCACAAGTAAGCATGCACTTTAGACCATTTTCGTACTAAATCCATAACTTTATGTATATTCTTAAACAAATTGTCTCTCAATAGGATTTACCCAAGCTACATTTTCACATCAAAGTTTTAGATCCCCCCCCCCCCCCCAATACTGAAGAGGTCAGTTCCGGAATGTTACAAGAAACAAGTTCCTGGAAAATAACCAAGATCTGTTCAAGTGGAGTGGAGTAATGGTGTTTTGCACCCCAGTCAAGATTCTTTCACTTATTTCGAGGCGGTCAGTTCTGGGAGGGTGGAGGAAACCAGAGTGCCCAGAGAAAACCATCAACCTTCAGCAAGCGAACTGACAAACTTTCTCACACTAGGATCTGTCCCGAGTGGGATTCGAACCCAGGCGGTGAGAGGCACTGTGATCTGTAAGTGCACGCTTTTGATCTCTTAAAGTGGATTCATACCTAAGTGATGGGAGGTGATGTGATTTTTCCACTTGTACTGAAAAGGTCAGTTTTAAAACATTACAGGAAATGAGTTCCTGGAAAACAACCAAGATCTCTTCAAGTGGATTTATACCAAAGTGGCGAAAGGCAAATGCTCTTAGACCACTCAACTACCAAAGGCCAAAGCATCAAAAAGTAATACAATCATGTATCATGCTAAAACTGGTCTGTATAGAACAAAGTAAAATAAAACAATAAACAAATAATAAAAAATCAAGGTATTTTATTTATTTTTTATATACATATATAATGATAGCAAATACATGGATTTAAATGTAACAACCCTTAATTGATTAAAAAGTATAGTGCTTGAGGTCTAACATGGCAAAAAATTCAACAAGTAATCCTGACATTTATTCTTTTAGTTTAAAATAATGGAGTGAAGTAAAGTGGAGTAATTAATTCTTTCATTTTATTGAGACTGTCAAGTCAGGAATGGCGGATAAAACTGGAGTGTCCAGAAAACTGACAAGGATGGTCTGGATGAGTTTTGAACCTAGTAAATGAGAGGCAGTTAAATATGTATGCTCATGTTCATTCTTCAGACTTTTCTTCCACCAAGATCCTCTAGTTCAAGGGGGCCTCAGTGGCCAAGCGCTTACGGATCACAGTGCCTCTCACCTCCTGGGTTCCAATCCCACTTGGGACAGATCCTATTGTGAGAAAGTTTGTCAGTTCGCTTGCCGAAGGTCGGTGGTTTTCTTCGGGCATTCCAGTTTCCTCCACCATCCTAGAACTGACCGCCTCAAAATAACTGAAAGATTCTTGACTGGGGCTTAAAACACTATTACTCCACTCCTTTAGTTCAAAATAAAGGTACTTAATCTAAACTAGGACAAATTGAAAAAAAATGTTTTTTTTTACATCAGGGGCATGCAGTCAGTACACCTGAGATATATTAACTTATGTACTTTCATTAATGGAGAGTTCCACAAACTTCAACCAAATCTACCAGTCTTATATCAAATATCCTTACCATGTAACATGAAACTAAAACAACACACACACACACACACACACACACACACAAACACACACACACACATTTATATTTGAAGCTGCTATATATACCTTGTTATGTGAACCATTGAGCATATGTCAAAATTTACTTAAAATTACTTTGTTTTAATAATGATGACCTGTCTACATTTAAACCTATAATAATAATAATAATAATAATAATAATAATAATGATGATGATGATGATGATGATGATGATGAAAATAATAATATCAAAAGCTTAATCAAAAATGCAAACACCAATAGCTGCTAACAGTAATATTCATTGATTGTGGTGTGTTTATGGTCGAGCCTGGGGTGGCCTTCATCAAGACCAAGAGTAATTACAATGAAATGATTAAGGTAATACTGAAAATTGTATTTTTTGAAAGTTCTATTTAAAGTTATAAATATTAAAGCTGCATTAAGTTTTTCAATTTTCAGAATTTTTTTGATTTTCTAAATATATCTGATTTTTAAACACGATCAGTGAAGATTCATTTTCTAAAATTTCATTCATATTAGCTGTAAATAAACAGAATTCCCTAATGAATTGGTCACTTGTTTAATGATGTATCATAAGCTTGAAGCATGCACACTGATGTACAGAGACTCAAATAAACCAAAAGTGAAACTTGAAAAATTGCATTAACTGTCTGTCATAAATATCCAAAAGTATTCACAATGGTGTTATTTATCCTTTACAAAGTCACAAATGATGATTTTAATGAAATCCTGTGTTTAATTTATCCTTTTTCACTGTTTTGTAACTTATGATAAAATGACCTGTTTTTTATGACGTAACAATGTTCTAAAATTAGATCCCGAAGGCTACATCTTGCTGGGAAATTACTGCTATTTCTATATTTATTTGGGCTTTTATCATAAACCAAATGTAACATTGTTCATAAGGAACATCATTAATTAGATCAGCACTGTTTTAATTTCTTCCTATGAAAACTTAACGCAGCTTTAAAATACATAATATTGGGTTGTAAATTATTGGAGATAAATCTACAGTTCTTTTGACTAGAGAATGACTTTGTTGTCTTAAAAATACATAGACATAAAATACTGAATTTTTTAAAATTTTATGTATTAGGAAAAGACTCAACAATTAACAGACTGCAAGTTGAGGTTTATTAGATCAACTAGCTTCGCTGGTGTCAGCGACATCAGCTCTCAAACAATCAACAGACTGCAAGTTGAGGTTTATTAGATCGACTAGCTTCACTGGTGTCAGCAACATCAGCTCTCAAACAATCAACAGACTGCAAGTTGAGGTTTATTAGATCGACTAGCTTCGCTGGTGTCAACGACATCAGCTCTCAAACAAAGTTTTATGAAACAAAACTGTCAAAGACAATTTTAAACAATATATTGTAAATGGCAAATGACCAAATACTAAAAAAAACTACAGCATTCCCTGAGTCTGTAAATTGTACATTAGATGAGAAAAAAAAAACATGTGAACTGTAAATATATTTTTGGTCTTTGTACGAGAAAAAATTAACAGAAAAATAAACATAAAGCAAAAATGACCAGTACATGTATTTACATTCTTTAACACTCAAACAATCACATAGGAATTTGTAAATAAGAGACATGTTCAAGTTACTAGTTGCTTTCCACTGTACTCGCGAATACAATTTTTATATCTTTTGAACAGACGCGAGTACTCATGTTGAAAATAACTCATCATAATTATCTACATGTTTTCAAAATAACCTCCCTTAGATTTAGACACCGACACTCAACTGGAGAGAAAATGTCAATATATAAATTAAATCAAACAACTGTACATAAGTTTTAACTGATCCTATCATTCAAATTCCTTCTAGAAAGAAACCATACCCTTGGACTGAAATATAAATTGAAATGCATGCTGTTTTCAGAATTTATTTAAGTTATTTCTTACAAACTTTGTCCAAGGGACGCTATCTTGAATCTAAGGCGAACAACCTTATAATATTGATAGCTGTCACATACTTGCGCTCGCGCATACATATATTCCTGAACAGCTTGAAGTCAATGCGCTAGCGTATATACACTATCATGAACAGGCCTCTAGTAGATTGTGCAAGATTCCACTTATTTGCATATAGGAATATTTCCTATATTGGTTAATATAGTGTATACTGCATAATTTTTTTCAACACAAAATTGTTTCCAATTCAAACAACTAGTATTAAAACATAAAATTGCATGGGGGCAAATAGCTTTTATATTCATGAAAAAATATCTCATATGACCACATAGATGTTATATCAAAATACATGTATCTGAATAATTGCATAATCACCTGATTTTAAAGTCAGGATATTAATACACATGTATAAAAAATAATGACATCAAAAAAGCTATCTTTGTTTATCAATCATTCAAGGAATAAAGCCATTTTCATGAAAATAAAAAAATTGAAAACAAATGCTTTCAGTGAAACAAAATAGCTAGCCTGCAAATCGAGCCCAAAAAAACCCTTTCACAAATATAAATTGTTAAAAATAAAGCCGACACTGCCGTTGACATACTATTAAAAGAAAGCTCAAAAACAAAGCTGCAAAAGAGGGATTTAAATTTGGGTACCTTTCCATAACTAGCGGGATACTTCATGGACAGAGCTACCAAACCACCTATCGAGCAGAACCCACTACAATATATATATTTATATAAAAAATTGTAAACTGTAAATATTATAGTCTTTGTTCCAGAAAAAAATAACGAATATATATGTAAACTGTACATACTATTTTGGTCTATGTATGATAAAAATTAACAGAAACATGTAGCTGACACTGAAATAGACATATTCCTAAAGAAAAGGGTTAAAAACATAGCTGCAAAACAAGAGACCAGGGACCTTTCAGTAACTAGCCGATGCTTCATGGGCAGAGAGACCAAGCCACCTATCGAGCTCGGCTCAGTACAATGTACAGGCTTTATACTATATACAGGTGAGATGAAAAGTTAAAAACTTTTAACAACTGGATACTTTAAATCACAACGTTTTTGCTTTAGTAAATTTTGGCAAGAATTCTCTTTTCAAGTTATTTACAAACGTTAATGTCTTCAGATGAAAGTCTTTATTGCAAATAAAAGTGAATTATATAAAAATTAAATATTTATGAAAGTTTCATTTGCTGGTAATAATACTCCTACAATTTACGAACAAGAAAATTTCAGATTTTCAGTTATCTAGCGTAAATTTGTAATTTTTAAGTTTCGTGCAACTGATGGCTTTATTTTATCCAAGTAGAAGTCCTTGCTGTATTTGGACCAGGTGGGAGTGCTACCTTCATTTTGTCCTTGTGCAGGTGCTAGGTGTATTTAAATAAAGGACATCATTCAACATCATTCATTGTCTTTGGAAATAATTGACAGCAATTTTGTATTGCGATGCAATAGTGAAGAAACATTTTTAAAACCTTTTCTTATGTTATGATTTGAGATAATTTGATCAGACACTATTGTACAGTAATCCCAGACTCAGTAATTTTGCAAAGTTATTGAGTTTTTTTTTTTTTTTTTTTTTTTTTTTGGGGGGGGGGGGGGGGGGGGGGGGGTACTGAACCTATCTTTGATGTGGAGTCTATAAACAGATTCAATAACAAGAAATAATCAAAATTTGATGTTTTAACTTATTTCAATCTTTTTAGTATTCCATGCTGGTGTCTGTTTTATCTGTGAAATATCCATGAGGTTAGATGTTATAGAATATGGGACAGCTCTGTGACTCTGAAGTGACAACTGTGCAGCATGGAACCCCGCCTTTACACAAAAGTCAAAGTCATAACCTTTCAAAATTCCTGTGATCACAGCAGCATTTAAGCTGAAATACAATGACATAATAATACAAATAGAATGTTATAAAAAGAATCATGACAACGTGGCTGTAAAATTTTGACATCCAATTTTACAAGTTACAAAGTTCACCTCTGTAGCTCAGTTGTAGAGTGTCGACTACGTTGAGAGTGGTATGTCTGGGGTTGATTTGATTTGATTTGATTTAATGGGGTTTTACGTCCTAGTCAAGAATTTCACTTATATTGAGACATCGCCAGTTATAGGTGAAGTTGCAGAAATTTTGACCTTTGCAGTGGACATAGGTCAATGTGCAGGGAGAGTTCTTTAGTGCGACATGCCTGCCACTACATGGGGCACTTGTTTTTAAGGTCATCTGAATGACCCTGTGACTTTCTTTTCTGAATGCTGAGTGCTCGACAACAGAATGGTTAATTTTTCAAATCTTGGTCAGACCCAGCTGGGGTTCGAACCCTGACCTCCAGTCTGGGGTTTGAACCCCAGCTGGGGCATACACAAAACCTATCTGGTACTTGGCATTAGGAAGACAGAGTATCAACAACAGGTTCATCCAGTGCCAGGATAATATGAATGTGAAAGTGGTAAGCTTGTCTGTGACATACTGACTCCGTGAGCTAGCACCTTAACAAAAAGTCAACCCGAGTGCATGCTAGTAAAAGGCAGATCAAAATACACAACTGCACATCTCATGCATACACAAACATATTTTTAAATTAATCTTTTGAAACCAATAGCCTTGTCCTCATCCGAAACAGCTGAAAAACTGCTGATGTGACATTAAATAACACTACAACCAACAATCTCAGGTTACATAAATTATACTTTAAACGTTAGCCAATTAAAAACTTTTTCATTCATTTTTAAAATGTTACTTACCAATCACCAGCTCCTGACACACTGACTATTTTAGAGAAGGCAGAATTTTCTTTGGTTACAGGATAAAAATCCATAGTAACATTATCTGTTATCTAAAAATGTAAAATTATAATTTTTTGTTAACTCTGCTCATTATTAACACAAGCAATCAGATATATGAAGGTGTAAGACTTCTTAACTGACCACCATTCTAAACTGGTCACCATTCTAAACTGGCCACCGTTCTAAACTGACCACCATTCTAAATTGACAACCATTCTAAACTGACAACCATTCTAAACTGACCACCATTTTAAACTGACCACCATTCTAAACTGACCCCCATTCTAAACTGACAATCATTCTAAACTGACCACCATTCTAAACACAAGCAATCAGAGAATGAGAGTGTGTAAGCCTTCTAAACTGACCACCCTTTTCAGATAAGATAGTTTCCCATTTTAAACATTAAAACAACAATAACCTCTGAGTTAAGCATAAAATGTATAACTCACACACGTAATTTTTTTTATTGGATATTATAATGTACAAAAATTTTCTCTTTGTTGAAAATTATACAGTGTGAGAAATAAAGAACTTGACCTTGGAATTATTTCAGTTGAGACAGTTTTCAGTTTACTCAGGGTTCAGTTTCACAGGCTCTACTTCCAACAAGTACTACGGTAACTTCTGTATTATTATTATCATTATTATTATTAATAAAAAACAGTATTAATAATAATAATGATATAATTGCAATATTATTACATGTATTATTATTATTATTTTTATGTTATTATTATTATTGCTTTAATAATAATAATAATAATATTGCAATTATATTATTATTAATACTGTTTTTTATTAAACTATTTATTATTATTATTATTGGTTTTATAATAATAATAATAATTATTATTATTATTACATGTATTAATACTGTTTTTTTTATTAAACTAATAACATTATTATTATCATTATTATTATTATTTTTATTATACGCAAACTGACAAACATTCTCACACTACATGTAGATTCTAGCTGTAAGGCCATTATAAATTAATACCTAGATTTTCATCCAATTTTTTTTTCAAAATGGGGGGGGGGGGGGGGGGGGGGGGGGGGGGGACGGATTTTATTTTTTTTATTTCTCAGCATCAACTTTGGCCGAGCTTTCAGACACCACAATACCAGTCTCATCTTGATTGAATTCAATATACAATCCCAAATCTCCCGACTTACACTGGTAGGATTACACTCCGTCAACTTGTGTTTTGTGCGACCAATACAAACTGTGATTCTTGAATTCAATGCGTTAGCAACGGGCATCTGATGATGGAGTTTACCACCTACAAAGTCGTTATATAATTCTATTAATGTCATGGTGTCTGGAACTTGACAGCCATACTGGTTTATGATTGTTTTTAAGCCCAATTTTACAGTGCTTATCATGCTACAACTAATATGCAACACGCTACTTTCTTTTTTGAAAATCCGTCTGCAACTTGATCGGACACCAGTCAACTTCTACGTATAATCCTATGGCTCATGGAGCACAAAACACTCTACTTTTGTTATTAAATGCAGAACTCGATCGGAAACCAGTCAGCTTTTACTTATAACCTTATGGCTCATGGAACGAGCAGATTTGTTATAAAAGCCGGAATCGAAACCCGACACAAGTTAAAAATCCAAAAATAAAATAAATCGGGCGGGTGTTAAAATAGGGGGCGGGCGGGGATGAAAATCTAGGTATTAATTTATTATGGCCTAAGGGGTCCTAATCAAGGCAAAGGGAGACAATGCAAGTCAGCACTCAAGACAACTAAGTCACTTAACTATTTTCTAATAAACAAAGTCACTAACATATTCTCATAAGAATATTACTGAAGTCACTGGTCTCACTATATTGACGAGTGCTTCAATGGCAGATTTAATTCTTTTTACCTTTGGTGTTCTATCCTTAATGGGCAAAGAGTCTGTAGAATATGTTGTAGCAAGCATTAGGCCATGCTTGCCAAGTGTTACCATGACAACTGGTATCTCCTTTACAACAACTTTTGACAACCTTACAGCTTCCTCTAAAACTGTATCAACTGACATTTCCTCTGCCTCCAAGTTATCTTAAAAGAATGAATGAATGAATGAATGAATGAATGAATGAATGAATGAATGAATGAAAAAATGACCACCTGGTAAATCTACATGTACTGTATAAGAAGAAATATTGGTTGAATAACCTTTGTTTTCAATATAAATGTGATTTAGGTTTCACAAGTGAATTTTCTGATAAAATTTTTTTTACACACATATGACATCCCCACCCTCTGATTTGTCATCAGACATGAAACATGCAATAAAACTACATGGAATTTAGTTGGTGTGAATAGGGTCTGATCTATTATGCAGTTGAGATTAAAGGGGAAATTTTCACTTTCAGGTGACAGTGAGGTTTGTGTGCAGACTCCATAACTTATCAAAATTTGATGAAAAGTATTTCAGTTCCCTTGATAACTTTTGATGTCAACAGTAAGCAGGTATTGAATGTTCGTGAATCATAATCATAATTTTAAAATAGAATCTTGAGATTAAAGAAATACATATACAGAAAAAACTTTTCAAAAAAGATCCTTTAAAGGATGTTATAAATGTGGACCTAACAGACACGTGATCTTTATCATAAAGACACTCTGTTAAGTTATTGTTGATGAAATGTTGTTCAATGCCGCAGTAGCATGCATTTACAAGTATTTTGCTATTCGTGACAAGAGCAAGATTATGAATCTCTATGGATTAATATAAAAACAAGTCTATAGTTGCATGAGATATGCATGTGTGTTATGGTCTTCATGTACTAGCACACACTTTGGGCAATTTTTAGTAAGATGCTAGCTCACTGAGTCATAAGCTCCAGACAAGCATACCACTCACCCAGTTCATTATTCTGGCACCAGGTAAACCAGTCCATACTCTGTCCTCCTAGTGTTGAGTGCAGGTCTTGGAAGCAATATGTAAAATTTCAAAATCAAATGTATGACCTGGCCTAGAGTTTAAACCCACAACCTCCCACTCTTAAGTTGGATGCTCTACCATTGAGCCAAAGAATGTCAGTTCCATTTGGGTTGAAATATAAAGCAGAAGAAAGAAAGCAAGCAAGCAAGCAAGCAAGCAAGAAGAAAGAAAGAAAGAAAGAAAGAAAGACAGAAAGAAAAGAAAGAAAGAAAGAAAGAAAGAAAGACAGAAAGAAAGAAAGAAAGAAAGAAAGAAAGAAAGAAAGATAGATAGATAGATAGATAGATAGATAGATAGATAGATAGATAATACTTACCTGTTTTTCCATCAACTGTTTCACCAGTCAGACATGTATACATGCTTCGTAACTCATTCAGATTTGGTGAGGAGTATGTCAATCCTTTTTTTACTTTTGTCTGTAATGGTTTGGCAGCTTTGTGAACATCTGTAGGCTCAAACCAAACTAAAAATAGAAAAAAATAGCTTTCATTAAGCAGAAAGTTCAATCAAATTACTTACCTGCAATAGTGAGATAAAAATTTTATGTTTCAAAAATTAGGGTGTTTCACTATCAATATATCTCCAGCTATATTAGATGTTTATTTTTATGTCACTATCAGTTATTTCCTTAACTTATATCAAGACATAATAAGCCAAATTTAGGCTACTCCAAAGGTCAAAATTCTACAATTTTTCAGTTGGTTGTCTTCTCAGGGAACTCCAGTTTTCTCCACAATCACAGAAGACAATCTCTATCATGTCTTTATCAGTTAAAAGAATCTTGAGTGTATAAAATGCTAATACTAACTATGTAAGATGTACCGAACTTTTTGTAGAAGTTTTTTTGCAGAGATTTTCAAGCAAGAATAACGTTTTTTTCATAAAGGCCATTTGTAAACAAACCTGGAACATGATATGACTGACAGAGATTCGTGATGTATTCTATAGCTTCAGTAGAAATGTTGCCATCAATACACACCAGAGGAGCAAACGCTAAATCTTCTTCAAACTTGGAAATCTAAAATACAAACAGGAGAAGGTGTAGGTGAATGAAATGAGTTTTTTTTGTTCAAGTCTAAAATACAGTAAGTGTTTGCAATTACAGCTAAGCCTGCTAAAATACCCACCCTTTGCATGTATACCATCTATCAAAGTATACCACAGTTCAGAAGTCTTTTTATGGCATATTTTAACTCAAATGAATCTTAGCATACATATTTCTTGGCCAGTAAGACCAGTATTTAAAGCCCCTTTACTCCATATTTTAATCTAAAAACCCTCTATATAAAGACCTTCTGTCTATAAATTCCACAGTTTTTACATGTAGGTTCCCATCGGTTGTCCTGAAATATATGAATTAAGAATGAGAAAACTGGCCTTTATGGACAGATAGTCTTTATATACAAGCAACCAGGATAGAATTTTAGAGAAATAGAGAGATGGCCTTTAATACAGGTTTGACTGTATTTAGCATTTAGTGTGTTCAAAATTCTAATGATCTTGAACCTGCCACTATCTAACTCAATTATTCTTTTCCATTGGCGCAGGTAACAATTAAAACAAAAGCACCAAGGTTGGAAAACACTTTAGGCAGATCCTACTTTGAGAAAGTATGTCAGTTTGTTGCTTGCTAAAAGTCAGAGGTCTTCTCTGTACATACTGGTTTCTTCTAACATAATTGAATTTAAAAAAAAAGTGGGCTTGGGTGTAAAACATCATCATTCCACTCCACTCATTTAAGAAACTTTGTTTGCAATGGGATAATTAAGTACACTGTATACAGGCCTGTAGTTATTTTAGAAAGGGGGGGGGGGGCGATTTTGAAGAATGTTGTCGCAGGCACCAATGGTGTGCCTCACTAGGAGTTTGGGGGTGGGGGATGCTTCCCATAAAACTTTTTAAAATGAAATGCAAAATGGTGCATTTTGGAGTGTTTTTATGAACAATTAATAGTCAAATATGATGTATCTAAATGTTTGAAATTAATCAAAATTAATGTTTTCAAAACAATTTTTAAGGGTCTAATAGTGGTAAATGATTTTTACCGAGGCTTTTAAAGTGCTTAATGGTTTATAAAGGGGATGCTTTCGCAAGCCTCACACCCCCTCTGAATATGGGTCTGGTATATTCAAAGTAACTTACATAACTTGGTGATATCATATTGTGTATATCCATGTCTCCAATACCAAACATTAATTCCCCTGATTCCTTCAGTACTGCACAGTAAGTAGCTGTGCTATGATTGGCCATCTTCTCTACACCAATCAAATCCTTGAAAACAAAATATGTATACATAATTAATTATAGAAAGAACTTGTAACAAATGATGTATTATCATTAAATTTCTATTTTTAAACATTAAATCATACATGGCAAATGTGGATAAAAAGGGTACTAAAATTAGTTATTACATCACAAGTAATTTGCACAATACTGATTGGTCACCTTCACGAGTTCTATTTCATACACTTTCTAGCATTTCTTGACAATGACAACAGTGTCCTTGACGGCATGGTACTATTGTTTTTCCAGATGCATACTATACTCCAGTGCGTACCACATTAGAAATGGTTATCTCCTCCATTTGTAAACAACATGACATCTCGTTTTGCAGAAACGAATATAAAAACAGGAAAGAGCAATACGCGGATTTTGATTTCCATGGAATAATTTGTCTTTTTTATTTGTCAAATATGGCTATCTGTACTAAAACCTATAGTGCCATGTGATGTACTAAAACATTATGTTTTCCCTCGGGGCCTGTGCTAGTATATTATTGTCTTGAGAATATAGTGCTTGAGCCTGCATAAATACATGTATTCTCATATATACAATATATAGAAAAGAAGCATATTCCATGTACAATAGAATGAATTGTTTTACATAAAAGTTTTAGGTATCAAGTGATACAGTGATGAATCAAATATACACTTTATTCTCAGTACTGGTAACTATGACAACAAGTGAGGCCTCAACAGCTGATTGGTCTAAAGCACCAATGAATCACAGAACCTCTCACCACATTGGACCAAAACAAATTTGAGAAGATTCCAAAGAAAGAAAGTTTGTCAGTTTGCTTGCTGAAGGTTGGTGGTGTTTCCTGGAAACTAAACCATCCTGAACTGACCGTCTCCAAATATACGAAAAAAATCGAGTAGGGCATAAAACATTGTTACACAATTCCATACAATTATATTGAATGCAGTGCTGGAACTAACAAAGCTTTTATCTGACTTTGTTGTTGGCAATATGCCTCGAATGTCCAGTGTCCAAAATTAGGCCAAAAGTTATTACCACAGATCTCAAAACTTAAATAATAACAATAGGAGCATATAACACAATTCAAAAAAGAACTACAGCCTGACTAAAAAGTTATAGACCCAAAAAACTGGGATAAATTTTAAACCCTGTGAAGAATGTGCAAGTAAGATCTTTTATAAAGGAGAAAAAACCTCATGTGGAATGACACATAACAGTTTCTTTTTGAACACAACTTCTGAAAAAAATGTCTCCTAGTCCATTACTAGTATGTAAAGCAGCCACTTTAACAGATCATTATATTATCAGAGCTCATGGTTTATCTGTATGTATAAAACTTTTCCTTACCATGTGTTGACAATATGCCTCGTATGCTGTGCAGTGAGAATCTTTGCCAATGGCGGACAAAAATAAAGGATTCATGCCAAGACGACTTAATCCATCAGCAATATTCCTACCAACACCACCAAATGTTTGCTGAACACTCCCAGGATATGTAGCACCATTATTCTACAAAGTGTATGAAAGAAATCATATTCAGATTTTTAAAATATCATTAATATTTCAGGTCTTAAAATCTTATAAAAGTCAACATTTAAAAAAGCTTGATTGGTTTATTTATTGGCTCCATTAAGGTAAGCACTTACTCTTCCGGAGCACCCAGCCTCACTTTCTTGATGGAAGTTCAAGTCAAGTGTGTAACTAAATTAGCCAGTTTTCAAAGTTTTTATTTTGTTTTTTAGGATTGTGATTTGGACATGGACTAGTAAGTTTGTGTTACATTAAATAAACTTACAAGTCAAGAATATTTCTCATAGCTGTGACACAATCTACATATTTTTCAAAGTTTCAACAATCTATGCCTGTTGCTATAGCAACCACAATAAAGGCTGTGAGTCTTGATTTTATAACAGTACTATAACTGCATCAAAGAACAACAACTCTAGTACAAATTGGTGCTTTAAAATCAGTAGTTCCAATAAGGTGCAGTATGATTCATTATAATACAATCATATAACAATTTTTTTCCCTTATGATTTAATATATATTTACCTTAAAAAACCCTTACAATACTTACATGTATTGTTATACTTCTAAATGTCTGTTTTGATGCAAATTGATTGTTAAAGAACAACTTTACAACATTTCTAGCAAATGTCTATTTTAGTTCTCGATATTGTCTTTAAAAAAATCACTGCAAAAACTTTTTCTTTCCAAAAACACTTATTGTGACAAAAAATTTGAATCTGAGTCTTCAGTCTGTTTAAGATAGCTGTTTCACAGCACTAGTCCAAGAATATGTGTGTCTTTTTTTATTTTGTCATGGATGCATTTTTTATGTTATTTTTTACAAAAAAGAAACTTCTTTATAATAACTAATTCTTTATTTATATAAATTCATAATTTTTAAGACCTCAGATGGTCTTTATATACAGTTTATTTCTGTGCATACAGTTTACTTTAAACAGGTATACAGATTAATTTTACATACCTTAAATTCTGCCACATCAACCCTGGCATAAAAGTCAACAATAGAACCGCCTATGACAACCTGTAAAATGTAGAAGTAAATAAAAAAATTGTCAGTGTGGAGTTTATTTCCATCTCTAATTAAACTTGTAAAAAGTTCTTCATATCACTAGGTTAGCTCAGCTGGTAAAGTGTTTGCTTCTGATGTGGGAAGTCAAAGTTTCAACCATGACCAAGACTTGAAAATTGGAAGTGACTGTTCTTTTGCCAAGCATCAGCATTTAGAAAAATGAAAGTCATGGGGTCCCTTGGAGGAGACCTTAAAAACTGATGCCCCTTGTCATGACAGGCATGTCACATTAAAGAACCCTAACTGTCCTTAGTGCACTGCAAAGGTCATAATTACTAACACTTCACCTATAGATGGTGACGTCTTGATATGAGTGAAATAATCTTGACTGGGACGTAAAACACAGTTAAATAAATCGATCAACCCTAACAGGTAATTTGAAAATTTATATATAAATGTCAAAAAATAAAAATGATAATAATAATAATAATAATAATAAAAGAATAATAAAAAGAATTAAAAGATATGTTTTATTATTTTCCTCACTGTTCCTATGTTGATAATGAAATTTAAAAAGGTTATTTAAAAGTAAAAATAAATGGTATTTCACATAAACCTGACAAATATGACAAAATTAATGATGAAATACTTAACACTGCAACATTGCAGGATACCAGATGGCCTACTTATCATAATTTTTTTCCTGTCAAATTCCACTTTAGAGGACCTTAGTGCAAGGATGTTTGTCACTTCACCCACAGAAAGAAAGTGGATTTCCGTGATCCTTTTAAAGAATCTGGACTTGGGCTTTAAAAAACATTAAATTACTCCATTCCACACTACTTTGCTAAATGAAGTACCGCGGTAAACAATTCTAGATGCTATTTTATGTTTCATAAAATAACAAAACAAGACTGCATTGTTAAAAAATTAAAGTATAAGTTCTTGGAATGGTTTTATGTGCACAGATTTTCATAAAATCACTTGGTCACAAGAATCCTCAAATATACCAAAACTTTTGAAAAGTAGAAAAATTTACAGTTCACAAAATCTGACGAATACAAATTCAACATTTTGGAAAAAAAAAAGTCTAATTACATGGATAATGAAGATTATTGTAAATTAAGAAACTTTCCTTTTCTTTCTTTCTTTCTTTTTTTTGTAAATTTGTAAGTGTACTTAAAACAGCAAATCAAAATACAGCTTTCATGGATATTTTATTTCAATATGCCAGTAATTAATTTGCAAATATTTTGGCAATATTCTAAAGATGCAAACATACATGTATGAGTGCACAATTAAAGATTCTCGACCAATATCAAAAGACGCAAAAAATTTCTCAATTTACAATATCTTATTTCAAACTTTTCCTGTTTTTATCATGGATGCTGATATCTCATTTATGCTTGAAACAACATACTAAAAGGAAAAAAGACAAAATCAACAATATATTAGTACAGCACATGAACGCAAACCTGCCGCAGTGCAACTCAAGCATTGATGAAACAGTAAAACCTTGATTTATTGTCACCACTTATTCAGTTCTATTTTGGCCTTTATAGAAGGGTTTGATGAAAAATCATGACAAAATATGACACAACAAAATGGGACAGGACAGGACATAACAAGCAGAACATAATGTAATGCATAACAACATAACATAACATAACATAACACAACATAACATAACATAACATAACATAACATAACATAACATAACATAACATAACAACATAACATAACATAACATAACATAACATAACATAACATAACATAACATAACATAACATAACATAAAATGGAACAGAACAGATTAGACCTAACTAAAAAAAAAAAAAAAATCAAATAAACAAACAAACAAACAAATAAATAAATAAATAAATAAATAAATTAAAAAAATATATTTCGGTGATGAGTGAAATGAAAAAGTTATCATGGTCAAATATAACAAGGTTTTACTGTAATTGAGTTAGAGAGATCCAAAAGCATTCAATGAATAATTAAGCATATAGATATACATGTATACACTGGTAAAACTATTATATAAATTACAGTGAAACCTGTCATAACTGAACAAGTTATAGACTGATTTTGCTGTTATTTGACAGGGATTAGTTTTAAAAGGTTAATTCAAATAGCAAACAATATCTATCATAAGTCATAGTATGTTGATTTAGAATTCAGCATTTGGTCTAGCCAAATTTTTGGTAAATTAAGGGTTCTGATTGATACAGGTTTTAAGTTTACTCAGCTGGGGTCTATTTTGACACGTTTCACTTAAAACATTTACAACATATTGTCTACAGTGATCACATATGAATTAGGCCATTTCTGAAAATACAGAATTTAACATACTTCATTTTCTCTAGGTATACTTTTACTTTGCAGTAAATATGTACTAAAAAAAATCTGTAGGCAAAATAGTTATATGCTATTACTTATAGAAAAAGAATTGTCATAACTTTTCTATAATACAGTCCTGCCTCAAAAATAATCACATTTTTTTTATCCTGAATACATGTTTATTTCTGTGCCATGTTGATGAAAACTTCATTGTTGAAAGCAGTCATTTTCAAATTTTTCTTGAGCTTTTTTTATGCCTTCTACAGTTTTTCAAAAATCATATATTGATCTGGTTGAAAAAGGGAATAATACATTGTTTAAAATTATTGATATCTGGTAGAAGAAAAAGGAACAATACATTCTATTCGATTATTGACAATGTGTCATTTTTTTACACATTCTATTCTATTATTGGCAATGTGTCATTGTTTAACACATTCTATTCTATTATTGACAATGTGTCATGTTTTTACACATTCTATTCGATTATTGACAATGTGTCTTTTTTTACACTTTCTATTCGATTATTGACAATGTGTCATTTTTTTACACATTCTATTAGATTATTGACAATGTGTCATTTTTTTACACATTCTATTTGATTATTAACAATGTGTCATTTTTTTACACATTCTATTTGATTTTTGACAATGTGTCTTTTTTTTTACACATTTTATTTGATTATGGACAATGTGTCATTTTTTTACACATTCTATTTGATTATTGACAATGTGTCATTTTTTTACACATTCTTTTTGATTATTGACAATGTGTCATTTTTTTACACATTCTATTTGATTATTGACAATGTGTCATTTTATTACACATTCTATTCAATTATTGACAATGTGTCATTTTTTTACACATTCTTTTCTATTATTGACAATGTGTCCTTTTTTTTAAACATTCTATTTGATTATTGACAATGTGTCTTTTTTTTACACATTCTATTTGATTATTGACAATGTGTCATTTTTTTACACATTCTATTCGATTATTGACAATGTGTCATTTTTTTTACACATTCTATTTGATTACTGACAATGTGTCATTTTTTTTACACATTCTATTTGATTATTGACAATGTCATTTTTTTTTACACATTCTGTTTGATTATTGACAATGTGTCATGTTTTTACACATTCTATTCGATTATTGACAATGTGTCTTTTTTTACACATTCTATTCGATTATTGACAATGTGTCATTTTTTTTACACATTCTATTCGATTATTGACAATGTGTCATTTTTTTACACATTCTATTCGATTATTGACAATGTGTCATGTTTTTACACATTCTATTCGATTATTGACAATGTGTCTTTTTTTACAAATTCTATTCGATTATTGACAATGTGTCATTTTTTTTACACATTCTATTAGATTATTGACAATGTGTCATTTTTTTACACATTCTATTTGATTATTGACAATGTGTCATTTTTTTTACACATTCTATAAGATTATTGACAATGTGTCATTTTTTTACACATTCTTTTTGATTATTGATAATGTGTCATTTTTTTTACACATTCTATTCGATTATTGACAATGTGTCATTTTTTTTACACATTCTATTTGATTATTGACAATGTGTCTTTTTTTTACACATTCTATTTGATTATTGACAATGTGTCTTTTTTTTACACATTCTATTCTATTATTGACAATGTGTCATTTTTTTACACATTCTATTTGATTATTGACAATGTGTCATTTTTTTTACACATTCTATTTGATTATTGACAATGTGTCTTTTTTTACACATTCTATTAGATTATTGACAATGTGTCATTTTTTTTACAAATTCTTTTTGATTATTGACAATGTGTCATTTTTTTTACACATTCTATTTGAATATTGACAATGTGTCATTTTTTTTTACACATTCTTTTTGATTATTGACAATGTGTCATTTTTTTTACACATTCTATTTGATTATTGACAATGTGTCATTTTTTACACATTCTTTTTGATTATTGACAATGTGTCATTTTTTTACACATTCTATTTGATTATTGACAATGTGTCATTTTTTTACACATTCTATTAGATTGACAATGTGTCATTTTTTTTTTACACATTCTATTTGATTATTGACAATGTGTCATTTTTTACACATTCTATTCTATTATTGACAATGTGTCATTTTTTTACACATTTTATTCGATTATTGACAATGTGTCATTTTTTTTACACATTCTATTCGATTATTGACGTGTCATTTTTTTACACATTCTTTTTGATTATTGACAATGTGTCATTTTTTTTACACATTCTATTTGATTATTGACAATGTGTCATTTTTTTTACACATTCTATTTGATTATTGACAATGTGTCATTTTTTTACACATTCTATTCGATTATTGACAATGTGTCATTTTTTTACACATTCTATTTGATTATTGACAATGTGTCTTTTTTTTTTACACATTCTATTCTATTATTGACAATGTGTCATTTTTTTACACATTCTATTCCATTATTGACAATGTGTCATTTTTTTTACACATTCTATTTGATTTTTGACAATGTGTCATTTTTTTACACATTTTATTTGATTATGGACAATGTGTCATTTTTTTACACATTCTATTTGATTATTGACAATGTGTCATTTTTTACACATTCTATTTGATTATTGACAATGTGTCTTTTTTTTACACATTTAATTTGATTATGGACAATGTGTCATTTTTTTACACATTCTATTTGATTATTGACAATGTGTCATTTTTTTACACATTCTATTTGATTATTGACAATGTGTCATTTTTTTACACATTCTATTCGATTATTGACAATGTGTCATTTTTTTACACATTCTATTTGATTATTGACAATGTGTCATTTTTTTTACACATTCTATTTGATTATTGACAATGTGTCATTTTTTTTTACACATTCTATTTGATTATTGACCATGTGTCATTTTTTAAAGTGCTAAACTTTTGAAACTTAAATCTGCATTTAACAAAAGAGTTTTGTAAAATCAGTGCAGAAAATTATCCATGTGTTTTTTATTTGGAATCTATATAAAACTTATAAATCAAAATCTTTGGAAATACTTTCAAGTATGAACTGCAAGTATTACTAAACATTCACAATTTTTCTTTATCTTTATCTTTTTTTTTGTTTTTGGTTTGTTTTTTTTTTGGACTAAATGACAATTTTTCTGGTACCCAAATACATGTATTACATAACTGTGCTGTCACTTGACCAAACCCTACAGATCCTTACACATCCTAATTTTATATTTGACTAACTGCACTGCAAATCAGAAAATTTTGTTTTCAGTGTCAGGTGTCAGTTAATTCACATACTGATTTTTTTTTTTTTTTTTTTTTTTTTTTTTGGGTGGGGGGGGGGGGGGGTGGGGGGTGGATTTTATTCCACGTAGTGCAGTAAAAGCCAAATCAGTTTCACCTGTTTTATATGTTTGTTGAATTTAAATAAACATTTTGAACTTATTTTACTTTTCAAAATCTTATGCTCATAAGTGATAAAAATTATTGAATACAAAAGATTCTAATTTGCAGTCTCTTACAAGAAAGGTACACAGGAGCATATCAAAATGCTAACTCTCTAATGCTTTATCTGTAACTATCACAAAAGACATTAATAAGGCATGCCAATTTTATATTATATAAAAAGGCACAGTGTCATTTCTGTACCAACATTTGTCTTAATTTTTTTAACTGTACCTTTTTTGTACCTTCTAAGACTTAGTTTATTTTTGATGTACCTTTTATGTACTGAAAAACAAGAATTTTTAAGGTTGGCCTTTTTTGTGCCATTTCTTGACTCAATTTCTTTTGTTTTTATTTTTTTTGTTTTTGTTTTTTTGTTTTGTTTTTTTTTTTTCATAAATTTATTTATTATATTTTTATTTTGCAGTTTGATATAAAATTCTACCTTTCCTGTATACATTTTTTCACTTAAGATTTTGGGCATGCCTTTTCTATGTTTTTTCAACTTAATTTATTTTGCAGTTTGATATAAAATTCCAAGTACCTTTTCAGTATAGGTTATTAATTAGTAATTAATATACTAGCAAGCTTAATAATAAAACTCATGATTACCACTCTGCCTGTGTCCACTGATGGTGATTTGTTAGTGTTCACACCTATTGCACCCGAGCTACGTGAAATTTTATCTGACTTACAAGAATGAATATGATTGGTTACTTCTCTGTTCTCATTTTCTTGTTTTCTTAGATTAGAGAGTTCCACTGCTATCTGACTTCCTATCTTTGCATTATTTTTAATCAAAGCAATATCTGTTTTGGTTCTTTGTAAAGAAAAATTACAAAAATATGGTGATAACTTAAAATCTTTCACAGGGGATTAATTTTTTCCCGTTTTTTCCTTCTTTACAGTGTATTTTTGGTAGTTGCTAGGAGACAAGTTATCTGTCTTAACACATATATAGCAAGCTGAACACACTGCATGGTGTGATATTAAATAGTTTTTCATTTAATACTGAGCTGTATGAAAAAATATCACATATAACTTTTGATTGCAACACCATTTATCAAAATGACAGACAGTGAAAGATTCTACTAATCAGCAACAATATGTGATATGTAGTGATTTATTCTTTTTGTCACAAACTGTGCAAATTATTATTATTATTTTGTTTGCCCGAGAGAAAAAACCAATTAAAACAAGTTAAAAAGGAACCTTTTTGAATTACAAGAATATACCAGAAAAATTATATCTATGGTACAGAAGGTTTCTAAATAATGTGATCATTTCAATAATGATGAAATTAATTTAAATTTTTAAAGGTCAAAAAGAGAGTGATTTAATAAAAGATCATTGACTGATGTCTAAATTAGGATGCAAGAGAAAAACGAATAAAGTCCTGCCATAATTAAAATCCAAATTTTTTTTTTTTTATTAAAAAATATTCAATCTGAAAAATAAAAGGATACTGGCTTGTAAGGAAGCACCTGCAGTTAGTTCATTAACTCTCTGTAATATATGTGGAGTAACCTCTTTTCCCTGGATACCTTTCTCTCTATAATACAAACATAATAAAGCCCTTCACATTATAAAGACCAGGCCCCAGTTTCACAATCATTCACTCAACTGAGTGTACACTCAACTCAAATTCGGGAATATTTCAATGTCAATTTCTAAGACATTTCACAGTTAAAATTAAGTATCTGATGTTATATAGTTAAATTGTTTAGTGTAGGTTTGTTGAACAAAACAAAATATAGTCTCATAAAACTTAATTTTTTAAAAATATTGCCGAGAGAAAAATGATAATATTTGAGTTGAGTGTACACTCAGCTGAGTGAATGATTGTGAAACTGGGGCCTGCAGATCAGTGACAAAAGAACGATAACTCTAAACTAAGTAAAGAATTTTATCTTTACGAGCAAAGTCAAAATATTTAAACCAAACAAAAAAAAAAAAAAAGAAGTATTTTTGTAAAACGTAATTACAGTCAATCCTGCATTAAAGGTCGACTCTCTGAGGGCCATCAAAAAGGCCATAAAATTCTATCCCAGTTGCTCTTTATTCGTATTATTTGAACCTGTATATAAAGGCCACCTGTCCATAAAGGCCACTTTTACTCATTCCCATGGATGGCCTTTATAGACAGGTTTGACTGTATTTGATATACCTTCACTTGGAGTAAATATTAGTGGTAGATGGTTGACAAGGCACATAAAAATTAAACCTGAATATCAAGAAATTTTGAAGACATCATTTCAAAATTTTTTAAGAATCATAGTTGCTTAAATTTTAGTCTATCAGAAAATTTCACAAAAGCTTGAACAATGAGTGACACTTTCCCCACACTTTTAACGAGGTAGCTCAAATCTGGGTTTTTTTTTAATGACACACTTACACACAGTCTTTTAATGCTGATTGTATACTTTCTTCAATAACTTGACCATTTCCTGATTCTTTCTCTGGTATTGGGACACCAATCAACATGCCACTATTCAAGTTTAATCTGAGATTTGTATCTGCAAAAAATTTAAAACATATTGCTATAATGATAGCTATTTGCACAACAGGTCATGTTTCACAGTTAACTTTTGCATCATAGTATACCAAATGAATGAATGAATGAATGAATGAATGAATGAATGAATGAATGAATCAATAAATAAATAAATAAATAAATAAATAAATAAATAAATAAATAAATAAATAAATAAATAAATAAATAAAAATGGGTTTTCTGCCAATACTAGACAAATCTACAGTAAAAATTTCATTTTTTCTTTGATTTACAAAATATTCCACAGGGCTTCGATTATTTACTCATCCACTCATCCGCACGAGTGAAATGTGTACTTGGACGAGTGATGCTGTTACTGCCACTCATCACGGTGCCGAGCTAAATTTATCAGATATACATGTATACTTTTTTGATTAAAAATCATGTATAAGTAGGTTAATTGAAAAAATTCCTTTTCTAATCATCAATCCGTTCTGTTACAAGCGTGAATCAACAAATCATTTAAACGTTTGCATCATATGCGCAAACCTATTTTTTCACATTCGGAATTCACTTACTGTAGTATAACATAAAATCCAACCAATGTTCTGAGTGTTTATACTTGTCAGTCCGGTAAAGTATGTAAAAGAAAAGTAAACAAATATTTTTGTTTGACTTTGTAAAAAAATAAATAAAAATAATAAAAAATGAAGCAAAAAAAGTTTTTGAAGACATTGACTGATCAGACTACCACTGATTCTGACGACAAACCAGTTTTAGGTGAAAGCATTTCTAAACCTGCCATTTCAATACGAAAGTTAGCGGTTACTGAAAGCAGAAAATCTGAAGTTGGTGAAAATCTCAAGAAGAAAGTCGGAAAACAATATTTACTGGTACAGGCTTTGGTGGTACTTTAAGAAAAGAAAGTCTTGTTTTTCATGTGGTGACTGTGCCCAGTTAAATTTCCAAGTGCCGAGTGGTTTTCTTTTTCAACTAGGCACTGGGCTGAGTGGCATTAAAAATTCTATCTAAGGCCTGATTCCAAATCTTGTGAAGTATGCATACAAGCAGATATTTAAAAATAATTATAAAGAACCGTGTTATTAGGTAAACATCTCTATCATCTTACAAAATTTGTCTGTTTTTACTCATCTGCCTGGAGAGAAGGGCTCTGGTTTCGAACCTTAGCTGTGTCATAAATAACACTAAAATACTAAGATACTGCATCCTTGCCTGGCACTTGATACTAGATGGACAGAGTATAGATTGGTTCATCCAATGCCAGGCAAATGTGACTGGCAAGTGATGCATACTGACTCAATGAGCTAGAACCTTAACAAAAAGCTGCATGTGCGCAGACCATAATACACACGCACACAATACACATATATACAAATTTGGTCTTAGATTAACCCTTAGAGATTGATAACCTTGCTCTCATTGTGAATTGCTGACAAATTGCTGATGCAACATTAAACAACATTACTACCAACCAAACCAACCTTCTCCTGGACATGTACTTACCAATCATTTTAGCAGCATCAATGGCTGATACAACATTATATGGTGATAAAAATCCACTTTTTGGTACAAAGAATGCTGGGAAGTCTTTATTTGGTCCAAATGTAGCAACACAAACTCCTTCTGTTTCCTAAGAATATATAAAAAAAAAATAAATAAAAAAAAAACTTTTATAATTGTGTTATTAATTGTTTGAGTATTACTTCATTTTTGGGACCTTGAGGGCCAAATTGTCTTAAGCACTCGTCTCAGACCACAGCAACTTTCATTGCTTAGATTTAAATCCCTGACAGATACTAGTGTGAGAAAATTAGTCAGTTTGTTGCTTGAGTTTTGTGGGGTTTTTTTCCAGAGAACTTGGATTTCCTCAGCATCACAAAATTGAACACCTCAAGATAAGAGAAATAAGCTAAACCGGGGTGTAACACAACATTGCTCAATTTTTTTCTTCTCTCCCTCCTCTTTGCTATTATGTTGAACTGAATCAGCATTTACATTCATCTGATAAAAAGGAGACTTAACATCTTCTTCAATTCACATTTAAAAACAAATCATATATCAACTGGAGGAAATAAATCCCTTCTCTGTGATGCTAACATTGTACCCACTGTCATGTTTGTATTTTACAAAATAGAAGAATGAATTAAGGGGAAATAACTATGATCATTTTTCAGTTTAATTATATCTATAAATTCTGAAAATTAAAGAAAGATCTCATATGTAGTCATGTAAATGAAGGTTTGCAAATCTATACAAATAACAAAACATGTTTGTAGAATAATGAATTAATTACCAAATATTCCAAAGTCCGTCCTATGTCTAAAATAGATTTGATTCCTGCTGATATCACCGTGACTGGAGTTCTTCCTAATTCTGTCAAATCTGCACTGATGTCCATACCTACAATGAGAGCATAAATGAGCATGGAAAATACAAAGAATGTATCCAAATGAAGTTTGACTTCATTGCCTGCACATTTACCCCGGGCTACATGTAGACATTAAACTCTGCCAACTACATGTACTGCTGTAGTTTGTCAATGGATATTGGCATTAGCTTTAAAACCCTCAATCAAAAATTTAATCTGTAGTTTATTCGTATATACATGTTTACATGTATCACTTAGTTACCAGTGCTGCTTAAGAAATAAAGTACGACAGACAGATGGACAAATGGATGAATGGACAAACAGGCAGACAGAGGGACAGACAGACAGATAGGCAGGTGGGCAGACAGACAGTGACAATAGCAGACATAAAAATAGCATGCCCCTAGTGTATAAGTGCGGCAGTGTAATTAATACAGTTACATTTAATTAACAAATTCAATTTTAACTTCAGAATTTTATGGGTGTCTGATTACTTGTGTTTTTATTCGAACAAATGGCAGTACGCAAAAAAAAAAAAAAAAAAAAAAAAAAAAAAATAATAATAATAATAATAACCTGTACTTATGCATAGTACATTTATTAGACATACAGCAAACATATAGTCAATGAATCCAAAATGGACATTCATGAAATTTGAAACTAACAATATAAAATACCACTCATGTGGGTTTCAGTGTTAAATCTCACCAACCTTCTACAAGTAAACTTACAAATTTTCTCACATTAGGATCTGTCCCAAGTGGGATTCGAACCCATGTTGGGAGAGCCACTGTGATCTGTAAATGATTTAATGCTGCAAAGATTAGTTTGTACATCTTCAGATTGCTCAGCAACTGAGGCCCCTTAAAGGTCAGTGCTGATACATTTAAGGTAACAGCTAAATTACCAATTCATAGTTTGCGAGTCATTGCCACATCTGAATTATGTCCTTTTAATGTCCTTAGACAAGATATTTTTACTTTTATATTACTTCAGTCTATTAAGGCTGGCGAACTTTGGTTAACTGCAGAAACACTTGTCAGTGTAATTTTTGTAAGGGACAAACATCGCATCTAAAAAAGAACCTTATATTCGTAAGTTGCTTAAAGTGAAGTCAAATGTTGTTTAACATGCCGGTCAACACGTTTTCTGGTAGTCAGTTCATAAAAAGAGGAGAATACAAATGTACAAGCTTTACACATTGACACACAATTAAGTAAATCAAAGTACTGAAAGTACTGAAATTTGAAAAAGACACCTGACAAACTTTTAAGCACTAGAATATGCTCTTGTGATTGAAACCAATCAGGTCATAAGGTCATTGAGCCATCAAGGCACTTTTACTGAGAGCAATATTTTCATAATACAGTAGATTCCGCTTAATTGCATAGTCTGTGTGTCAGAAAATTTTATGCAATTAAGCGGAATATGCAAATAACCGAAAATGCCCCTTGGGCACAATTGATTGATGGATACATGGGTTGGGGCCATTTTAGCACTTGTGTAGGCATCATAGAACACTGTAGAAACAACAGAAAATAAGTTATTACTTTGAAATTAAAAAATGAAATAAATAATTCAGAATAAAAAAATTTAAAAAATTATTTTTTTTTTTAATTTGTATATAATGTTTTAAAAATTCTAGCTGATCGATTGGCGGATACTCCCGGTGAGGCCGTTTTTTTAGTAAACATCAAAGTCGGTGTACTGTAGAATCAGCAGAAAATTTGTAATTCCTTTGACATAAAAAAATAAATAATTAAAGATAATTGAAAAAAATATTTAATTACATGTAATTAAAATCTCAAGACTTGTAATATATTTTCTTTACTAAATAACGATTTAAAATTCTAGCTGATCGTTTTAAAACCTCGTATTTACATGGGATTCCAAAATGTGGTATTGGTGGACTTTTCTTTCAGACCATCGATCTGTGTTTAATCCTAGAAAATGTATGTAACTAGAACATCTGTTGGTATTTAATTCATTGTTGCTTAACACTCGCGATATTCGTATTTCTTGTTTATTTACTTCTTTTTAAAAATCCACGTGTTCGCACATGGCACTGAGTTATACTGTTCGAGTTATCTCCCTTTCACGGTACAATAATCTATTTTTAAATGTGACATAGAAAAAATCCAGTTGCTTGACAACGTGCACGATGTCCGGTAAAATTAAATTTCAAACAGATTTTGTGTAAATAAATTGAAAGATGTCTTATCTTGTTATTAATTTTATACAAAGTTATATTTTAATTGTTTATTGACCAATTATTCGATCAGTCATAAATTGGAAATTCCCGTTGTTATGTGTAACTAGGTCTGATCCAATGAAATTAAAGAATAAAACGTCACTTCCTTATGTGAAAAAATGTCTTTGATGTTGAATCTGTATACCGACAAAACTTGCTACATAAAGGGTTTTTCAGCCGTAAACGATGATTTCAACCAGTTTATCTTAATGAGGAAATAATAAATAAAGAATAAAGCATTTGATTGAGGTATGATTGATTGAGTTTACCCAAAAAGAACTGTATATACGCGTTATTAAACTTGCTATGGGATAACAGTCAATGTACATACAATGATACACATTCCTTAACCATGTTAACAAAACATTAATTTAAAAAATGTTTTTGGCTTTATTTAATCTTTGTTTGAAAAATCCAGCACTGAAGTTCCAGTAAAACCATGTCTGGGTTTAGAAAATGTAATGGAAATAAATTTCAGTTAAAAAAAATCGTTATAAAACTTGTGTGACCTGGGTACAAATTTTTCACCTGTCATTGCCCTTTTTAATTGGTTTAACATAATTAATTACGTTTCCTGACAAACACGTATTGACAGACCAATTGGATGACTACTCTACAAAGTGAACACTAATTAACTGGCTTCATATCTCACCTGGTGTTAGCTGTACACATGTTTATATAATGTAAACATCTGTCGAGGTTACCTTTGCATTGTCGGCAAATATATTTTGTAATCATGAAACTTCAGACCAAGATCGCATAATTTTCAGAATTTTTTATGCAATTAAGCGGAATTTAGACTTTTGTTTATGCAAATAAACGGAATTTTTTACATTGTTTAAATAGGAAATGGTTTGGTGCAGAGAAAAATTATGCAATTAACCGGAATATGCAATTAACCGGTATGCAATTAAGTGGAATCTACTGTACTGTAAATTGGGGAATTTTCACAATCATTTTATTTTCGTGTTAATTCGTAAGTAACGCTAGATGTGAAAATAAAACTATGGCCAATATGAAAAGACACATGTATTTGTGCTAGCTGTTACCAGTTTACACTTAAATTAAAAGTACATAAATAGATGTCATAAATACAAGAATTCTGCGGATTTAAATGTCTCGCCTGGTTAGTTTTTGATTAAGTAGAAAATACATTTCTTTAACATAAACTTTCAAATTTTGACATGCCGCTGCCTACGACGACACCGTAAAAGTAACACCTAAGTCTTGCCTTATGGCAATGCCAGGCTTGACAATAAACTAACACAAAACACAAAAATTTCTCAGTTTACAGTACATAAATTTGAAAAACACAAAGTATGAGCAAGCTTGTAATTAGATGTATGTATTTATTTTACTAACTGTTTTCACCATTTCTATGGACACCACCAATTCCTCCTGTGACAAATATCGGAATACCTGTCATGTGACAAGCTATCATGGTCCCTGATACTGTAGTCCCTCCATTTAGGCCCTTAATAACATAAGAATGCAAACAGTTTGAGCTGTCATATTTAGAATAAACAAATAATTAAACAGTCAAACAGTGTAAAGGTTACTCTTACTAAACAGTAAAATTTTAAAGCATAGAAGCATGTAACTTAATTCAAAAAGCATTGGACTTTAAATCCAAGGGTTGTGGGTTTGAATCTACTTGGGGGACTGTCCAGTTAATTTTAGTTAAAGAATAATGATTTGGACTAAAAACACCATTATTCCACTCCACTGTTCTGTTATTTTATTATTTTATTTTCAGACCAGATGATCTATTTTTAGAGACAATTGGACATTTCCTGATGATTTATGGATGCAAGAAAAGACGAGGTAATTACAACAAAGCCTCTTTATTAAATTGAAATGTAGTGGTCTAGGTAGCTTAGTTGGAAGAGCACTTGCCTATAGTGTGGGATGTCTGGGATCCAATCCTCCTTATGACCTTGAACAAGTACATGTACCTTCCTAGTGTCTGAATAATAAACTGGTAGGGTAGCATGTTCTGTAATTACTGCCTTGATGGGCTTTAAGACCTAAAGCCCTGACTACACATTAGTACAACACAGACATTCCCATGATACATATCACCAGTCATGGTCACACTGGGATAACATGGTGTGATCTGGCTGGCACAAGTACCACAGTTAGAAAATTAAAATGTGCTGCTACAAGCAAAAGACTTACTAAGAAGGTGTCTCATATAGTGAAATAGTAAAATCACAAACTTTAATCTACTGTTACCTTTGACAATACTACAGGATAATCCCTTCTGGAGGTTTTAATAGAAGCTGTCTTAGGATCTGCCAAATATTCCAAGTCACTTTTTGTTAATCCTAAAAATATGGAAAAACATAAATAAATGTCAAGCTTATTTATTTAATTTTTTTTTTTGTGAGCCAAAAGTTATAATGAAGGAATTAAATTTGAGTGTGATAGGGTTTTTGTTATGTAACTTTAAAGGGTCATGCCCAAATTGAATTACCTTGACAAGTTTCCTTCATCACCAAAACTTACCACCTGGATTTAAATGGAAGCACCTGAATGGGCCATAAAACCAATTTAAAAACTCCTCTCTTTAAGATTACATAATTAAATTCTCCTCTTACCAACATGTATTTTGCCTTTCATCACACCCACAGTGGCTGGTATTGCATCATTTTCTCTAACAATATTTTCTACTTGTAATGCTGTACTGAAATGCAAAAGCAAGAGATCAAATCCACATATTTGTACACCATTTGTGTGTGTGTGTGTGTGTGTGTGTGTGTGTGTGTGTGTGTGTGTATGTGTGTGTGTGTGAGAGAGAGAGAGAGAGAGAGAGAGAGAGAGAGAGAGAGAGAGAGAGAGAGAGAGAGAGAGAGAGAGAGAGAGAGAGAGAATGAGAGAGAGCATTTCTGAGTGTGACAAATAAAAATGTAAACCTTTAGGATGAACAAAGTTGGTATTTATTTTTTTTAAAAAACTTAATTTTTTAAAAGAATTAAAGTTTACTTTATCAAACCTTAAATTATCTGGATGTGGCATTCCATGTGTGATGATGGTACTTTCTAATGCCACTACTCCCTTCCCACAATGCAAAGCATCCTTCACTTCCTCAGACAACAGTATGTAACCTGAAATTTAAATACATTGTATTAATAATGAAGGTTAACATCGTTTCAGTTGTCAACTAAACTTAAATGTCAAAGTTCAAAGTTTAAAGGTTACAAGACAGAAGTTTTATTAAATTAAAATTCTAATATTATCTTTCTCCAGACCAAATTCATATGTTTTGTCTGGTTCCTTATTTTGGAACATTGGGATCATGGTTTGATTAAATCAATGCTGTTTTATTTAAGTAATTGTCCTCAGAGCAATACAAGAAATAATAAGTATAACTATATTCAGTATTAATGACATTATCATCGAAGTTATCTACCATAGTTTTTTCTTAGTACAAATTTCCTTTGACGACACAAATCATGCCTGGAAGCTGTGTGTCTTCCAAAATATTTACTTATTATGAGATGTCATTGCCACTGGTGTGAGTATATATATAATATATAATTATTATTATCATTATTGTTGTTGTTATTATTTTGTGTGTGTGTGTTTTGATGTTTGGCAGCCTCTTCTACATTTCTAGACAAGACCATATAAAGTCCATCAATGGAAATTTAGACTGAAATTTCCCATAGGACCATAGGAAGCTCAAGAATATCAGGTAAGGAATGTAAGGGTCTGGGTAGAGCACTTGCCTATGGTGCCAGAGGTCTCGGGTTCAATCCCCAGTCCAACCCTGCATTTTTTCTCCTTCCTGTTACAAAATAAATCACATATACATGTTAAAAATTTTTTTTTCAACAAATTACATTATTACCTTGGTTTAACGATGATACCTGCCTGACGAGCAGTGGCACGCTTCTTAACCTTGATCTGTTACCATGGTGATTAACTTGATGAAGACTACGGATGGATTTGTAGAACTTCAATGAAGCTGGTCTGAACATTATCAAAAATTGACTGTCACTTAAGTATCAATCTGAATCATGGTATCATATGTTAACAGGAAAATCTTAAAACTGAAATACACAAATTCAACAATTTTTATGTGTGTGAGAGAGAGAGAGAGAGAGAGAGAGAGAGAGAGAGAGAGAGAGAGAGAGAGAGAGAGAGAGAGACCAGGGAAATCTATACGCGGTGGACACTCGCATATAATAAAACAATATTACAAACTAGTTTTATATCACACTTGGAATGAAGACGACAAAGCACGAGCACAGTGTAGCAACACAGTCATAACTGACACAAGTTATAGCAGTTGCATTACGGGTCTTGACTCGTGACAACACGGACAGAACATCATGTCAAAAAATAAACATTAATAAGTAAACACAAATGGGTCTAAATATGAAAAAAAAACCCCGAAGATTGCAAGCACGTGTGCAGCTATTTCGATTTTGCCTTACTTTGTTTACATTTCATGAAGTTCTTGTTTCTTTTTGGATCTACTTACTTTGGTCGGATCACCAAAATGAAAAGTAAAGCACTAGCTTTCTTAAAACGTATTAATTCGTATAGTGTCAGGTAGAAACCAGGACATCAGCTCTATTTTCATGTCATACATTTTCTTTGATTTAAGTACATGTAAAATAGGACCTGTTTAAGTAAATGTTCAGAGAGGGTTCTTTAGCGTGACACGGTGCATCGGTTTATAAGGTCTCCTCCAGTTTTGGTTAGACCCGGTCGGGGTTCGAAACCCGACTTCCCACATACGAAAAGTTTTGTTCGGGTTTTGCCAAATCATATCCAATACTTGTTTAAAATCCTTTTTTAATACTGGATTTGCCAATTAAAATTCCGACCGAAATATGAATCGGTTTTCTATTAAGATTTTACAACTTGACCGGACAGTTCTCGGTTTTTTTTTTTTTTTTTTTTTTTTTTTTTACATATTACATGACTTTTCTTGGCAAACAAAAAGCTAAAAATAAGATTTTCATCTTTTAAACCATTTCATTTTGCATATATATAAGACATGATGTCTTAAATGTATTTAGGCTTGTCTGGTAAACTTTTTAAAAAAAATTCAGAGGTTTTGTCCCCCGTCATTGTAATATCTAAATAAGAAAACGATTCACGATGACTCGGAACATTTAATTGGCAAATGGTCTATTTTAACTAGGTACCATTTGTCCGTCTAGAGTTCGGGGTTTTACAATAAATATAGTCTAAATATTTTCCTTACACCCCAGACAGAGAAATCTATAAATTGACAAACTTTCTCACACAAGGGTTTGCCCGAGTAGGATAATCGTCTAGGCGGTGGAGACGCTGGGACCGTTATCGCGCACCAAAGTGGTATGCAGGAAGTGACTTGGAGTGGGCGAGAATTTAAACAGCAAAGCGCTACTACATGACAATGCCAGACTCAGTACGTTCGTTACACACATTCATTAAGTTCCTGAGTTAACTAGACAAATGTAAAATTGTGTTGAAGGTCTTTCTTAACTATCCGACTGCCCGAACCCACATCCATTGATTAACGAGTCCACGACCTTACTATAAAACGTTTAGATAAGAAAAATCCACTAAGTGGCCTTACTTGTGATATTTTATATATCGTTTTTCTATATTTGTGTTATAATTTACGATAAAATGATAAAAACACGATAACGAGTTAAATTATCATTGCAGTGTCATTTCGGACAAATAAGACGTTTATACTAGTATTTAGAGGTAAGGTTATATATTCTATAATGAAATACACGTATAGGTGTAAATATTTGCAGCTTAAATACTTATGATGGGAAAATTAGGTCAGTAGGAAACAGAATACCCATATTGAGACCACTGTTTATAAAACGTACTGACAACTTTCTGGCTTTGTACGGGTACTGGATATGTAGGGTTTTCTTGGGCGAGACGGTTTAGGACCAAGAACATTGTTCTTTTGTGAGAATTTCACCATAACAAAAACGGAGAACATTGTTTACGAACCTATCTATCGGGAACGCGAACAGAGATAGGTGCAAAGTTACGTACTTACTTACTGCCCGTGACGCCTTTGGCGTATAGGGCAGTAAAAAATCCAATGCAGGTCCCAGAGAGGCTCTCATTCACAGGCCGTTACTGTTTCCGTAATAATATTTTTTTATGAGTTAGGGTTGTAAGCCCTAAGCTCAACCCCCTGGACTCGGAGGGCCAGTGGTTTTCTGTCAGGGTATTCTTTCCTTAGCACACGGGTTCCAGTTATTTCAAGAAGCCGGACACTCGCCTTTTGTCACTGCCACTTAGCTACTAAAGCATTTCCAGGGTGACCACGAGGAGGTGTGGCATGTGACTTGCTGGCAGAACCTAGTTAGAGACGGTGGACATTACCTCAAGGTTTTAAGTGGTGAGACCTAGTGGCACAAGTATCACCCCTTGAGACCCGAACCAGCATTTGACCCCAGCTGCAAAGTGATAAAGTCAAATTACCATAAAACTCGTTGTGAACTTTGACTGTGAGGATTTCGATAATGTCTTTAACAAATGTTACAAACTGCGGATATAGTCAAAATTTTGTATTTGCGCGCGAAACTACTTTACTGGGCTATAATTGTACATGTACATACAATAATTTCAGAGTTGGAGGATATGTCTGCCTGGTCCTGATCTGTCATTTAAATTATGACGTTTTCCAGAAAACTCTGGATCTTTGTCCTGGTTCCATTTTATACATAGGACTGATAGAACATAATCTCATCGTATTTGCATTAAATGACAAGATAATATGTTATTGGCCTCTATGTTGTTTACTAATAAAACGTTCACAGTGTTATGGGGATTTTACACAAGAACAACTTTCTCGCGACTCTAGAGTTAGAAAATATTTTTATTTTTAGCCATAGACAACCTAAGTGACAAAGTCGTGTTGTGGTACAAGCTGACAGGTAACGGTGTAAGATCTTTCTGTATTTTTAAAAGGCTCTAGTTTCACAATCATTTCTCAACTAATTTAACATTTTTGATAGTCTCATTTCATACTAAAATTCTAAAAAACCCGAACTCAGTTTGTGGCATAATTTACATAATTTTTGAATTTTTAAATGTTTAAATTATATAATTTTGTGTTAATGGTTGCAGAGTAAAAGAAAAGTTTTGGACTTAAATTAGTACATGTACTTAATCCCATAAAAATGGAACCAATTTGTTATAAATTAGATCCACATCGCCCCAAAAAGAGGAAGCTCTTTATGATGCATTTGTGCGTTATGCCATGTTCAGTTCGATTGGCTGTTCTTGGTTGCATTTTCTAGTGTCAAGTACACGTTATTTAACTGTTCCATTTCAGATGTTGGGGTATAGTTGTGCTTTGGTGTTATTTTGTGGCCTTACGTTAGGTAAGGTTGTAATGAACACAGAATTGGATGCCGAATGGAACCAATACAAAAAATCGTACAACAAAACATATAGTGAAAGAGATGAAACTTTGAGGTAATATAAATTGAGCTGAAGCCCAAAGCAGATATAATTGAAAATAATGCTATCACTGAAAACAAAACACGTTTTTACGTTCGCTTTAAAGTTTCATAGGTTCGTTTCAAGGTTCGCATTCGTTTACCCCACAGGATTCTACATATGTCATGTGCTGATTTTGAATTTCTATTAAAATAATGCATTCAAAATGTTGTCATGTGCTGATTTTGAATGCATTATTTAAATAGAAATTTAAAATCAGCACATGACACATATAACTTGGTCCTAGACATCCAGTCTCTTGATACGTCAGGTATTGTGTTGAGTGTGCGAGACATCCGAGGTGATCCGATTGATGGAATTCGCCAGTGTATCACGTGATACCTCATAGCGTTTGTGCGGGACAATTATTTCTATTGACAACGGAATCGCATAAAGTTACGTTTTCCCGTAATAACGACGTTTTTTTCGGGAATATTTGACGTAGACGTTATCCATTTCATTCCGCACAAACGTTAAGAGGTATTGATCACGTGGTACACTGGCGAATTCCATTGAAATTCGTCTCTGTATTAACAAGACTTAACATCAGGCCCCGATTTCACAGTCATTTCTTAACATCCATATTTAGTTTTTTAAAACATTGTTAAAATCTTAGTTAAAGAACTATTGTGAAACAAGTACTAGTTTATTTTGATGTCCAAGCGTTTTTACGGTGCGGTTTGTATTTAAAATGTGCTATGTACCGCTAATAGGAACCGTAATGTCCCAGATAGACATCGTAGACGAATTGGTCCAATTCAATTTTACCGAACCAGGAAAGTCCTTTGAAAAAAGTGTCAAACACGCAGCAATGAGTCGTTATCTTCTGTTTTATTACTAACGTAACAACTCGGGAACCGCGGAAAAAAATATTTAGAAATATTTTTGTTCAAAATTTTATTCTTTATCTAAGGCTAGAAGGTGTCTAGTTGTTTATTATTTGATGCATCTATTTACATCAAGGTTCTTTACATGAAGATTTAATGGTTTGTTTTTGAGAACATCAAAACTATAACAACACACAGTATCTGCTTTATGTCTATCCATTATATATATATATTTGCGAAATATTTTAAACCCATATTATCATAGTACATCTATACCATATTTGGTAAAAAAAAATGTTTAAATCTTTTGCAAAATTAACAGCTGGAAATTAATACACGGTTATTCCAAATTTTTGTAACCAACAGGGAATCTATCCGCATAGATTCGAATCCCAATCAATCGCAATAGATTCAGTTATGAGAATGTTTGTCACTCCGTTTGCTAAGGTTGGTAGATAACTTTGGGTGCTCCAAGTCCTCTAACGATCCCAAGAGCTTTTGAAAAAAATCTTGATTTTGACATAAAGCGATCGAAACATAGCTCGACCTTTTCCGTCGTACCTCACAAAAACCTCGGATGTAATCCCTGAGTAATACTACATCTGAATTGAAATTAAGAAAATTAAATATCTTGCTATATTCAACAAAACTGTGGAAAATAAAATATGTCGAACTTTAGCAGCATTACACTAAAATACGCAATGTTGAAACTCACAGATTTCGATTTGAAGCAAAAACAAATCGATGCCTTGATTTCCATTATATTCCACTCCACTTTTTTTGGTGATTGGTACTACACCAAGAAAATATAGAGTTCCAATAGGACATCTTCCTTTGACTATTTAGGCTGCTGCGTTTTTTTAAAACTCGAATTCTGTTCTCTCGAAATATCCGGGTCCTTTGCCATCTACGACACTGAACTAACTATCGCCCAATCGTAATTTTAGTAACTAAAATTTAAGTCTGTCATTTTGATACCAGAGCAGTATACATGTCATTACTTTTATTTTACATCTTTATACAGGAGACAGATATGGGAAGAAAATCTGCGGTATATAGAACAACATAATGAACAGGCTGACAAAGGAAAACATACATATTGGCTAGGAATGAACGAGTATGGAGATATGGTGTGTATGAATGAATGAAATGGCATGATATCCAGTAGTATGATTAAGTGACTTTTGAATGGCCAAAAGCCTACCTATCACTCATATATAAAATAAACCCTAATGGCAATATGACCACACCACTGGGTATTCACCAAATGCCCTTTAAAAGTCCGAATTTTTACAATTCGTTGTCATAATTTAAGTACTTTTGTTTTGAATTGTTTCTTGGTTTTGATTGGCTGTTTGCACGTTTTCTTGGTTCTGATTGGCTTTTTACACGTTTGATTTTGATTGTCGTTTAACACGTTTTCTTGATTTTGATTGGCTGTTTACACGTTTGATTTTGAATGTCGTTTGGCTTTTTACACGTTTGATTTTGATTTTGGTTTCACACGTTTTCTTGGTTTTGATTGGCATTTTACACGTTTTCTTGGTTTCAATTTGCGTTTAACATGTTTTCTTGGTTTTGATTGGCGGCGTTGTACACGTTTATTGGTTTTGATTGATTGATTTTTTTTACAGGTTTTCTTGGTTTTGATTGGATTTTTACATGTTGCTTTAGCTACAAATTTATTTCACATTTTTTCTTTATTATGCTAGTGTCCACCCACTCTGTGTTAATTTGTTTCTTTATTCCAAATTCTGCTCTGTGTGTGTTTTGTGTCTTATTTTTTGAAATTCTAAGATGTAAAGATGATATTAGAAAATACGTCAATTGCTAGGAACATCTCAGAATAAGATTTTAACTTTACTTTTGAAGTTACCTACAGTCCTTTTATTATGTAACTTTTTAGAGATTTTTTCTATCCATTATAACCATTACGGTAGCTCAGTTAGAAGAGTGCTCGCTTTGTTTGTTCGAATGTCAGGGTTCGAACCCCCAGCCGGGTCTGAGCAAGACTCGAACATCGGTAGTTACTGTTCTTTCACCAAGCACCCGACATTTGATATGAAAGTCACGGAGTCCTTCGGATGAGAACTTAAAAACAGATGCCCCGTATCACAGCAGGGATGACAAATTCAAAAAACCTTCCTGCACATTGTCCTAAGCGCAATGCAAAGTTTAATATTTCTACCACTTCACCTATAACTGGTGAAGTCTCGATACAAGTGAAATATTCTTGACTGGGACATAAAACCCTATTAAATCAATCAATATATCCATTACATTTATTTCTTTAGAGTAATGAAGAGTTTAATAAATATATGCACGGATTTAGAATGGCGGAGAGTACAGAAAGTTATAGTGGTCATATCTTCATCCCTGATCCAAAAATTCTAAATGACCCACAGGACACGGTAGATTGGAGAGAAAAAGGATATGTTGTACCGGAGATTGGTAACCAGGTATTTACATGTATATAATAAATATCTCGAAAGGTTAAACTTTAAATATGTAAAAATTTGCGAGATGTTAGAGAGTCTAGTATATTTGGTAACAAATGATTTTAAAATAAGTGATATAGTTAGCCTAACAAAAAAGTGGATCACACCACCATGTCATCAAGATGTAGCGTATATCCATAGTCTGAAATTTTAAAAGCAGTGGTAACTTTTTTCGTTCTGTTTTCTTACTTTGTGTCTGAATTACATGTTTTTTACAATTACATATTTTGGCATTCCGTGTTCACACTGAGTACCCACGCTGTGTCTGTGTATGGTTATGATTCTATAAAATAACAAAAGGAAACCAATCAAGTTCTAGTAAAACCAATAGTTTAAAACACGAGAAAGCAGTTCTCTAACGATATTATCACTTGCAATAAAAGCACAGATAAAGGCTTTAAAGCGTTTTGCATGTTGCAATAGTTTTTTGTCATTCATCGAAACTAAGAAACTGCAAATGACTTAGATGACCACATTTGGCAAAGGTCACGGAATTAGATGATCACATTTGTCAAAGGTCACGGAATTAGATGATCACATTTGTCAAAGGTCACGGAATTAGATGATCACATTTGTCAAAGGTCACGGAATTAGATGATCACATTTATCAAAGGTCACGGATTTAGATGATCACATTTGGCAAAGGTCACGGAATTAGATGATCACATTTGTCAAAGGTCACGGATTTAGATGATCACATTTGTCAAAGGTCACGGAATTAGATGACCACATTTGTCAAAGGTCACGGAATTAGATGATCACATTTGTCAAAGGTCACGGATTTAGATGATCACATTTGTCAAAGGTCACGGATTTAGATGATCACATTTGTCAAAGGTCACGGATTTAGATGATCACATTTATCAAAGGTCACGTTTGAAGTATTAGGAACAAATTAGTACAGTATGGAAATACCAGGGGAACTTTTACAGAATGGGTGTTAGAATGGGTGTTCTTGATTTTCGGTCTAAATTTTACAGGGTCCCAGTGGATTTGTGTTGAGTCTAACTTTTACAGCACGGGTTAAATTGATTTTGGGTTAAACCTTTACAGAATGGGTGTTTTTGATTTTGGGTCTACATTTACTGGATAGTTATTGTACATGCTGGGTCTAACTTTTACAGCATGGGTGTAATTGATTTTGGGTCTAACTTTTCCAGAGTCTCTGTGTCTTATGTTGGGTCTAACTTTTCCAGGGTTCGTGTGGTTCATGTTGGGTCTAACTTTTCCAGGGTTCGTGTGGTTCATGTTGGGTCTAACTTTTCCAGGGTTCGTGTGGTTCATGTTGGGTCTAACTTTTCCAGGGTTCGTGTGGTTCATGTTGGGTCTAACTTTTCCAGGGTTCGTGTGGCTAATGTTGAGTCTAACTTTTACAGAATTGGTGTAATTAATTTTGTTTAACGTTTTTAGCTTCAATGTGGTTCATGTTGGGCGTTTACAGCCACTGGCTCACTGGAAGGACAACATGCAAAAAAGACAGGGAAACTTGTATCTCTCTCAGAACAAAATTTAATGGACTGTTCGAGAAAAGAAGGTATAGAATTGTTCAAATTGATAATATATTTCAATAAAAAATGCTCAGGTAAAAGTTCAGATTTGTCCTATTTTAGTAGATTGTAAATACTATTCTGTGGGGATATGTTATTGCTTTGACGTCAATACACGAGAGCCTCGATATTGACATTTTTTATTTGAATACTTGAGACGTATTAACATTCGCCGATATCTTTCTTATTTTTCGGGATGAATTTTTATAAAATTTTCTGTAAAGCAATATTTGAGTATGACGAATAAAAAGGTCAAAAATGAAAATCGTTACGGGTACCCTTTTAAGCTGCGAGGACAGTAGTCAAGCATAAAATTTCTTGTCATTTGGGCTGTTATGTAAAATGCTTGTTTGGTCGGAATCATACAACTTATTGCTTACCATTCCTGGTTCTTGATGTATAAGTATATTTGTAGCTTAACTTTACCTGTTGACTGTTAAGTCATTGTTTGGAAAAAATAATGGTTGCAGAATAGGTTGGGTACTATAAGTACTGTAGACTGTAAATCATTAAATACTATAACATCAACACAATAAGTCATTGTCTTTTCTCAGCTGTTTTTATTATTATTATTATTATTATTATTTACTGTGTTGTGTCCTGTTTTTGGTTGCATTGACTGTAACTTTTTCTGTAACTGTTTTCAACATACCCTAAAAGTATTTTTATATAAATATTGTTACCAATGTTTTATGTTTTACGCGTGCAACCGGCTTGTCATGCAAAGTTATTAGAGGTCCTAGTTGATCTATGAAATGCACGTGTCTATTTTGGAGGTTTCATATAACCATATAACAAACTAAGAATAACAACAACTAATAACTCAGCGAAAATAACTTATTTTGATATGAACATGTTTCTTATTTGAAACATCATCATTTGTGAGGATTTTTTTATATTCATTTTTTCTACAAGTGTTACTTATTTGTAACGGCGACTTTGAAGCGTGTTATTGATTGTTAAGGGCGTTGTAAATCACGTGGTTTCTATATATCATCTTCTTGTCTTACGGCATTGCTTTAATCGTTTTTGTTTTCGCGTAGTTACTTAGACCATTATCAATCACGTTTTTATATATGCTTATCTTGCTTTTTCACATTGCTTCATTCTTTTTTGTTTCTTTTTTATGTTCTTTGGTTGTATTGGCTACGAACAAGTACAATGTACTTCTGGATTCCATGTAACTGTTATAAAAATTTTCTGTGTTTTGTTCACAGGTAATAACGGTTGTGAAGGAGGACAAATGACGTATTCATATGTTTATGTGAAGAAAAACAATGGAATCGATACTGAAGCTTCGTATCCGTATGTTGCCAAGGTATTGTCTTTATTTAAATTAATTGATTGATTTATATTTTATTTATTTATTATTTTATTTATTTATTTATTAATTAATTTATTTATTTAACAATTATTTGTTTTTATTTTGCTCTATTGCAATACATTTTAACAACAAAATATTTGCATTCATTATTTGGTTGTAGAAAAAATATATGCACCACAGGCAATTGATACGCTTACTGGCCAAGTTGCTTTTTTTTTATAATTCTATTAGCTATTCTAATGTTACCCCCGGTGCGTGATAGTACGCCGCACAACTGATATAGATTAGCCAATAGAATAAATTAAAAAAAATCTAATCCTAATCAATATTATTAATATCACAATCTGTGGAACACACGTTAGTTTACTGGTTGAGTCATGAATGCCAAATTATTGGTTGGTCAGTCGAATGCCTAGATTATTTATAGACTAAACAAATACATAAAACATAAATTCAAATTATTGTTTGGCCAATAAAATGCATTATGTATACAGTACAGGCCTGTCGAAAGTTTAACACTGAGCTGACGAAAAGGAGCCGAGATTCGGCTGCCGAGGGGCCGAGCTGTAGACAGCTAGTGGCCGAAAAGTTGTCAACTCTCGGTCCCTCGGCAACTGGAACTGTCCACAGCTCGGCCACTCGGTAGCCGAGTCTCGGCAGCTCATTCGGCCCCTCGGCACTTTGAACTGTCCACGACTCGGCATTTTATTTGGCCTCTCAGTAGCCGAGTCTCTGTCACTAGCTAACGAGTGTTCTAACAATTAACATCTGAGAGATTAATGTTAAACTGTATATTCAAATAATAAAACATATCAATCGGTAATAATAAAGACTTAAAAAAATAACAATAATATTTTTTTTAAATGATTATAAAATAAAATAAAATAAAATAAAATAAAATAAAATAAAATAAAACCATTAAATAAACGGATGGTGATTTTCAGCAATTTACATCTGAGAGAGATTAATTATTTATAATAATAATAATAATAATAATAATAATAATAATAATAATAATAATAATAATAATAATAATAAAATATATAATTCGTTAATGATAAGAAATACAAGTGCAAATTAAATAAGTTAAATAATAATAATAATAAATTTAAAAATAATAATAGAAATAATAATAAAAAAAAAAAAATAAATAAATAAAAAACAATAATAAAAAATAAATAAATAAATACCATTAAATATATGGACGACGAAAAAGTAGATATGTGATTTTTTCCCCAGAATTGCATAAATCTTTTATATTCCATTATGGAGCGGGATTTTAAAACAAAAAACTGGATTTCTGCCATCGCAGTTTTAATTTAGTTTTACATGTACACAGTACAAATGTATACAGGTAAACATCAGGTGTCATAATCCTAATCTGTTAATCCCCTGTCATTATCAAATACCTGGCTTCAATACACAAAGTTCAAAACCTTCTCAGTACCATGACAAAAGAATGTCGAACAAACGGAGTTTTATTTAGACACATTGTCTCTCGGCCAGACTCCAACACCTGTCATTAAACTTTTGATTTAGAAAAAAGTCGTCTAAAACGCTGCAGAAACTTGTTCACTGACACTGTTGATATATAAATATTATCTTCAATTCTCTACTAATTTTCCTACTGATCTCTCTTTGACTTACTCCAGAGTTAGATAATCTCACAATTTTCTCTTTAAAATATTGCGATATACCCGTAACTGCAGGCATGTTTAATGAACTGATGTTTTCTAGATAACGATCGAGGGGTCGAGTGGCCGAAAAAGAGCCGAGGAGCCGAGCGGCCGAAAAGGTGCCGAGCAGCCGAAAAAGTGCCGAGCAGTCAAAAAGTGGCCGAAAAACAGCCGAGCGATGGACAGTAGCTCCCGAAAAGGTGCCGAGCTGTTGATTACTATTGGCCGAGACATAACTGCCGAGGGGCCGAGATGAGCTGCCGAGTCGGCACTAATTCGGCACTAAAGTGTTTAACTTTCGACAGGCCTGTACTGTATATGGCAGATTATTTGCTAGCCAATCAAATGCCTGAAGTAAACACGCCAGATTATAGGTTGACCTCAATGTTTTTGATTATTGTTTGGCCAATGAAATGCCTTGTGTATACATGGCAGATTATTTGCTAGCCAATCAAATGCCTGAAGTAAACACGCCAGTAATAGTTTGACCTAAATGCTTTGGATTATTGTTTGACCTTTCAAATGTCTGCGGTTATAGGCTGACCTATTAAATGTCTGGGGTTTACATGGAGGATATCTGGGCCAATGTATTTGTTAGATATGTCTTGAAGTGTCCGTATTTAGGAACCACCAAATACAGTGAGGATCACACTAAGGCGCGCATTTTTACAGATCACTGTATATATTTTGAGTTACAATAAAACCAGGTTATATGGGATATAATTATATTGTTTTGTCACTATGTCAATAATTGCATTACAACAATGATTTTTAATTCTTAAGTTTCAGAGGGTTATTCTGATACGATAATTTGGTTTTTCGTTAAGAAAAGCTGTTACATTTATTATTTCGCTTATAACACTGCTTAATTTGGAAAAAAGGGGCGTTTTGTCAGTTCTTACCATTTTCAAATTAGATCAATGCATAGCGACCAACTAGATTAACATCTCAATTTAAACCTGAGATAGTTTATATCTTGTTTAACATTATAAGCTTTTGTTCTGCTTTAAAAAACATTTGATTAACGTCTCTTTTCTATAGGAAGGTGACTGTGAGTTCAAAAAGGAAAACGTCGGGGCCACGGATATAGGATTTTTTCAAATAAAAAAGGACAGTGAAAAAGACCTCCAAGCGGCTGTTCAATCAATAGGACCGATTGGTAATGCGATCGACGGAACGCGGCCATCATTTCAGCTTTATAAGTCTGGCGTGTACTCTGACCCAAACTGTAGCAACACAACCATTAACCATTCACTTCTGATTGTCGGTTATGGAACAGATTCAAAAGGACAGGAATACTGGACTTGTAAAAACAGGTGAGACGCCCATAGATTTTTTTCCAATAAATGAAAAAAAATAATAATCTGTATATCTGATACATTAAAAACCTAAAAAGTGTGTTGCAAATTATGTAACGTAAAAGTTCAACATTTGCATTAAGAAGCAAAATTGAGACCTGTTTCTACATAAGAGTATGGTTTATCTCTTTTCTAACTTTTCTTTTTGTATTTATTTAATAAAGTTATTTAAATGTAGCACATAATTTTATAAGATGCCTTTAGTTCGATAGTTAAAAGGTGTTTTCTGAATTATTTTCGGTATTGCAAAATGAATTGATATTTCAAACTGTTTTTGCTTATTTAGTTCGTTTTTACAAGAAACTTGTTAATAAAAAACAAGTATTCGACAACTAAAGCAACCAAAACACGACAGAATACAAGTTACGAACATATGCAGACAAGCCAGACAAACACCTGTTGGTAGAGCGTCCGCCTTGAGCGGGAGATCGTGGGTTCGAACCCTGGCCGGTTCATACATAAGACTTTTGAAATTTGAGATATTGCTTCCTTGCCTGGCACTAGGCATTAGGAGGATAGAGTATGGACTGGTTCAACCCTTCCCAGGATAATCGACTAGGCGAGTAGTATGCTTTTCCGCGACATACTAACTCAGTGAGCTAGCACCTTACCAAAAATTACCTCGCAGAATGCGGACTAGTACACTACGTGCCATAATACACACTCGCATATTACATTCATACATGAGCTTGTTCTTAGATTAATCCAAAGTTGTTGAGAATAGCTCAAAATTGCTGATGCGACGTTAAACAACATTACAACAACAATCCAATTTTGTATTTTTTACTATCTTCCATTAATAACTTTTAATGTTAGGTTCTTTTGATTGTTATGACTGTATTTAGGTATATTTTTTCTCACTTAAAATCTTGTCCTTTAAATGTATCAATTTTTGATTGAATTGTTATGCATATACAATTTTCATGTTTTATTTTTCAGTTGGGGTGTATCATGGGGAAATAAAGGTTACGTGCTAATAGCTAGAAACAAGAATAATATGTGTGGAATAGCGGCTACTGCTAGTTTTCCTATTGTGTAGAGAACATGGAGCAAATATAATCCAAGACAATTAAGAAGATTAAAAAAAAATGTATCAATAATGCTTTATTGTTTAATTTACTTATAACCAAAATGGACGCTGTGCACGCTGAAATTACGGAAAACTTTACGCAGCTTCATACTTGGATTATTTCTGTATGGCGCGAATGAAAATCAAAGTTAGCGCTAAGAAAAGAATTGGACATTTAATATCATTTTGACAAGTTATGACGTTATTTTTAAAATAAGACACATAAAAAATAAATGCAATAATACATGTACAGAAACACTTGACACATCAAAAGTCAGTGCAGCTGCATTTCCCTTGGTAACGTCACAAACAAAGCGATCTGACACGTGACCGTTTGGTTAATTGGGAAAAATAACGTTTGTTTATCATCGTGTAAAAAATAATTGCATTTGTAAGAAAAGATTGGTTTTTTTGACATACGCTTACTTTTTAAATCAATTTTATAAATAAATAATATTGAAAAACTTGATTCATTCACTCATTTTAAAAATTTATTTTGAATCTCTAAATGTACTTTGACATCTAAGCCATACAAAAGAAGTTTTGAGCCTCATAACATAACAACACAGCTAAATTTAAATAGACAATCTGTATATTGTTTAGTGTAGAATGTTGACTTTAGTAATATTTAACAGGGATACAGGAAAGCATAAATGTGTATTAAATAAAAAATACATGTATCGATACAGAATGTACAACTATCTAACGTAACAGATATTTTTCGGGATTGATAATAATACAATTACACAATGCAAATAACTTGTATTTTATTGTAATTGTTATGAGTGGTATATTGTATGTTTTTCAAAAAAAGTCATAATTCAGAATCGTGGTTTATACAACTACTATTAAAACTTGATAACTGATGGTCTGTTTTAAAGAAGAAAAAATTAAGTATATACTTTAACAAGAGGCCCATGGGACTTAATGCTCACCTGAAGATATGTCCAATATTGTTTGCAAAGTGCAATAGACAATACATTAAGTACAGAAACTTTAAGAGTTTTCTCAAGTTAAGAACTCCCGCAAAACTTAATCAAAAAAAAATATTCATCCACATTTCATTTATAAGTGTCTTACATAAAATGCATGAAGTAACTGAAGTGCAATGAATAATTTCTGAATCATTAATCAATTTCAATATACTTATGCAGCTATGTCCTTGACCTTTGAACATATATGACCTCAAACCATGTATGATTGTCATGTTAATACCTACAATATTCTAATATACATGCCTATGCATGAAATCAATAGCTTTCAAGATAATTAGCAAGTTAAGTCATCTTCTGCAACTGTGACCTTGACCTTTCAACATATGACCTTGACCAGAATATAAAAATGATCGTCATGTCAATACCTACAATGTTCTAATATACATGCCTATACAAATAGTTTTCAAAGATAATTAGCAATTTAAGTCTTCTTAAAGCAGCTGTGATCTTGACCTTTCAACATATGACCTTGAACCATATATTAAAATGATCGTCATGACAATACCTATAATACCCTTATATACATGCATATAGAAAAAGTTAATAGTTTTCAAACTAATCAGCAATTTAAGTCTTCTTTTGCAGCTGTAACCTTGACCTTTCAACTAATGACCTAATACCATATATATCAAAATGGTCGTTGTCGCAATACCTAGGATATTCCAATATACATGCCTATACAAAAAGTTTATAGTTTTCAAGATAATTAGCAATTTAAGTCGTCATCTGCAGCTGTGACCTTGACCTTTCAACATATGACCTTGTACCATATATCAAAATGATTGTCATGTCAATACCTACAATATTCTAATATACATGCTTATACAAAAAGTTAATAGTTTTCAAACTAATCAGCAATTTAAGTCTTCTTTTGCAGCTGTGACCTTGATCTTTCAACATATGACCTTGTACTATATATCAAAATGGTCGTTGTCGCAATACCTACAATATTTTAATATACATGCCTATACAAAAAGTTAATAGTTTTCACGATTGTTAGCAATTAAAGTCTTCTTTTGCATCTGTGACCTTGACCTTTAACGTATGACTTTGATCCATATATCAAAATGATCGCCATGTCAATACCTACGATATTCTAATATACATGCTTGTATAAAAAGTTAATAGTTTTCAAGATAATTAGCAATTTAAGTCTTCATCTGCAGCTGTGACCTTGACCTTTCAACAGATGACCTTGATCCATATATCAAAATGATCATCATGCCATTACCTACAATATTCTAATATACATGCCTATACAAAAAGTTCATGAGTTTTCAAGATAATTAGCAATTAAAGTCTTCTTTTGCAGCTGTGACCATGACTGTTCAACATATGACCTTGATCTATATATCAAAATGATCGCCTTGTCAATACCTACAATGTTCTAATATACATGCCTATACAAAAAGTTAATAGTTTCCAAGATATAGTGACAAATATATAATTTTTAGCAATTTCCCCCCTCAGTGCCCTACAATTTCTCCATTTTGAGCCCCATGGCTACCATTTGTGCAAATCTGAAAATAGATGACCTAAGGATGTTATAAATGAAATAACTACGATATATCTCTTGTAGATTCAGAGGAGAAGATTTTTAAAGTTTTTCATTATTTCCCCCTTATGGGGCCCCAAGGGGACATAACTCCTTCATTTGTGCAAATCTGAAAGGGCTTCACCCAGGCATAATTGTTACCAAGTTTCATCAAATTTGGCCGCGTGGTTTTGGAAGAGAAGATTAAAATGTAAAAAGTTTACGCACGACGGACGACGCACGACGGAGGAAGATGGATAGCAATAGTTCATCTGAGCTTTCAGCTCAGGTGAGCTAAAAAGATACATATACAAATTAACCAAATTTAGTATGGGTTCTAGGGTCATAAGTTAAAATTAAATCCAACATATAAGAAATTTATGATGATCATCTAAAGCTTAAACACACACACACACACACACACACACACACACGTATAAACAAGTACATATATATAGTACTACACATTTTGTCATAAAGAACGAAAATTAATCTAGTAGCGTTACATACTTCTCATTAATATGAAAGTTAATTCCACACACACACACACACACACACACACACACACACACACACACATCCAAAAAAAATCAAAATTAAGACGTACACTTGGTAGAAAATTTTGAAAACAAAAAATAACAAAGCCAGCAATTTTGCTATCGTTTTTGTCCTTTTTGGGACGTTTCAAGCCAATGTTGTAATGGTATAATATATATATATATATATATATATATATATATATATATATATATATATATATATATATATATATATATATATATTGTGTGTGTGACTATAATTTATAAGGTGTTCAAGGTGAGCCTATTGTTTTAATTTATAAAAAACAAAACACAATTTACCTGGCGTCTTTTATATATTTATATTATATATATTGTACCGTAAACAAAAAGTTTTTTTTTTATTCCTTTAAATACTAATTTTAAAAGTGTTTCGATTTATGAAATATAGTTGAAATATTAATACTCTACCTTTAAATCAAAAGTATTATTTCAGTGTGCTTAAAGGTGAGAAATATGTCATTTTCAACATACGTCCATAAAATGGGTTACATTTGGAACGCTTTAAATACCATCAATTTTAAATCACTTTAAATCACGATCGATAGACATCTAATATGTAGTCTTACATTTCTGTTTATTTGTTGGTTAGCTACCTTACTTCGCTGAGCGAACCAGGAAGTACAACAACTTCAGCTTGTTTTTTGTGGTATTTGGAAACAGAATTAACAAAACTGAAAAAGAATTATAAGTATGATTGCGATCTGCTATACATTTCTTTTATCAGTATTATCCAGTAACATACACTTTGGTCATACAGACGAAGGCGGTAAGTACTGAAGCAGAGAGAGAGAGAGAGAGAGAGAGAGAGAGAGAGAGAGAGAGAGATTTTGTAGTTTAAAACAACTTCTTGCGATTTCACTGTTTCACTTTCATTGATTTTAAGTACATTAATTTAAACGATTATACAAGGATCATTTTCTTTCATATCGCCTCTGCAATATACTTTTTAAAAATTTTATTATTTAATACATTTTTTAAAAATGATATATGACAATCGTACTACTTTTGAATTGCTTTTCTTCCTAAAAATTAAAAAGTAGCACAAAGCACATCTATTGACCGTTGTCGACTTGCTGATACATGTTTCATTTTTGAAAATGGTTCGCTTTGAGGTGAAACGTAAAACAACATTACTCTTCTCCAGAAGTTGGCCACAATAGCTTCAATACTTTTTTGCTTAGAATTGATCTTAAAAGCGCTACTTTTATTCTTAAATGACCAACGTTTATTCTTCAGTAATATAAGAAAGAAAAAATTAATTGAAAAACGTGTACTCCAACAAACGTAACTTTATATGTCTTTTCATGATATTGATGAAGAGAGATAAAGAGATAAAATGAATAGTGGTGTCGAACGTCCCATTCAAAATTCCTTCCTTTATTTTAAGGCGGCCAGTTCTGGGCTGGTGAAGGAAGAAACCTGAGAGCTCGGACCATCGACCTTCGAGGGATATTCAATATACATCTCGTTGGTCGCAATAAAATAAATGTAGACTTATCCCCAGTCATCTTCATAGCAAGCCTCTATGTAACCCTAGCCTAGCAAGTTAAATGTTTTTATAAAGAAAAAAATGACAAGTTTAAAATATCTAAATGCACAATTTTACATTTTATTTTTTCAGACTGTTTAAAACAACCTGGCGACATATTATTTTTGGTTGACCGTTCTGGAAGTGTTGGTGAAGATTCTTTCCAAAAATGTCTTGATTTTGTAGTCAACGTTTCAAACTACTTTGAGATTGGAAACGACCATGTTAAATTCAGCATTTTTACTACGGAGGATAACCGTATGGGATTTTATTTTGATCAATACAACACTAAGGATCAACTAATAGATTTGATTAAAAAGATTAAAAACAACGAACTGATGTCTGGATACTATGATTGTTTTGAAAAATCACTCGTTCATGCACAAAATTTAGTGTTTAATAAATCTAATGGAGCTAGAGGTTTTGCTCATAAAATACTTGTTGCCATTACAGATGGACAAATTTATGTTGGCACGGGTCCAAAAACTCTTCAGAATGATGACGTCATAATGTTTGGTATAGGCGCTAGTATTAATGGTGTGAATAATGATACAATTATGCGAATTGCAAGCTCACCGAAACATGTGTACATCGTGAACAACTTTAATTTTGTCAGTCACGTTACACAGTCTCTTATAAATACTTCTTGTAATGGTAAGTGACCATACAAAGAAATATCATAACAACAAAATACATACCTTCCCAAAAATCACTAAAGCGTGAACAATAGGTCTAGATTAAGATGATAACCTATCATAGGAAGTATGCTAATTTCATTGTAAAGGGCCAAGTAAAATGTACAAGAAGTATACTAACACTGGTTAAACGAATATGGAAAAACGAAGTGTACAACCTGACAAAATACAGTATGTTATCACTGATTGGCTAAGTAAAACGTTACAACCTGAAAAATGCAGTTTGCTAACACTGATTGTATAGGGCTAAGTAAAATGTTCACGCTGACAAGTAGTACACTAACACTGGCTGTATAGGGCTAAGTGAAACATACAACCTGACAAGATGTAGTACACTAACACTGGCTGTATAGGGCAAAGTGATATGTACAACCTGACAAGATGTAGTTCACTAAAACTGGTGTTATAGGACCAAGTGAAATGTACAACCTGACAAGATGTACACTAACACTGGTTGTAAAGGACCAAGTGAAATGTACAACCTGACAAGAAATATGACACTAACAATGGTTGTATAGGGCTAAGTGAAATGTACAACCTGACCAGTTGTACACTAACACTGGTTGTATAGGGCTAAGTGAAACGTACATTCTGACAAGATGTAGAACACAAACACTGGTTGTATAGGGCTAAGTGAAACGTACAACCTGACAAGATGTAGTACACAAACACTGGTTGTATAGGGCTAAGTGAAACGTACAACCTGACAAGATGTAGTACACAAACACTGGTTGTATAGGGCTAAGTGAAACGTACAACCTGACAAGATGTAGAACACAAACAATGGTTGTATAGGGCTAAGTGAAACATACAACCTGACAAGATGTAGAACACAAACACTGGTTGTATAGGGCAAAGTGATATGTACAACCTGACAAGTTGTACACTAACACTGGTTGTATAGGGCTAAGTCAAATGTACAACCTGACACGTATTGTATGAAACCAAGTGAAATGTACAACCTGACAAGTTGTACACTAACACTGGTTGTATAGGGCTAAGTGAAATGTACAACCTGACAAGTAGTACACTGAAACAGGTTGTATAGAACCAAGTGAAATGTATAAGTATAAGCTGGCAGTAGTGTCATATTTGTCAATACAAAACTGAATTAATTAAATAATAAATGATCAGCTCTCTAGGGCTTAAATAAACAAAATTTAGTAGATTAAAAATATCCTCTAATTTTTTCCCGTTTGACGTAACATAAAAATATTGGATGAACTAGAAACATTGCAAATAATGTAAATACTTGTAAAATATTTAAGCATATCCGTTTTAACGATACAAAATCATAGATAATATTGTTAAATAATTAACCGATTAATCCCTGTTTTTGGACCAGAATTGTAGCTTATGATCAGGACTAAAAAGCTTACCAATTTTTGTTTATAGATCAGAACCATATCTTTATATATAAATCAAATATCCTTTTATGGACTAGAACCATGGCTTACAATATTAACCAAATAGCTTACCATTTCCTGTTTATGGATCCTAACCATGACCTATAATATAAACCAAATAAATCACCATTTCCTATTTATGGATTCAAACAAAAGCTAATAATATAAACCAAAAAGCTTACCATTTCCCGTTTCCTGACCAGAAACAAAGCTTAACATAGAAACCAAATAGCTGACCTGTTCCAGTTTATGAACCAGAACCATAGCTTATAAAATAAACCAAATAGCTTACCTTTTCCTGTTTATGGACCATAACCATAGCTTAACATACACACCAAAAAATACCATTGCCAGTTTATGAACCAGAACCATAGCTTATAATATAAATCAAATGGCTCACTAATACGATTTTGATGGACAAGAATCATTTTATTTTCTGTTATTAGAAATGCAGAAGAATCCATGTGAAAGTGGAAAATGTGTGAATGCAACCTCGTGTATATGGACAGGTCAAGCTAACTACACGTGTATATGCACCCATGGTTTCACCGGGAAACATTGTGACATAGGTAAGTTTTGTACCAGAAATAATCAATCACACATGTCAAGTGAAATATTATATATTGATTACTTCGTTAAATAATCTATCTACTCTAGTTTTCTAGTTTTCTCTAGACTTTTGTTTTCAATGGATTGATTATAAATATGAAGTTTTATCTTTGGTAAGGTAATTATGGGTTATTGTCAAAAATAAAACTCTATAAAGCCTTTATGAGTTTACAAATAATCAGTGGTCAGGTATTATGTGGTTCCTCTACGTCATTACAACACAAGATTTAAAAATATTTTATGATGTTTTGGCTCTAGCTTATGCTAAAAAAATTAAAGTTATGTCTTTCAGAAGAATTTTGGATGGATTCCTAAAAAGGAAAAGAAACAATTATTGTTTAATACATTTCATGTGTCAAATGTACTGTCAACGTGATATGGAATGTGTCCAACAACAGTTTCATTAACCGCACTATTGCATGAATATTATTTCCTCAAGGTATCGAATATCTGCCTATAGTGGGACATCAAAAACGGTTTTAATATATATTTTTTAATTTTTGTAAATAACCACTGGTTATTTCAGACACTTGTTTTGGGATTAACATCATTATAAGTGGTTGATCAGTAACAACAATGTTTAAATTGTTTACCGCCTCGGTGGCTCAGGGATAAAGCGTCCGTCTAGAGCGCGAGAGGTTCGAAATCAATACGTTGAATATAGACGATTAGTGGTAAAAAGTATTCTACAGAATATACATGTATATATGCTTTAAATGTGCGTATTCGGCGACATAAAGTTGTAAAGCAAGTTAAACTATGTGTACATCATACAAAATTACTTGTAGACAGGCTTTGGTTTTGGTGGGTCAATTTAATTGGACTAAAACTATGATAACTAGAGTGGACACCGTTTCGTGATTAATTTATTAGCCAGACCTAATTATTGAGTTATAAACAAAATGTCCCCACAATTATTTGTTTTGTCTTGACCATTGTTTCTTTACACTGCCATTGCCAAGAACAAACATGAGACATACATTTTTTCATGCGCAGAAATGTCATTACTTTTAACCATATATATATATATATATATATATATATATATATATATATATATATATATATATATAAAATTAGAATTATGTCTTTTTCAGATATTAATGAGTGCGATAGTTTACCCTGTCAAAATGGAGGTACTTGTGAGGATAAATTAAATGCCTATACATGCCACTGTCCCCATTTATTCTCGGGGGTTAATTGCGAGAAAGGTACGTCCGTGTTATTGTAATGTTTTCGTAGTTTTTTTATACAATTACATATTACAAGTACATATCAATTCATTAACACCAAAACCTCAATGTCCTTTCATTATACTAATTGGAATTAAATATTATGATACAAAACTATTATTAACCCGTAAACAAAGATTATGGGAATTTATATAGTACCGTATCCGCCCGTCCAAATTTACATACCGCACCATTCATTCATTATCAATTGGCAGGTTTGATTAAACTTGGCATAAATGTATTTCAACATTAGACGATATATAACTTACCAACTATCGTTTTATAGATTTAAGGTCAAGGTTAAGATGTCAAAATATTAGATTTGGCCGCCGTAGACGATTTTCAGAACGGCAGGTATTTTTCTCTCAAGAAATGGTTGAAATTGTTTATTAAAACAGTGATAAAACAAACAATTATAGTGGTATCTTGTAGTTTTTCTGTGAAATGTACATGTGTACATTGAAAATCTCATAGTTAATGACTGGATGAATATTTCAATTCAAGTTGGATATAAAAAGCGTATTTTATTCTTTTCATATTACAATTAAGTAATTATCATAAGTGGACATAAGATACTTTCTGATCACAGCTCACTTCTCCAACTTACCTTCTCAGGTTTATTTAGAGGTGTTCTTCTAGGATAAATGCGATGTTGTCCAGGTACTTTACAAAATAACAAATGGAATTGGCCAAGATCTAATAGATTCGGTACTTCAAATTTTTCAACTTACATGGGAATTATCCAAACGCAAATCACTAAATAAATACTAGTATAAATACAGTTTTTATATTTAATTGACGTTATAGTCAAATATTCAATTTTTTATTACTATGTAGGTCTTCTTGTCGTATACCCGTTGACTGTAAAATTTGTCATCTTCTTTTAGATCAGTGCAGTCTACGACCCATGGATATCGTATTCTTGATGGATGGTTCCTATAGTGTTGACACCAGTCACTTTGGTCAACAGAAACACTTTATCAAACAGGTGCTTCAGAATCTGACAATAGGTCCTGACGACGTTCTAGTCGGTGCGGTTACGTTTTCGACTAATACAGACGTTAGTTTTAGTTTTAAGAGTCCCTTTGATGTCACACAAATGAAAACTGCAATAGACAGTGTCCATTTTATGAATGGTGTCTCCTTTCTTGGAAATGCCTTTCAAACCGTGGGAAATATGCTGCAGATGGAATCTCGTTCAAGGTCGAAAAGGATTGTTGTTTTGCTGTTTGATGGCATGATGTCAGATCCAACGGAGGCAAAGAGAATGGCCGATAATCTGATCAATCAATTTGGCGCTAAGATATTCGTCATTGCATTTGGAAACGATTTTTATCATGAGAAAGCCGTAGAACTTACTGGAGGTGTTAGAGAAAATGTGTTGATTCATAATCAGCCAATAAAGTTCTTAAATCGTCTTGTATATGAACGAAGTCACACAGAATGTTTTGGTAAGAAGTTTGTTTTTTAATTTTTCGTCCAATAGTTACTCAAGAAACTTATATCGCATGATCTTTTATTCATCCGTAAAAACCTTTACTGGGGGTTGTTCTGGAAGAATGAGAATAGAAGAACGTTTAATAACAACCAACTCCTTAATCGGTTAAATATGAGATCTGCATGTTCGTGACACAATGAACACGGTTTCAGAATAAGGTTACAGAAGCTCATAGAAGTAAAGAAAAATATATAGTAAAAAAAAGTTAGTCGAATATTTGTAAATTGATTTCAAACATATCATGCATTGTGAGGCTATTACTTATACCAATCTGATCGAGCACTTATTGGACTTGTTAGCTTGCTCCAGTGCAGGCTTCGTCTCGTTGCCTGATGATGATGATGATGATAATGATAATGATGATGATGATGATGATGATGATGATGATTTAGTCAGTTATTTGTTTGTTAGCAGTTTTATTATTATTTACATATTCTCATTTTAGATTGCAAGCGTATCAATGACACGGATATGATATTTTTAGTCGACTGTTCGAATGACGTCAGAGATTTACATTTAACCGATACCATTCCTACAAAATTAAGACAAATCGTAACATCGTTTCCGATTGGTCAACACGACGTTCAATACTCGTTGATAACTTATCATGTTACTGCAGAACTGAAATTCAATTTGACAAGATTTGGCCAATCAGATTTAGAATCTATCAAAAGCTACGTTAGTAGATTTACAAAATCAAGAGAAAAAGGAAATATGACGTCAGGTCTGAGAGAAGCATTGGTCCAGTTTACAAATTTCAATTCCACAAACCGGAAGAAACAGCTAGTCATTATTTCTCCATTTAAGTCCAATCTAGATGACCAGTCCAAAAAGGTTCTTGCCGATCTTGAAGAATTGGGCGTTGAGATAATTACATTTGCATTGGATTGTGTTGATGAATTAAGCTGTAATTGTAAGCAAGTAGCGAGCTCTGTTGGAAATACGTACTATTTCGGAGATACTTTTAATGATTCAATTGATACGTTAATTTCAAACATGCAAGAAACATCGTGTAAGAAACGTTGATATGAAGGTGAAATATACAGAAAAAATTATTTAACACATCTGATATGTGACTTTTTATTTTTGTTTTTTAAATAAGAACATATATTTAGAGAATTATCAAAATGTTGCATCAGTTTATTTCATCATTCATGAAACGCTAGACGCAGGAACTTTGGAACTCCAAGTGACTTAATTTAATTTCACGTCATCGCTTCGTTTGAATTTCAATATCGAAAACATTTCCAGGATGGATCAATTGGAACAAACAATGATATTGCACTAAATAAATAGAAATTTTATACATGCAACAACAAAATATACAACGTAGGAAAACGAGACTCCTTTAATCCTAACTTAAAAGAATTTAAGTTTGCACGGATATCAGAAATACATGTAATGAAAAAATAATATCTAGTAATGAAGTCCAAGTACTTTTGTAGAGTTCTTGTCATTTGTAAAACGATATTTGTTTTAGATTATTGCCAAACACATTCCAAACAAGCCTGACATAGAAAGAGAATGATGTATTATCAAAGCTATACAAAAGGTTATAACCTTAGGTTTTGTTAATAAGCAATTTTATCTGAAGGCCACATATTGATTGGTTGGTGTGATGTTATTCAAAATTTAGATTGCAAGCAAAATTTTCAGCCCTCAAAAAATTTGAAATTTATTTAAAACTAAGGTTTGTTCCCTCATGCAAAGCATTCCTTAGCTGGATTTGGATTTATATAATTTTGGAACTTTAGATTCATTATTTTCAACTGTTTGGCCTATATTTTTTATCTATCAAACTTTTCGGTCTTAGTGTCACTGATGAGGAATGAATTTCCAAAATGTGCACATCTGGCACATCAAAATTTAACTGGTATTTGTTATATATTAACGTCGCATTAGCAATTTTTTAACCATTCCTAACGAGAAAAAGGTGATATATCTCTATGAATTAATTTAATTCTACTAAGTTCTTGTATGCGTGAGATGTGTAAATGTGTATTATTGTCTATCTTGTACTAGCGCGCAAACAATGCGACTGTTTAATAGTGTGCTAGCTCATCGAATCAGTTTGTCGCAGAAAAGCATACTTCTCCCAAAGTAACATTATCCTGACACCGGATAAACTGATTATTACTAGCTTCTTCGAATTTCGCGTTCCTGACGAGAAAGCAGTATCTCAAATTTCAAAACATTCTGTAAAACTAAGGTTTAAACCCTCGTCCTCCCGCTCTCGAGGCAGACTGAATGAATGAATGCCGCAAAACAAGATTTTTATTTGCTATATTTTGAAAGCGTTATTTCATGAAAATGAATAATGCACATGATAATGTTATTAGTAAATAAGTAAATGCCAAATACATGTTTTTAATTATTTTTTTTTATCTTATAGCGCTTGTCGTTGTTTTGTTAATCAATTTGTTTTTACAATTTAAACGTTGGTCAGTTTGTAATTAGTTCAGACAGAAACGTATAATGTTCGGTTTTCTGCTGTTCAGAAAAAGTAATCGGTAAAATAAATAATTAAGGACGTAAGGTGATTTCAACTTTTAGGCCAAATCGAAAATACAGTTAAATGTCAATTAACGCGCATATATCTTTCTATTGAGTTATTTCTCATATTTGTTCAGCAATTAAGCAGAAAACATTTTTTAATGTCGAGCCACGCTTATTACGCGTGAAAGGTGTCCAGGGTCTCTTTAAATTATATGACCAAGCAACCATCTTCACTTACGATGTGAGGGTGGAAATGAATATGTGTATGGTCAAATACGACCTGGTCTTATCTTTGAAACAAATTGATTAACAAAATTTTAGTTATCATTTAAATACAAATAAAATCTAGAACCTTAATAGGTTTAAGTTTTTAATAAAATTTTACTTCATAATAATTATTTACATATTGAATAAAACCAAGCCAAATAAAATTTAAAATATAATTGAAAACTTTTCTTTACTTTCAAATTAATAAACGTCTAAGTTACATTCCTTTCGTGGCCAAAGTTCCTTATTAATTCATAATTTGATTTATATAACAAAAAAATCTATTTTACACAATACAATATTGATAAAATTATTATTATTATTATTTTTTTTTTTACAAAATTGGAACATTACTAAAGTACTAAACATGTTATTGTCATTTAAAGCTATTTAAAGTAACGGGAGTCTTTTTGGATTACAATATTTAATATCTATCATTCATGGACCTTCCATAATAAATTTCGAATAATTGGCCAAGTGGTTTAAGAGAAATACACGAAAATTGATGAACCTAAGAATGGATGTATGGACGCATATACGATTTTCAGGTTCAAACTATTTTTCTATTACACGGACAAAATTTTATCCGCAAAAATTCTGTTACATATGTTTGATCTGTTACATATGTTTGATCTGTTACATATGTTTGATCTGTTACATATGTTAGATGATCTGTTACATGTGTTTGATCTGTTACATATGTTTGATCTGTTCATTTGTTTGATCTGTTACATATGTTTGATCTGTTACATATGTCTGATCTGTTACATATGTTTGATCTGTTCATTTGTTTGATCTGTTACATATGTTTGATCTGTTACATATGTCTGATCTGTTACATATGTAAGATCTGTTACATATGTTTGATCTGTTACATATGTTTGATCTGTTACATATGTTAGATCTGTTACATATGTTTCATATGTTAGATCTGTTACATATGTTTGATCTGTTACATATGTTTGATCTGTTACTTATGTTAGATCTGTTACATATGTTTGATCTGTTACATATGTTAGATCTGTTACATATGTTTGATCTGTTACATATGTTTAATCTGTTACATATGTTAGATCTGTTACATATGTTAGATCTGTTACATATGTTTGATCTGTTACATATGTTTGATCTGTTACATATGTTAGATCTGTTACATATGTTTGATCTGTTACATATGTTTGATCTGTTACATATGTTTGATCTGTTACATATGTCTGATTTGTTACATATGTTTGATCTGTTACATATGTTAGATCTGTTACATATGTTTAATCTGTTACATATGTTTAATCTGTTACATATGTTTGATCTGTTACATATGTTAGATCTGTTACATATGTTAGATCTGCTACATATGTTTGATCTGTTACATATGTTTGATCTGTTACATATGTTTGATCTGTTACATATGTTTGATCTGTTACATATGTTAAAAACAAATCAATCCAAATCCAGCTAAGGAAATTTTTGCATGTGGGAGTAAACCTTAGTTTTACAAAGACTTCAAAAAGAAAGATAAGCATGGTTAAGTATGAATGCACACACACGCGCATGTGTACCAGTATAAAGTATTACACATTGTGTCATGAAGAACGAAAAACAAATACTTATATATATATATATATATATATATATATATATATATATATATATATATATATATATATATATATCACATGATAATGAATTTATTCAGTTAATAACACCATTACATAATTTTTCTATATGCAACACGTTACATAACACCTTCGCCGTCATTCATTGGTTGACTCGTTTGTATTCCTACGCGTGAGAAAATGAACTACTTTCTTTTACAACTGTAGTAAAAATTGTAAACAAATGGATTACAATGGCACTGAAAATTGGCGATATTGTTCTAATTGACAAAAAAGGTAGAGGTATTATCACAAAAATAGTCGAAAGTAGTAAATTATACACTGTGAGAATTGATGGAACGGATTTTGAAGTAGATCTAGCATTTGATCGCCTTTCATTGGAGTTAAAATTTGGTTCTGGCAGAAATTCTGGAGAAAATATGGCAACCCAACAGACGACTGTCAATAGTTCTGCATCTGGACGGTTTTCTGAAGTTGGCGATAATGATATCGATTCTTTTGTCAATAAACAAGCCAATAAAAACACACTTTCGAAAACATTTTATGATTTGAAACTTTTGAAACAGTTTTTTGACCAAGAGGGCGAAAAAAGAGAAATTTACGAAATACCCCCACATGAACTGAGTCCGTTGCTTTGTAAATTTTTCATCGGTGTTCGAAAACATGATGGTTCAAATTATGAACCCACTTCATTGCGAGGTTTCATGAGTTCCTTCGATCGACAACTCCGCAGACACGATTATGAACATTCTCTTATTAATGCCGTTGAATTTGCCAAAGTGAGGGAAGTGTTGACAGCCAAACAGCGTGAACTAAAACGACAGGGTAAAGGCAATAAACCTATGAAAGCGGAGCCAATATCTGATGAAGAAATTGAAATTTTATGGCAAAGTGGTCAGTTGGGCGATAAAACTCCTGACAGTATAATAAATTCGTTGTGGTTCTACAACACCATCCACTTTGGATTACGCGGATCTGACGAGCACAGGTCAATGTGTTGGGGGGACGTCCGCCTGTGCAAAGATGCCTCCGGGGAGGAATACATTGAATTCGACGAACGTCAAACCAAAACAAGACAAGGAACAAACGTCCGTGACATTAGACCCGTCAAACCAAAAATGTGGACAAACACCGACAATCATGAGCGCTGTCCTGTCAATATTTATAAAATATATGCAATGAAACGTCCCGTTGACTACAGCAAACCAAGTGACCCGTTTTACATTGCTACACATACAAAACCATCATGTATAAAATCTGGTGATCAATGGTTTAAAAGACAACCAATTGGTGTAAATAAACTTACCTCCCTGATGAAAAACATGGTCAAGGCTGCTGGTATCCCTACCGACAAAAAACTCTCGAACCACAGCGCCAGAAAACATCTTGTTCAGAAACTAAGTGAACAAAATATTCCACCGAATCAAATAATGCAAATCACCGGTCATCGTAATTTACAGAGTGTTAATAACTACAGCCATGTCAGTGAAAATCAACACAAAAATATATCCAAACTGCTCTCCAACAATCTATCTGTCACACAAAATAATTCCATCCACAATCAGCTGGTTTCATCCATTTCCGTTGAAAATAATAATTCAGCCTCAAGTATGTCATTCCAGGGAGCCTTGGACACAATGTTTGGTGGAAATATTTATGGTGGAAACATCAGTATTTATATTAACTCAAAAGGTGATGCTTTCCATTCACCACCGGCCAAAAAACGTCGCCCAATGGTAATTTATGACTCTGACTCTGAGTGATTTTTTGTGACCTACATACTTTTGGCGCAAGTACGCGTCATCAATGACGACAGCATTGATGACGTATTGAAAGTTCATTCTTGTATTTTATTGTCAATTTGTTAACTAATTTTCTCTTATTTGCAGTTTTTTCATTCCAGATATTTGTGTGAAACGAATGCATTATTTCTCTAAAGGGAATTTACAAAAAAAAAAAAATAATAAATAGTAATGAATATTTGACATTTTTTGGTACTTTATTATCTAGCGGCTTGATATTGAACAAGTAATGTTATTCGTCTATGGCAGAAGGAAAAATCCTTATTAAAAAACTTAGTTTTGGGGTTTTTATGGCAAAATCATGTGATAAAAAAAATCTGAAATTCGTTTCCATTACATATTCGATTTATGAAATTCGTTTTGAATTTTTTTAATTATTTTTGCTCGCCAAGGCTCGCAAAAATAATAAAAATTCAAAACTCATTTCATAAATCGAATATGTAATGGAAACTTATTACAGATTCTCTATTTATCACATGATAATGAATTTATTCAGTTAATAACACCATTACATAATTTTTCTATATGCAACACGTTACATAACACCTTCGCCGTCATTCATTGGTTGACTCGTTTGTATTCCTACGCGTGAGAAAATGAACTACTTTCTTTTACAACTGTAGTAAAAATTGTAAACAAATGGATTACAATGGCACTGAAAATTGGCGATATTGTTCTAATTGACAAAAAAGGTAGAGGTATTATCACAAAAATAGTCGAAAGTAGTAAATTATACACTGTGAGAATTGATGGAACGGATTTTGAAGTAGATCTAGCATTTGATCGCCTTTCATTGGAGTTAAAATTTGGTTCTGGCAGAAATTCTGGAGAAAATATGGCAACCCAACAGACGACTGTCAATAGTTCTGCATCTGGACGGTTTTCTGAAGTTGGCGATAATGATATCGATTCTTTTGTCAATAAACAAGCCAATAAAAACACACTTTCGAAAACATTTTATGATTTGAAACTTTTGAAACAGTTTTTTGACCAAGAGGGCGAAAAAAGAGAAATTTACGAAATACCCCCACATGAACTGAGTCCGTTGCTTTGTAAATTTTTCATCGGTGTTCGAAAACATGATGGTTCAAATTATGAACCCACTTCATTGCGAGGTTTCATGAGTTCCTTCGATCGACAACTCCGCAGACACGATTATGAACATTCTCTTATTAATGCCGTTGAATTTGCCAAAGCGAGGGAAGTGTTGACAGCCAAACAGCGTGAACTAAAACGACAGGGTAAAGGCAATAAACCCATGAAAGCGGAGCCAATATCTGATGAAGAAATTGAAATTTTATGGCAAAGTGGTCAGTTGGGCGATAAAACTCCTGACAGTATAATAAATTCGTTGTGGTTCTACAACACCATCCACTTTGGATTACGCGGATCTGACGAGCACAGGTCAATGTGTTGGGGGGACGTCCGCCTGTGCAAAGATGCCTCCGGGGAGGAATACATTGAATTCGACGAACGTCAAACCAAAACAAGACAAGGAACAAACGTCCGTGACATTAGACCCGTCAAACCAAAAATGTGGACAAACACCGACAATCATGAGCGCTGTCCTGTCAATATTTATAAAATATATGCAATGAAACGTCCCGTTGACTACAGCAAACCAAGTGACCCGTTTTACATTGCTACACATACAAAACCATCATGTATAAAATCTGGTGATCAATGGTTTAAAAGACAACCAATTGGTGTAAATAAACTTACCTCCCTGATGAAAAACATGGTCAAGGCTGCTGGTATCCCTACCGACAAAAAACTCTCGAACCACAGCGCCAGAAAACATCTTGTTCAGAAACTAAGTGAACAAAATATTCCACCGAATCAAATAATGCAAATCACCGGTCATCGTAATTTACAGAGTGTTAATAACTACAGCCATGTCAGTGAAAATCAACACAAAAATATATCCAAACTGCTCTCCAACAATCTATCTGTCACACAAAATAATTCCATCCACAATCAGCTGGTTTCATCCATTTCCGTTGAAAATAATAATTCAGCCTCAAGTATGTCATTCCAGGGAGCCTTGGACACAATGTTTGGTGGAAATATTTATGGTGGAAACATCAGTATTTATATTAACTCAAAAGGTGATGCTTTCCATTCACCACCGGCCAAAAAACGTCGCACAATGGTAATTTATGACTCTGACTCTGAGTGATTTTTTGTGACCTACATACTTTTGGCGCAAGTACGCGTCATCAATGACGACAGCATTGATGACGTATTGAAAGTTCATTCTTGTATTTTATTGTCAATTTGTTAACTAATTTTCTCTTATTTGCAGTTTTTTCATTCCAGATATTTGTGTAAAACGAATGCATTATTTCTCTAAAGAGAATTTACAAAAAAAAAAAAAAAATAAATAGTAATGAATATTTGACATTTTTTGGTACTTTATTATCTAGCGGCTTGATATTGAACAAGTAATGTTATTCGTCTATGGCAGAAGGAAAAATCCTTATTAAAAAACTTAGTTTTGGGGTTTTTATGGCAAAATCATGTGATAAAAAAAATCTGAAATTCGTTTCCATTACATATTCGATTTATGAAATTCGTTTTGAATTTTTTTAATTATTTTTGCTCGCCAAGGCTCGCAAAAATAATAAAAATTCAAAACTCATTTCATAAATCGAATATGTAATGGAAACGTATTACAGATTCTCTATATATATATATTCAAAAAATTTATAGGGTGGTCCAGATGAGCAATTCAATACAGACTCTATTGTTTTAATTTATAAAGGAGCAAAAAACTCTTTACCTTCAGTCTTCAAAATTACTTTACTTTGTACCGTAAAAAGTTTTTTATATATTCCTTTCAGGACTAATTGTAAAGTCTGTTGTTAATCGAAAATAAAATTGAAATATAAATATAAATATAAATAAAAGTTCCAATCTAAGGTTTCATTTAAGTGTGTTTAAAGGTAATAAATACTAGTATATTACGTGTATTTTCAAAGGGTTTTATTTGTTCTTAAAAGTTGTTAAATTCAGAACTCTAAATTTCAAGTCGGGATAGATAAAAAAATTAATGTACTCTTATCTTTCTGTATACTTGTTTCTTAGCTACCTTACTTCGTTGAGTTGACCAGGAAGTACAATAACTCCAGCATGTTTTGTGGTATTTGGTAACAGAATTATCAAAACAGAAAAGAATTAAGAATTAAGAAGTATGATTGTGATCTTCTTTTTATTTTTATTATCAGTATTATCTAATTGCTTACACTTTGGTCATACAAAGGAGAGTGGTAAGTACTGAAGCTGAGAGAGAGAGAGAGAGAGAGAGAGAGAGAGAGAGAGAGAGAGAGAGAGAGGGGTTGATATATTTCTGTTTTGAAGTAAAATCAACTTTTTGCGATATCACTGTTTAACATTGAATGTAATTAAATAAACTGATTTAATTTGTGTAAAAGCAGTATTTTCTATCAAAGTATTCGTATTGCCTTTGTCAAAAAACAAATTTTTAAATTATATTACTCAATGCATTCAAAAGTATGGTATATGACAATTTGTCTTCTTTTAAATTGCAATTGTTCATAAAAATTCTAAAGTAGCACTGACAAATCTATTAACCATTGTCGACCTTTTAATAATTTTTTTATGTTTGTTTTTAAATCACCCGCTGTGAGGTTGGCGTAAAACGCCGTTACTTTTCGACATTAGCTGGCGACAATAGCCGAAGACCATATTGATAAAGGAGGAATACTAGACAAGCAAATATGTACCTCGCAAAACCAACCCAACCAAGATCTGGCTGCAATTCGAATTCATGTGACGGAAACAATAACAGGAAACAACAAGAAAATACAAAAATCTCATCATTGCTAAATGTTGTGTTTTCATCGATATCTTGTAATTAAATAACAAAGGTCTAAATATAGATGATTGATGAAATACAGCTATCAAAAAAAATTAATTAAAACAAAATTTTAGAAAAATAAATAAATAATGATAATAAATAAAATAAAATAATCAATAAAAAAATAATGATAAAAGATTTCTGATTTCTCTTTTTTGATTGGAAATGTTCACCTCGTTTACATTTTTACATTTTCTTTTTTTCAGATTGTTTAAAACAACCTGGCGACATATTATTTTTGGTTGACCGTTCCGGAAGTGTTGGTGAAGAATCTTTCCGAAAATGTCTCGATTTTATCGTCGAAGTTTCAAAATTCTTTGAGATTGGGAACGACCATGTTAAATTCAGCATTTTTACCACGGAAGCTGATCGTGCTGGATTTTATTTTAATCAATACAACACAAAACAACAATTTTTAGATTTGATCCAAAGGATTAGAAATGGCGAACTTAAGTTTAACACCAGTGTAAAATTTGAAGATTCTCTCATTCATGCACAAAAGTCAGTCTTTAATAAATCTAATGGAGCAAGAGATTTTGCTCACAAAATACTAGTTGCAATAACAGATGGAGACATAACTGTTGATACCGGTCCAAATACTTTACAGGACGATGACGTCATAATGTTTGGCATAGGTGCTAGTGACTCTAATGTCTATAGTAATACCATCAGCCAAATTGCCAGCTCACCAAAACATATGTATATTGTAAACGATTTTAATTTTGTCAGTGATGTTACACAGTCTCTGATAAATACATCTTGTAGTGGTAAGTAAACAAACAAAGAAATATCTGTCAGTGATCACAATAACAAATAATTCAGAACAAAATACATTCCTTCCCCGAAATCACTAAAGACTTTTAAGATGTAGTATGCGAACAATTATTGTATAGGCCGAATTGAAACGTACAACATGACCAGAAGCAGCAAGTAAACACACGTTTTATGGAATCAAGTAAATTTATGACCTGAGATAAAGTAAAACACTAATCTGGTTGTATAAGACCAAATAAAGTGTACAACCTGACAAGAAATAATACACTAACACTCGTTGTATTAAAACCAAATGAAAGGGACAAATTGACAAGAAGTAGTATGCTAACACTGGTTGAATAGGGCCAATTGAAATGTACAACCTGACAAGAGGTAGTATGCTAACACTGGTTGTATAGGGCCAAGTGAAATGTACAATTAGACAAGAAATAGTATGCTAACACCGGTTGTATAGGGCCAATTGAAATGTACAACCTGACAAGAAGTAGTATGCTAACTCTGGTTGTATGGGGCCACTTGAAATGTACAATTTCACAAGAAGTAGTATGCTAACACTGGTTATATAGGGCCAATTGAAATGTACAACCTGACAAGAAGTAGTATGCTAACTCTGGTTGTATAGGGCCAATTGAAATGTAAAACCTGACAAGACGTAGTATGCTAACACCGGTTGTATAGGACCGATTAAAATGTACAATTTGACAAGAAATATTATGCTAACACCGGTTGTATAGGACCAGTTGAAATGTACAATTTGACATGAAGTTGTATGCTAACACTGGTTGTATAGGGCCACTTGAAATGTACAATTTGACAAGAAGTAGTATGCTAACACTGGTTGTATAGGGCCAATTGAAATGTACAACCTGACAAGAAGTAGTTTGCTAACACTGGTTGTATAGGGCCAATTGAAATGTACAATTTGACAAGAGGTAGTATGCTAACACTGGTTGTATAGGGCCAATTGAAATGTACAACCTGACAAGAGGTAGTATGCTAACACTGGTTGTATAGGGCCAATTGAAATGTACAATTAGACTAGAAATAGTATGCTAACGCCGGTTGTATAGGACCAGTTGAAATGTACAATTTGACATGAAGTTGTATGCTAACACTGGTTGTATAGGGCCACTTGAAATGTACAATTTGACAAGAAGTTGTATGCTAACACTGGTTGTATAGGGCCAATTGAAATGTACAATTTGACATGAAGTAGTATGCTAACACTGGTTGTATAGGGCCACTTGAAATGTACAATTTCACAAGAAGTAGTTTGCTAACACTGGTTGTATAGGGCCAATTGAAATGTACAACCTGACAAGAAGTAGTTTGCTAACAATGGTTGTATAGGGCCAATTGAAATGTACAACCTGACAAGAAGTAGTTTGCTTACACTGGTTGTATAGGGCCACTTGAAATGTACAATTTGACAAGAAGTAGTTCGCTAACACTGGTTGTATAGGGCCACTTGAAATGTAAAACCTGACAAGAAGTAGTTTGCTAACACTGGTTGTATAGGACCACTTGAAATGTACAACCTGACAAGAAGTAGTTTGCTAACACTGGTTGTATAGGGCCACTTGAAATGTACAACCTGACAAGTAGTTTGCTAACATTGGTTGTATAGGGCCACTTGAAATGTACAATTTGACAAGAAGTAGTTTGCTAACACTGGTTGTATAGGGCCACTTGAAATGTACAACCTGACAAGAAGTAGTTTGCTAACACTGGTTGTATAGGGCCACTTGAAATGTACAACCTGACAAGAAGTAGTTTGCTTACACTGGTTGTATAGGGCCACTTGAAATGTACAATTTGACAAGAAGTAGTTCGCTAACACTGGTTGTATAGGGCCACTTGAAATGTAAAACCTGACAAGAAGTAGTTTGCTAACACTGGTTGTATAGGACCACTTGAAATGTACAACCTGACAAGAAGTAGTTTGCTAACACTGGTTGTATAGGGCCACTTGAAATGTACAACCTGACAAGTAGTTTGCTAACATTGGTTGTATAGGGCCACTTGAAATGTACAATTTGACAAGAAGTAGTTTGCTAACACTGGTTGTATAGGGCCACTTGAAATGTACAACCTGACAAGAAGTAGTTTGCTAACACTGGTTGTATAGGGCCACTTGAAATGTACAACCTGACAAGAAGTAGTTTGCTAACACTGGTTGTATAGGGCCAATTGAAATGTACAACCTGACAAGAAGTAGTTTGCTAACACTGGTTGTATAGGGCCACTTGAAATGTACAATTTGACAAGAAGTAGTTTGCTAACACTCGTTGCATAAGGCAAACTAAACTGTACAACCTGCAAAGAAGTAATACACAAACACTGGTCTTACGGAACCATTTGAAATTTATAAACTGACGGTGGTTTTATTACTGTTAATAAAAAACTTAAATAATTTTATGATCAGCTATAAAAGGGCTCAGATAAAACAAATTTTAGCAGATTATATATACCATTTTTTCGCTAGACATAACATGTTTGACAAACTAAGAACATAGCAAATAATGTGAACCAAACAACCATATCCATTTTAATTGGACAGAATCATCATTTCTATTAATGTTAAGCGATTAACTTATCATTAATTCATGGACCAAAACAATAGTTTATAATATAAAGAATAAAACACAAACAAACCCTGCCTATGTCCAAATCACAATCCCCAAAAACAAAGTGAAAACTTTTAAACTGGCAAAATTAATTATACAGTGACATGACAGCAGTATTGCAACAAACATGGCCGACGTCATTCACATTGAAAAAATAAAGTTGAAATTCAAAACAATATTTTTTATACTTATAAAACTGTAAAATACTTACCAAGCTTCTAATATTTTGTAATATAACCTTTCCTAAATGATAAACACCGCGAATCCTTCTTGGAATTGGTGCATATAAACTTCTTATGTAGACCTGAGGTAGACGTCGCCAGATATCTTTGACTGCTGTGATGAGTTGATCCCTGTTTGTAATGTCTTCCAATTTTTTTTTTATTTAGGTTAATTTTTATACATCTCCAAACATTTTTGATAATGTTTATATCTGGGGATTTTCAGGCCAGTCCATACTTGGTATTTGATTTGCAGTTTTCGAGGCATTGGTCACTCTAGAACGATGAGGGGTCGCATTATCATCCTGATAAATCCAATCACCATTGCCAAATTCCTTCGCAACAACTGGCCACAAGTTTTCGTCTAGTAAATCTATATACTTTTGTGAATTTATATTTCCGTCAACTTCCACTAAAGTGCCAATACCATCATATGAAATACATCCCCAGAACATTACACTCACCCGATGGGGCGCTTTTAAGATATTCAAACATTCCGGGTTCTTCTGTTGATTTTCTCCACACATGTAAAATATTTTTCTTTCCGATAACAACTTGGGTTTCGTCCGTAAACAGAACTTTTTGCCACACATGCTAGTTTGCCTCTACACCACTGAACTCGTCGTTGCCGGTTGATCTTAGAAATTGTGATGGACTTCCGAATTCGGCGTGTTTTAATATCTTCCCGGTGTAAAATTCTCTGAACAGTCCTTGTACAGACAGGACGAGGAATCCAACTATTTACAGTATTAGTAATATCTGAAAGTTTATCTCTCTTTCATCTTCTAACATGCCGATATAATCTACGACAACTACGGTCACTCAAAATATTTGGTCTCCCACTTCGATGGCAATTTTCTACATCCCCGGTTGTTTCAAACTTTTTCAAAATTCTTCCGACTGTGGATCGATGTATTCCCAATATTCTGGCTATTTCAGAATTTTTATATCCTTCAGCATATAAATCTAGCAAAACTTTCTTTTTGTCCGGTGTCAGTTCATTGGCACTTTGAGCCATCGTCTGTTACTTCCGCTTCCAATGAAAACACAGGATGACGTCACGAAATTCCGGTGTCAATTAAAAATATACCCCCTTAAATCTATTCTTGCCAAATTTCGTGTCGATAGTGAAGTTATTTCTGTCCAAACATTGCAAATGAAATTAACCAAAATACTTCCGTGAAAAATCGGCCATATTTGTTGCAATACTTTTGTTACATGGCTGTACATTTGAACTTCCACCAAGGAAGTTAGGCTCTGGAAGGGTAAGCACATAAACCAAATAAATAATCATTTCCTGTTTATGGACCAGAACATAGCTTATAATTTAAACCAAATAGCGTACCATTTCCAGTTTTTCGACCTGAACCATGGCTTATATATAAACAAAATGACTGACACATTTCAATTTATAGAACAAAACCATAGCTTATAACATAAACCAGATAGCTTTCTCATTGCGGTTTTGATGGACCAGAATCAGTATATTGATATTTTATTTTCTGTTATCAGAAATGCTGAAGAATCCTTGTAAAAGTGGAAAATGTGTGAATGCAACCTCGTGTATATGGACAGGTCAAGCTAACTACACGTGTATATGTATTCCTGGTTTCACCGGAAAACATTGTGATATAGGTAAGTTTTGTACCGGAAGTAATCAATCACGCATGTCAAGTAAAATACTAATTCAGCAGGTATTTCTTATATATATATATTATATATTGATTAGTTGATTAGTTCGTTTAATGATTTATCCACCATGTGAATTCGTTTTCTGCAGACTTTTGTTTTCAATGGACTGATTATAAATTAAAGTTTAATGTTGTGTTACGTTATTATGGAATGACATCAAAACTAAAACTCTATGAAACGTATGTCAGTTTACAAATAAGTCAGTGAACAGGTATCACGTGGTCCTTCTATGTTAATTACAAAATTTAAAAAATAGGCGTATTTTGATTTTTCACTTATATTCATTTGTCAATAAGATTGAAAAAGTTTCTAAATCTTTAAGGAAAAAATCCTGAATGTTATAAAACAGATTTTGTTGAAATTTGGCGTTTATTTGCACAAACACGCGTTTTTAAAAATACTTTATGAGCACCCGGTCTCACTTCCTTGATGGAAGTTCACGTGTATAACTAATTTTGCCAGCTTTCAAAGTTTTTACTTTGTTTTTTTTTTGGAATGTGGTTTGGACAAGAACTGGCATGATTGTTTTATTATGACATGTTGGCTCTAGCCTATGCCTAAAAATAGGGTTAATGCTTTTTTTTTTTTTAAAGAATTCCGGATGGATTCTTGAAAAAGAAAAGAAAATATTATTGTGTAATACAGTTTATGTATTATTTGTACTGTCAATGTAAGATGGACAGTGTCCAACAAATTTTTCTTAACCCCACCATTGCATAAATACATGTATCATTTTATCGAGCTATCGAATATCTGCCTATAGTTGGACATTTTAGTACATGTGGTCTTCTGTCTGTTCTTTTGTTTGATTTTCCAAATCGGTTTTAATATTTGTTATATTTTTTTAAATATTTGTTTGTGTTCTTCAGATAATCATTATTCCAGTCACTTGTTTTGGGGTTAAGATCGTTTAAAAGAGGTTTATCAGTATGAACTATGTTTCAGTTGTTGACCGCCTCGTTCGCTCTAGAGCGTCAGGTCATGGGTTCTAAACCCATACTTTGAATATAGTTGATTTGTAATTAGAAGCATTATCCACATTGTACATGTATATATGCTTTAAACGTGTGTACTTGTGGACATTTGGTTGCAAAGCAGGTTCAATTATGTGTACATGATAAAAAATGACAGGTAGACAGGTTTTGGATTTGCTAATTGTACTAATAAAACTATGATTACCAGAGTGGACGCCGTTTCGTTATTAATTTATTAGCAACATTAGCTAAAGATATTTAGTTATAAACAAAAGGTCCGAACATATAAATTCGGTTTGATTTTACCTTTGTTCATTAAATAATTATTGCCTTTGCCTAATTTGGTCATTGGCATGAACATTTGTTTTCTTTATTGACCGTTTGCCATTTGATGTCTTTGGTTAAAATAGCCACTATTAAGAGCACATAGCAATTTCTTAAAGATAAATATAAGAAAGAAGACTCTTTTGACATATGCAGATGTTTCTTAACTGTATATATATATATATATATATATATATATATATATATATATATATATATATATATATATATATATATATATATATATATATATATATATATGAAGTATAACCTGTGTATAAAGTCAACCCGAGGGACTGAGCAAAAGTGTACCTAATAGACAGGTGGACTTTATATAGATGGTGCCCTATATGTACGAGTAAACTTACAGTGTTTGAAATAATTATAAAAAGGTGAATATATCATTAAAGCTCTATATTTTCAGATATTAATGAGTGCGAAAGTTTACCCTGTCAAAATGGAGGTACTTGTGAGGATAAATTAAACGCCTATACATGTCTCTGTCCACCTTTATTCTCGGCGGTAAATTGCGAGATAGGTAAGTCGTCGTTTATTTGTCCTATATATCATATTTTCGTTGGCATTTAAACAATAAGTTATAAATTCATTTGCTCCATACCTGAAACATCAATTGGTGGGTTTTTTTAAACTTGACACGAATTTATTTTAACATGCGACGATATATAACATACCAAATATCGGTGTGTAAATCTAGGTCAAGGTGTCAAAATATTACGTTTAGCCGTTGTAAGCGTTGTTCAGAACGGTAGATATGTTTTCGCAAGGAACTGTTCTTACTAGAATAGTAATAAAAAACACACAATGCTAATGGTTTCTAGTGGTTTAATGTAAATGGAATTGGCCAAGATCGGATAGATTCGGTACATTTAAATTTTCTCAACTTAACGTATACCCAGTGACCTTAAAATTTATCATTTTGTTTTAGATCTACAACCCATGGATATCGTATTCTTGATGGATGGTTCCTATAGTATTGACACCGCTAACTTTGGTCAACAGAAACTCTTTATTAAACAGGTGCTTCAGAATCTGACAATTGGTCCGGACAATGTTCTAGTCGGTGCGGTTACGTTTTCGACAACTGCAAACGTTAGTTTTAGTTTAAAGAGTCCCTTTAATGCCACACAAATGGAAACTGCAATAGACAGTGTCCATATTATGAATGGCGTCTCCTTTCTTGGAAATGCCTTTCAAACCGTGGGAAATATGCTGCAGAAGGAATCTCGTTCAAGGTCGAAAAAGATTGTTGTTTTGCTGTTTGATGGCATGATGTCAGATCCAAGGGAGGCAAAGAGAATGGCCGATAATCTGATTAAACAATATGCAGCTCAGATATTCGTCATTGCATTTGGACACGATTTTTATCATGAGAAAGCCTTAGAACTTACTGGAGGTGTTAGAGAAAATGTGTTGATTCATAATCAGCCAATAAAGTTCTTAAGTCGTCTTGTATATGAACGAAGTCGCACAGAATGTTTTGGTAAGAAATTTTCAGTTTTCATTTTTTCATTCTATTACTCCTAGGAATTAATATCTCATGTCCATCTCAAAACCGCTATACATGTACTAGGGGTTAGTCTGAAAAAAAGAGCCTTGCAGAACGCTCAATATCAACCAACGCTTTATCGGTTTAATATGAGATCTGCATGTTTATAACACAATAAATACGGTTTCAGAATAAGGTTAAACTCACAGAAGTAAACGTATAAAACTTAAAGAAAAAAGTAGTAAGTTGAATGTTGGTAAACTGAGTCGAAAAATATCTTGCAATGCTGATACATGTTTAAAAGAAAACAATATGTATCAGTTTTTAAGACAACAGGCAATGAATTTTTTTGCTTTCATATAATTCAAAAGGAAAGACCATTTTTTGTTTTTGCACCATCACAAAAAAACCAACTAGTCAATAAATAAATAAATAAATAAATGAATGAAAAGGAAACAAGACAAGATAGCAAAAAAAGACACATATGAGGCCATTGATTATATCATCTATTCCAACCGAGCACTGATGGGACTTGGTAGCTTAATCTTACGTGCTGGCTTCGTCTCGTCGTCCAGCTGTCATTGGTATGTCTGTGAGTGAGAAAGTTTGTCAGTTCGTTTGACGGAAGATCGGGTTTTTTTACCCTACTATCATTCTTTAGCTATCCTAGAAAAGACCCATGATGATGATAATGACGGCAATGATGGTGTTGATGATGATATAGCTAACTATTTGTTTCTTGACATTTTTATAAGTATATAATTATTTTCATTTTAGATTGCAAGCGTATCAATGACACCGACATGATATTTCTAGTCGACTGTTCGAATGACGTCAGAGAATTACATCTTACCAATACCATCCCAACAAAATTACGTGAAATTGTAACCTCGCTTCCGATCGGTCAGCATGACGTCCAATACTCGTTGATAACTTATCACGTTACAGCAGAACTGAAATTCAATTTGACAAGATTTGGCCAATCAGATTTAGAATCTATCAAAAGCTACGTTAGTAGATTTACAAAATCAAGAGAAAAAGGAAATATGATGTCCGGTTTGAGAGAAGCATTGGTTCAGTTTACAAATTTCAATTCAACAAACCAGAAGAAACAGCTAGTCATTATTTCTCCATTTAAGTCCAGTCTAGATGACCAGTCCAAAAAAGTTCTTGCCGATCTTGATGAATTGGGCGTTGAGATAATTACTTTTGCATTGGATTGTGATGATGAATTAAACTGTAAGAAAGGAGCGAGCTCTGTTGGACATACGTACTATTTCGGAGATAATTTTAATGATTCGATTGATACGTTAATCTCAAACATGCAAGAAACATCGTGTAAGAAACGTTGATATGAAGGTAAAGTATAGAGAGAAAGCGAAATGAATTACGCTTGAGTTTCCTGTTGTATAGCAATTGCTCGTGCGGGTATTAATTTTTGTTTATTTTCATATATTGCTGTGAAATAGCCAATATTTGGGGGGGGGGTTAATTTTTGTTATTTCCTACGTGGCAAGTAGATACCACAAAATTTCATGTCAAAGAATTTATTTACCTAAGCTCCTAATGGGTTTTATTTTGTTTAAACACGGTTCCGCAACATTTTTTTTCTTTATACAAATATATATATTTTTTAAAAGTTTGTGTTTGGTAAAGTTCTGTTGTATGAGAACGGGAAGTTGTAAAATTACAATGATCGCTTATTCCATTTATTTACGATCGTAGAATAGGCCAAATAATATGGAGTTACGGTTCCTGAACCGCTAGAGGGCATCATCTTGCTGTAAACAACTTAGTTGCTACCATTACACGTATGTTAAGTGTCTGGCGTTTTAGTTTATATACGTCGATTAGTACATCTAATGTGTGCCTTTTGATTTTGTGTTTTCTAAAATAAAAACATATATTTAGACAATTATCAAAATCTTGCATCAATTTATTTTATCATTTATGAAATGCTAGACGCAGGAACTTTGGAACTCTAAGTGCGTGGGACTTAATTTAACTTAACGTCATCGCTTGTCATATTATAAGTTTTTGAATATTTTATTCAGAAAATTCAAAAATTTACAATATGACAATTCTAAAAGAAACATCAATTGACTCAATCAATGATTTCAAATATGCAAAATTATCTGAAGACCACAGATTGATTGGTTTGACTGTTTTAATGCTGTTTAACTCCACAACAGCAATTTATTTTCAACCATTCCTAACGAGAAAAAGGTGACACATATCTATGGATCAGTTTAATTCTAGAAAGTCCGTGTATGCGTGAGATGTGTGAATGTGTATTATTGTCTGTCTTGTACTAGCGCACTGTTAAAATAGTGTACTAGCTCCTCAAATCATTTTGTCGCAAGCATTCTTCTCCCGAAGTAACATTATCCTGACGCCGGATAAACCGTTCGTTACTAATTCCTCTGAATTTCGAACGCGAGACGAAGAAGCAGTTCTCAAAGAGTTATGTATACTGGTAACTTAGGTTTTAACCCCATCCCCCCGCTCTGGAGGCGGACTGAATGCCACAGAGAAATGTATAAAAGACTTAAAACTCGAACTTGTTTTGAAATGGAACTTTGTAATTGATTTTGAATAACTTTTGTTTATTATGCAAATGCCAATGTAACTGAAAACGCTCAACAATAGCACACACCGAAGAAGGACAAATGACACAAGATTATAAAGTTAAAGTGTTTTGCGCCACCTCAAGATTTTTTCTTACATTTTTATATCCGCGGTCAGTTCTAGGATGGAGTGCCCGAAGAAAAACGTCACCTTTGATAAACCGACTGAAAACTTTTTCGCACTAGGATCTGCCCATTTGAATTTGAACATAGTTCGTTAGGGGCACTGTAATCCGAAACCATGCAACTTACGCCATCATTTTGGCACCATTTGGTTATAGGCGGAAATTGGGTTTAACTGACATGTAATATTCTGGCATGCTATAAATTTCTGCGTTGCTTTTGAATGTATTTATTTTGTAAAAGTTAAAAAAGAAATAGCAAGTAACAAAAGGCACCCAATGACCAAGTATATAAACGTGTACTAACCAGTTTTTGATAACTCGAAGCTATCTTTATGGTAACGAATGATTAAAGCCTATAAAATAAAGAGAAAATGAATTAATCAAAGGAAGAAAAAAAAGAAAGTTTAAATAAGTAGTTTGTTTCTGTGCCAAATAATTATTTCAAATAATATGTATGCATCATAAAAACCATATCTTAAAACTTAAGATTACACAGACCTTTAAAAGGCTTATGAGACACAATTAGAGTAGATTGTTAAATGTATTATTCTTAATAACAGTGAACAAAATACTGTATGTAGCCTTGAAAATCCGGTAAGCGGAATAATGATGCTTTTGCCCCCAAGTTGAAAAATCTTCCACTTATATTGAGGCTGTCAGTTCTGGGGTTGTGAAAATAATTACTGAACGGAAGCGAAGAAGATATCTGAAATACGAACCGACAAATTTGTTCACGGGTGAATCCGCCCGAGAATGACTCGAACCTAGGCGATAAGGAATACTGTTATCAGTAAGACAACTTGGCCACCGAAAACCCAAGAATCCGTTGATATATATATCCGGTTCGATTGAATGAAGAGGATTTTAGTTCCAGTCAAGAATATTTACTTATATCGAGACGTCACCGGTTATCTGTTAAGTTACAGAATCTTTTACCTTTACAGTGCATTTAGACTGGTGTGAAGCTAGCCCGCAATTCTAGCCCGCACTTTATTTAAAAACCGCCAGCCCGCAATTCTATTTTTTTTTTTTTTTTGCACAGACAGCAAATATTTCATACCCTTTATCATTAAGATCAATATTATAACATCAATATAATGTCCAGAAGAAAAAATATCTTTTTATAAACACCACCTGTACATTAAGACCACAAGACTACGTTTTAAATGTAAAAAGAAGATATTGCATATCAGGCGTCAGACGCTTTTCCCCATCTAGGCCTTTCTGTCACAGATTCAGCTATCCAAGTAGAAGATTTGGTGAAAATTTCAAGAACCCTAAAGGGGGAGAACAGTTCTAACAAGAGCTCAGAAGGCAGATACCCCCTCCAGAAAAATGAGATTTTAAATAAAGGTTAAGGTTGAAGTAGCGTATCTGGCGTCAGACGCTTTTTCCCATCTAGGCCTTTCTGTCACAGATTCAGCTATCCAAGTTGAATTTTAAGTGAAAATTTCAAGAACCCTAGAGGGGTAGAACAGATACCCCCTCCCGAATAATGAAATTTTGAATAAAGGTTAAGGTTGAAGTAGCGTATCAGGCGTCAGACGCTTTTCTCCATCTAGGCCTTTCTGTCACAAATTTAGCTATCCAAGTAGAAGATGTTATGAAAATTTCAAGAACCTTAGAGGGGTAGAACAGTTCTAACAAGAGGTCAGAAGGCAGACACCCCCTCCCGAAAAATGAGATTTTGAATAAAGGTTAAGGTTGAAGTAGCGTATCTGGCGTCAGACGCTTTTCCCCATCTAGGCCTTCCTGTCACAGATTCAGCTATCCATGTAGAAGATTTGGTAAAAATTTAAAGAACCCTAGAGGGGTAGAACAGTTCTAACAAGAGCTCAGAAGGCAGATCCCCCCTTCTGAAAAATGAGATTTTGAATAAAGGTTAAGGTTGAAGTAGCGTACCCTAGAGGGTACAGTTGCAACGCGAGCTCAAAACTACTTCTGAAAAATGAAATTTTGAACTTTTGTTTTTATTTTAATCATTTTTTAATCAGTTTTTGTTTTTTTTTTTCTCTTCAATATCCGAATAAAGTCGGAACCTTTCTTAAAATTCCATTACATACAATTGTCATGTTTTTATTTATTATGATTTAGTAAAATATATTTTGAGTTATTCGAAAAAGGCTTTCTTTATCTAAATATTTTGTATGTCAATTTTTTTCATAAAAACCCAAGGCGACTAGATTAATTTGATAATTATTAAAAGATCAATTACAAGTTACTTAAAAGTAGATATTACTTTGCAATTTTGCAAAGGTGAGAGGTTCTGAGTTTCGCTAAACAATTCAGCTTAATTGATTGACTATCGCATTATATTTACGACGTAAGCTGTACCATGCACTTCCTATGCCGGGACCAATTGTATTTTTAGCATGGTTGACACATTTCCAAAATTTCTGAAAAATTAATCCAAGAAGATCCCAGTTTTCTTTGATAAAACGGGAATATTTGTGAATACAGAATAAATATATAACTTAATGTTGTTCAGGGTTAGTTGTTCATCTTTTTCTACAAAAATGGCCTTTTTAGTGTATTTCAAAATTTTCTGTATTGTTGTAAAAATGTTTGTTTCATTGAGAAAATTTAAATTGGGTATATAAATACATGTATGCGCCATCAGTAGGGGAAAAACCATTACAAAAATCTTCAATTTGTGCAACTACGATTTATCGATTCTACAAGAACTACTTTTTATGCATATTGATAAGTAATCTAGGAACTAGGAACTCCTCGAGATATCATCATTTAGCCTAGGGAAATCAAAAACGTTAGTTAGACGACTCAAAAAGAAATCACGATAGCCTACTTTGCTAATAAACGGACAACCCAATGACCTTATCACGCTAGGCTTCTTTAAAAGTGGATATTGTAGTCTGTAAGTCTCCTGCAAAACTTGTGACCTTGACCTTTGAACCTCTGTCGTGACCGCCAAAATAACGCTACAAAATGTTAAAGTTATTCATATTATTTACCACTTTATACAAATTTAGTAAGAATCTGTGACCTTCACTTTTGACCAATGACATTAATATACATATCAAAATAAGCGCGTAACCGAAAAGATCCGAATTATAGATGTGATTTTAAATCTATAAAACTATTGAATGGCGCGAGAAAAAATATAATCGGAGGTACGAAAATCGTGGTAATGTCATCTGGGCCTTCAAAAGGGTGTATCGTAATTTTTAGCTTTTGGGACAAGTACCAAATCCTCCCATTCACATAACTCCGATAATGTGTCAAAAGTAAATACTCCCGCCTCAAATTTAAGTCTTATGTCTGAACTGGCCGGGAGTTGAACCAATATCAGAACCTCCACTCCGCCTCCAAGATCTGTCTCTAAACCACCTAGGCATTATTTAATTGGAGTTGGGTTTGTGTTCTTAGGTGCCAGCTTGCGAATCACAGTACCTTACATCTATAAAATTAGTTCCCCTGCCATTTGTTTTGTTTTTCCAATTGCTGTATGTCCATTTTTTCTATGGTACTTCCAATTTCCCGATCTTATTACCTTCATACAGTGAAATTATCTGCATCAGGGTCCTAAATACCATCAACATAGCATAGCATAGCATGAATGCAAACTAGTTGAATGCCAGCTTGCAAGGTTCCTAATCTTTTCTCAGTGACAGCTGTAGTGAGAAAATGTGCCATCTGCATAATGATTGCTGCAACAAGTTAATGTGTATCTCAAAGGCCATGCTAAGAAATAGAAAAAAACCAGTTCCTGTATTTACACAAAAGATTAAGAAAGAAAAACATAATTTTTTATACAAGTTTTGATAATTTCCACAAAGAATGAACACTCAGTAATCAAAGTTTAATGAGAAGTAAATATTTGTATATTTTAATCACATTATGCAACATTTTCCAACAAAAAGGGCTTCTTGATTCATCAAGACAATGAAATATTGCATCTTCCATTCTTCAGAATTTATAACTATTTCTTAAAACCTTTTTAGCACTTATGCACTTTTCTGTATACTAGTATATACATGTATTCATGTTGTATTTTTCTTTATAACACAAAATACTTCAATCATCACATATTTAAATGACCCCATCTTTTCCTTCTTAAAAGTTTCTTCCCTGTTGTACAGTGAATTTTAAAACTCTTATTTTTGAGTGAATTTTTAGGGTTCCTTTTTCGGGTTAGTTTTCAACAGTCGAAATTATCACTTTTATTTTTTTTATCTTGGTCCTTTTTTCTTATATTGATCATACTCCAATGTAGTTTTTAATTTAAATGTTTTGAAGCATTGTTTATGTACATAGAACAGGGTCAAAAGTAAGGGTCATGACCTTTTTAAGACATTCTTTCTTCCTAAATAAGATCTCTTGTTGAAAGATATTTAGCTACACTGTTCCAATTATATACTTATTTTGTTTAATGCAACTTACTAAATGCCATAAAGTGATTTCAGTACTTTCAGTACTTTGATTAGTTCTTGGTAGCAAACCTCAGTTGTGATAAGACCGGATGTGGGACGTCAAAAGTAGTGCATAAAAAACTCAGGGGGCTTTACTAGACCTTGCCCAATTACATTTTTAAATAGATATCACTGTGCAATTTTGCCAAGGTTAGAGCTTCTAAGGTTTACAAAAGAATTAGTCTGAGTTGGATGACTATCGCACTATATTTACAGCACACGGACTTATTATTACTGAAATATGGGAGCATGAAACTAAATATTATGACCAAAATTGAAACAATTTTGACTGTCATTTCATGACTGGGAATCTGCCTTCTGAGCTCTTGTTAGAACTGTTCTACCCCTCTAGGGTTCTTGAAATTTTCACCAAATCTTCTACTTGGATACCTAAATCTGCGACAGAAAGGCCTAGATGGGGAAAAGCGTCTGACGCCAGATACGCTACTTCAACCTTAACCTTTATTCAAAATTTCATTTTTCGGGAGGGGGTATCTGCCTTTTAAGCTCTTGTTAGAACTGTTCTATCCCTCTAGGGTTCTTGAAATTTTCACCAAATTTTCTACTAGGATAGCTGAATCTGCGACAGAAAGGCCTAGATGGGGAAAAGCGTCTGACGCCTGAAGTATAATATCTCGTTTTTACGTTTAAAACGTAGTCTTGTGGTCTTAATGTACAGGTGGTTTTTATAAAAAAAAAAAAAAAAGATATTCTCTTCATCTGGACATTATATTTATGTAATAATGTTGATCTTAATGATAAAGGGTATGAGATATTCGCTTTTTGTGCAAAAAAAAAAAAAGAATAGAATTGCGGGCTGGCGGTTTTTAAATAAATTGCGGGCTAGCTTCACACCAGTTGCATTTAGGGCAATTGTACGGGGAATGTTCTTTTGCGTGCCAAGCCAACCATGGTATGTGACATCATTTTAGCGCTCTCTCTCTCTCTCTCCTCTCTCTCTCTCTCTCTCTCTCTCTCTCTCTCTCTCTCTCTCTCTCTCTCTCTCTCTCTCTTTCATAACCCTGTGACTTTTTTCTAAATGCCGAGTGCTTGGCAAAAGAAAAAACACTACCTGTTTTCAAGTCTTGGTCAGACCGCACTCTCCCACATAAAAAGCGAGCACTATCCCAAATGAGCTGCCGTAGTGATATATCTTATACGTTTGAAAACACTTAACGGAAACTAAAGACACCATTAGAAATGTCTTAAACGATTTTTCTTTTATTGTATACGACAATATATTGACATAAACCATTTTAAAGGTATTAAATGATAATTTAAAAGAAGAAGAAGAAGAAGAAGAAGAAGAAGAAAGAAAGAAAGAAAGAAAGAAAGAAAGAAAGAAAGAAAGAAAGAAAGAATAATATAGGACAGTTAAGATAAATATTAGAAAGTTCATGTTTTTTGTTTCGTTACTGTGTGTGAGTAAGTATATAAGAATGTTGTGAAACCTTTGATAAACTAGGGCGGTATTTTTTTTTTATTCAATTCTATTTTAACACTGGTCGAATCTGTATTTGTCTTGCCTTGTCTTGCCTTGCCTTGTCTTGTTGTTCTTTTATAAGCCTTTCTTGTTTCTATTTATTTTTACGCTGGCTGTTGCCTAGATTCAAGTTTCACAGTCATTCACTCATTTGGTTGTACACGCAAATGTTCTCATTTTTCTCTCATCAATATTTTTAAAACATTTTAAGTTTCATGAGACAATGTTTTGTTTTGTTCGACAAACATGAAATGTCTTAAAAACTGACATTAAAACATTCACTAATTTGACCTGAGCGTACACTCAATTGAGTGAATGATAATTAAACTGTAACTATTACTGCATACCTATTGGTTACTTTTCTCTTCTATATCAAACCTTCTCTTATTTAATTTTCTGTATGCTTTTTTCTTTCTTTCCTTCTTTCTTTCTTTTGCTTTTTTTTTTTTTTTTTTTTTTAACTTTGTTTGATTGTCATTTGTAAATTTTTGAACACCTTATTTTATAAAAATACAAAAATGCACATGACAAAGCTGTTGGCATTAGTAAATGCCAAATACATGTTTTTCAGCTAAAAATTGTATCTTGCTTGTAAATTGCTATTTGGATGTCGTATAGAATGTACAAAGTATAGAATTGGAGGCAATGGGAAAAAAATTATGTGATTTGGTTAGTAAGTGACCCGTAATGTAATTATTTTGGCATTAAAGAAGACAAATCCTCCAAGGCTACAAACTTGTTGAAATGTCAAAAAAAAAAAAAAACAAAAAAAAAAAAAAAAAAAAACAAAAAAAAAAAAACAACAAAAAAACAAAAAAAAAAAAAAAAAACGTGTTTCAAACAGCTAACCAGTAATCCAGATTTTGTTATTATTTTGAATGTTTCATTCCCATTTAATCGACATTTTGAAAATTTAGTACCTGTAGGTGAAGTTTTAAATGCCAAATGGGAATTGCTGACGGTTGTAGTGTTTATACTATTTTTGAATTTAATCATAAAATACATTCAAAAATGTTAAATTCAAAAATGGTATATTCTATTCTATTCTTTATTAAACCAAACACACTGTACCTTTTTACGGTATATAGGTACATGACAGAAGGATTAAACAAAGCAAAGGGTTTTAATTACAGGTGTGAGGGTATAGTCTGTTTCTGTAAAATAAATAACAATTATAGATGTTTTATATTCTGTATGATATATCCCTTGTTATAATTCCATGTTAAACATCAGGATTAAATTCACCTAAAATAAAAAAAATTGACTTCGTGCACATCAAGATGGTATTTATGATAATAATTTTTACAATGCAATCCCAGAACTGACTCTCTTGTTATAAGTAAAATAATCTTGACTGGGGTGTAAAAAACCATGATTCCACTTCATTTTCTATAATGGAAATTTTTCCTCCAAACATAATAAATAAGTTTATTTATTTATTTATGAAAAAATAAATAAATCTATAAATTTATATTAAAAAGTTCATTTATGAATTCAAACAAACAAATAAATAAATAAATAAATAAATAAATAAACTGGGCTTACAAATTTGAAACCTATTTAATTACATATGCTGCACATGCAAATCTTGACAGAAATACAAAACTTTATAAAACTGTTTCGATCTACTATACAGTGTTGTTGTGGCTACATCAAAAAAAAAAAGAGAAAGAAAGAAAGAAAGAAAAAGAAAGAAAGAAAGAAAAAAAAACCTGTCGATGACTGTAGTAGTTGATAACATCTGAAGTTCCTTGAATTCTTTATAGAGATGTCATGTGCAGATTTTGGATGCATTATTTTAATAGAAATTCAAAATCAGCACATGACAGAGAAAATCATAAACAATTCTACTGAACCCTGAGTGAAAATGTATATAAGAGCCCAGTAATGAATACCTTTTATTGATATTTGACAATGATAGGGGCATTGTTTATATAAGTTTCGGGTGGCCACTTCACCATTTACTGAAATATGTTACAAATGTCTGTTATCAATTTAGAACTGTTTATTTACATTTTATCATAGTATCATTCTTATTGAATATATAAATTTATAAAAAATGTATGAAATAAAAAAATAAGGAGAATTTCGGAAACTCGATGAATTAAAGGGCTACATGGCATGAAAATGAAAAAAATTCTATATTTTTTACGACTTATGCGGTCCCAATGTCGGTAGTTCAATTCTCACAAAATATGCTATAAATAATATGTTACATGTGTATTCAACAAATTGACCAATGAATATTACTGTTACATACGTCATTTGTAGTTTTTACATTGGCTTCATCGATTTCAGTCACGTGACCAAGAACTTTGAACGGGGCGGCTCTCCGAATAATAACGTGGATTGAAAAATAAACTATTTAATTTTAAATTTCAATAAAGTTTGAATCGTTATATACTAGAGGGGTATTTCCACAGCTTCAATTTAGAATTTTAATTTTTAAGAAACGTCTGATTTTCCAAAAAAAGCAAACCGTAGCGAAAGTGCCAAAGGTTACGACCTTTATTGCAGGTAAAATGGCTGTCAAAGCGACGACTATATAACAACATCGGATGAAAAATTCAAGACTTTATAAATGTTAATATAAAATTTTGGAAACATTTATAGTATAGTGGAACAATTTAAAGTGATAAATATAAAACTGAAAGAGTTTTTAGACGTTCTGTTTAAACCAAACAAGAAACATTATTCGTTTTTAACAACATACGTACTTTTTCCCACAAATTCATTAATACAGAGGAATAAGCAGATCGTGCTTACTACAATACTTTAAGTTTATGCTGAAAATCCGGTAATTTTAAAAACTCTGGCATTGAAACATTGTACGTCTACACAACACAACTTTGACCGTCCAAAACTTAGGTGCGCTGAGAAAACGACGGCAGTTTATCTAAAAACTGGCTTAAACACAGAGACACATTCAGTCTACGGGTTGTCCACGGCGAGTTTATCAGCTCTTATCTGGATTTACACACAGGTAAAATTATGTCTTCAATACAATATTTACAATTCAAAATCCAGCGTTGCTGAGGATCTGTGAATTATGGCCTCTTGTGGTATTATGAGAGGGTCGTATAACCATATACCACGCCTGATTGTAATAAAATGCAAAACAGTTACTGTAGGTTAAAGTTCATTTACTCATATTATTACATGTTGAATTTTTTTCTTGCAACTCTTCCCGCGGCAAAAGTGGTAGCGTTCTATTTTTCAATATAGCCTGTCATTTATTTGTTCACGTTCAGCGCTATCTTTTGGAGAAAAACTCGGGACGTGTTCTTCATATCAGGACGAATTTGATGTTCGGTTATCTTAGCCAGAACTATGGTAATGAAATATTTCGTCATTAGATTTATCGCAGGTTTTTACAACATGTCAATATACCGGTAGTTAGATTCGCTATCAGGGACTTGGCTTAGCCCACCGTCCTCGATAATTGCATATACAATCTGTGATAAAATTTTATCATTTTAAGTTTCTCTATTTGAAGCCATTTTGGTATTTCTGTCGAGTAGTCACAGATAAACCATATAAGAATACACAACTCTGATTTTTGATAGAAACTTTTTCGTTATTTTGGATTTAATTTATTTTTAATTAATTTTTTTTTTCAAATTCAATTTTTTTTTAATTGTCTAAACGAAATATGATTGGATCTCTAGGAATGTACTTAAATATTCATTTCAGGTAAGTCAACTATAATTGTTTAAATTGGAAAAAAATGGCTACGTCGTAAGAATTCCGGAACCTCTAACATTTACCGTGCACAAACCTTCGTCAAAACCAGCTGTCATTTGTCTAAATTTAGAACTGTTGAACAGGTATCTCTGTATAGCTAACTTATATTTCATTCCATTTTTAATTACCGAAAATTTTGTTTTTGTTTTTCTAGATTTAGTAAGTATGTGGTTCGCTAAAACTATTTTCTTATTTAACAGGTGTGCATTGATATCATTCTGGCAGGTGTGCAGGGGCAACGTGAAAAAGTTCCTTGAGCAAGGTGTATATTCCACTACAGTAGTTACACATAGGTGCGTTGTGAAGCAAAGTCATGTCGCAAAGTGGAGAGGAAAATTTTCAAAGTTCAGAAGAAAACGAAATAAAACAGGAATATATTGAACCCGGATCTCCTCGGGAACAACAACGAATTGAGTTAGAGGAAATCGAAACTCCAATTCAAAATTACGCCGCAGTGGAAGAAGTTCGGGAGGCGGATGACAGTCCAGAGTCCGGTGAAGAAATTGGGTCAAGTCCTAACGGGGTATTGATACCAGCGAGTACAGGTGGATCAGAACACGTGTACATAGAACAAACTCAGTCAGTAGTACTGGAAAATACTGGACAAATTGTACTGGAAAACCAACAATCTTCAGCTGAAACTGTCCAAGCAGTTGAGAGTATTAGCCAAGAAGTGTCAAACTCGCCACCAACAGTTGAAGTACATACTACCCCCAACGGTGTGTTGTCCACCCCCGGTGTTAGTTACGAAGGAATACACTTACATTCACATTCTGGAGTGACACATTTACAGAGCCCGTTTGACAACGCTACACACCTATTACCTACAGAGGATGTAGAGGCCTTCTTTAACCATATGGATAGACCTATGGCTACTTCTGTGAATTTGTCCGGAGCTCCTTATACAAGTGGTAACAGCCATCTGACCACTTTAACTAACGCCCATCCTTCAATAGCACAAACAATTTATGAAGGGTCATTAGTGGATGGTCAAGGGTCCGGAAACATTGTCACAATGCAACCCGTTTCATTTACTGATTCACAAACTTCAAATTATCTTCATTCCTCATTGACGCCTTTGTACGTTTCTTCGCCTCGGACTATTGGAAATTCCGTACACTATGGCGGAACAAATGGATCAAATGGTACTGTTTGGACGTTACCCGTGGATGAAGCCTTGTATAAGGGAACCTCAACAAGTCCTAATCCATCACAGTTTTCTCCTTATTCTTCATCTAATGAAAGAGGATCGTCCCCGCAGACAAATTCATATTCTAGGAACAGTTTACCTTATTCGAGTTTTTTGAATTCGGATTTACAATCGTCAGGGTGGAGTGCTTTTAATCCCACTGGAATTTCTCCGGATAATAGAGTACAAGGTAAGATTATTTATTTATTTATTTATTTAAAACAATTATCATAATACATGTATTGTAGTTTAAATATATTTTCATTCATTTATTCATTCATTCATACATTTATTTTAGTTTAAATTTATTTTCATTCATTTATTCATTCATTCATACATTTATTTTAGTTTGAATTTATTTTCATTCATTTATTCATTCATTCATTTTGGCTCTACATTAACAAAAGGTTGGCAAAGAGAACATATTAATTACTAATATGAGTTCTTGAACTTATAATTAAAACTACTATTTTAGTGTATTTTTACGAAATACCACTTATTAAATTTTTTACTGATATAAGTAAAGATATTGCCTTTACTGTTTGAAGTACAGATTTTTTTTTTAAATTTCTTTTTTAAATTTCATTTTTTGAATGTCTCTTTTCAAAATAAACGTCATTTTAAATTAACAAATTACATTTCGGTACAATAAATAATTTCCTAATACGTAACAGAAAATGCATTTTAGTCTGCTAAATTCATATCAATAAAATTGTTATAAAATTAGTACCAATTTCAAATAAAAATTTTATTTATTTTATAATAAAAAAAAATTTCAAATGAAAAAATTATTTATTTATTTTCAAATGAAAAATATATTATTTATTTATTTTCAAATGAAAAATATATTATTTATTTATTTATTTATTTATTTATTTATTTATTTATTTATTTATTTATTTATTTATTTATTTATTTATTTATCTTCTGACACTTGGCAGACAATTTTGTACCCTATAATAAATATGACAGCCGACACCATTTCCCTCCCACCCAAGTAACTGGATGCAATTTACTAATTAACTAATTTACTTCAAGGTGTCAGTTGCTTAATAAACTAATAATGAATACTGGTCATTACTGTAAGGTAGTTAATTCCGCATCTTCTGGTTTAGTATATTGGACAAGCACATGTAACAGATGACACAAAAATATGATGAAAAAAAAAATTGAAACCAAGCAAAAAAAAAATTAATAACGTTTTTTTTCAACGTACTATTATTTATTTATTTATTTATTTATTATTATTATTTATTTATTTATTTATTTATTTATTTATTTATTTATTTATTGAATATAATATATAATTGAAAAATGATAAACAGCAAATAATTTCCATAATGAAAAATAAAAAATGTACAGAATGGCGAAACTTTTATACAATATTTTTAATACTAAAAAATAAATCGGTAACTGAACACGGCATTGAATTTACGACTGAAATAATTTCTTTATCATTTGATATTTTTAATCATTTTATGTTAGAATGATGCATGGCTAAATTTTAAAATGATTATCAAGGATTCAAAGTGTACTAATTAAAATGACTTAAATTTTCCCATAGATAATAAATTAATAATGTAACCAGTGATATATAAATCAAATTTAAACGTCGCTGATGTAGCACTTTGAAAAATTTGCACCTATTTTCCGTATCATTGTCACTATCGAAATATTTGAGGAAATTGGCGATGTTATTTGTCATAATTTCAACAATTCATTTTTTTAATCGCTCTTTGTTTCATTACTTCCTTTTTGCCTCTGAATAAATAAAAAAAAATCAGAATTAAAGTTGTTATTTTCGGGTATTACTAACACACGTTGCCCAGATATAACCTGATACATTTAAGGGGTGTGTCAAATACTAAACTTTCAAATTTAACACACGAATTCGTCTATTTTTCCAAAACATCTTTGTAAATCTTTAATCACTTATTATTTGATTTTTGCGTTGGCCACTAGTGAAAAAAAAAAAAAAAAAAAAAACTGTAAAAAATACATGTTGTATAGTTACGATTAAGAGGAGATAATCATAAAAAAATATTGGTACGAAATATTTTCCCGTATAAGATAATAAGTTTAAATAACAAAAAAAATTTTTTTTTAAAAATAATAATAAAATAAAAAAATAAAAAAAAAAATAAAAAAAATAATTAAAAATTAATTAAAAAATAATTAAATAATAATAATAATAAAATAATAATAAAATAAATAAATAAAAATAAAAATAGTAATATTATTATAATGATAATAATAATAATAAATATAATGAACGGTCTTTAACCTAAAAGTCTTTGGAAAAATAACTTGGACTTATCTAAGAAATTCATTCTTAACATCACTTTGAAAATTTTCTCACAGAAATAGATATATAGTTGTTTTTATTTCACATCAGATGCACGTCAAACAAATGACTGTTAATATTTATTTAAAAATTAATTCAACGACTTCACACTAACAACCACAAATATTAGCATTTTGGTCTTTTTTCTATTGTAAAAAAGCATAAAGCATTTTTTTATTTTATCATTATATACATTCAAAAAATGGTTTATGACAAAATAAAGCAATTACGATACAGACAGTTAATATTGTTTGCTCTCTCTCTCTCTCTCTCTCTCTCTCTCTCTCTCTCTCTCTCTCTCTCTCTCTCTCTCATTTTTTCTTTTCTTTTCCTTCTTAATAATTTCATTTTATCTTTGGTGTTACGTTGGAATGACATATGATTAATAGAATTTTAAATATTATCATATATTTTGCGATCTTAACTTTGTTATAAATTCTCTTAGTATATTTTGTTATTAAATTAGCCACTAATTACTTGTTTTTGGTTTCCAATCTAAAGTTGTGGGTTTTTTAGTCAATTAAACAAGACGAGGACTAAGATTAGTTTAGTGTCTAATAAGATAACGACGGATTATCAATCCACATTAATCTAGGTTAGGGCTTCATCTTGGTAAGAAGATGACACGGGATGGACAAGCTGTTGACACGTTTGAATTTCCAATTAGATTGATGGTTTTATGACACTGTCAACGAAGTAATAATAATAATAATAATTAATGGTTTATGAATTATATAATATTATCATCTATAAAATTCATGAAACATCATGGATAAATTTCATATTTTTCCATCGTGACCAAATATCATCAAATTTAACATGGGAGATTTAATTATTAAAAATTATTTGCAAATAATAATAATAATAATAATAGTAATAATAATAAATGGATTATGAATTATATAATATTATCATCTATAAAATTCATTGATGAAACATCATGGATAAATTTCATATTTTTCTATCGTGACCAAATATAATCAACTTTAACATGGGAGATTTAATTATTAAAAATTATTAGCAAATAATAATAATAATAATAATAATAATAATAATAATAATAAATGGATTATGAATTATACAATATTATCATCTATACAATTCATTGATGAAACATCATGGATAAGTTTCATATTTTTCTATCGTGACCAAATATCATCAACTTTAACATGAGAGATTTAATTATTAATAATTATTTGATAATAATAATAATAATAATAATAATAAATGATAATAAAATTTTGAAAAAAATATTATTACAATATGCTATGAAGAATTGCAATAATAGAACAAAATTTGTTTTTTTTTTCTTTCTTTCTTTTCTTTTTTTTTTTACTTTGACTCAGATACCTTATTGTTACCGACCTGAAACTATTTCTTTACTACTGGGTGTCACTGAAAAATGATAATAATTGATGACAATTTTTTAGAATTTGTATATGCGTTACTATTTATAGATATCATTCTGATTTCAATGGTTGCTGTATTCACACTAAAATTTTTAAAAATACTATTGAGGAAATTAGTTCATGACATTTAAAAAAGAAATAAACCGTGTATCTGGAAAATTTACAAATTTTTAATCAAGTATTTTAATTGTTAATAATAATAATTTAAATCAACCTAAATTAAAATACCCCCCCCCCTTTTTTTTTTTTTTTTTTTTTTTTTTTTTTTTTTTTTTGCAATATATATGCAATAAAATATATGCAATATAATATTATTATGTAGATATTTAAGTTTAGAAAAATAAAACGGTGGGCAAAATTCGCTCAACACGTGTTCAACTACATTGTGTTTACGTTGACAGATTTGAGATTTAAATTTTACAACCCCAATAAAGGAATAAAATTTACAAATGTAAATTCTAAAACCATAAACCCAGTTATGTGCTACTTTTCTTTTGGAAAATTTCGCTGATACACATTATCATTTAAATTTTCGTTCATATGTTTTGCTGTTGTGGTTCTTAGTTAACCCCAGATAATATGTCTCCTATCCACACACAGTATGACCGATTGTGACAAGTGTCTAATTACTTTCAAGCACCATCACTACGGTAACTCAGTTGGTAGAATGCATCGTATGTGGGAGGTTAAGGATTCGAACCCCGGCCGGGTCTGACCAACACTTGGAAATTGGTAGTGACTATTTTTTCGACAAACACTCGGCATTTAGAAATGAAAGTCACCGTAGGTCCTTCGGATGAGACCTAAAACCCGATGCCCCGGGTCACGACAGGCGTGGACTCGTTTAAGAACCTCCCCTGCCATTTGCACTGCAACGGAAAATTCTGATACTTTAATAGCTGGTGGACGTCTCGATATCAAGCGAAAATTTCTTAACTTGGACGTAAATCCCCATTTAATAATCAAATCAAACTATCAAGCACTTTATTCAGCTATGAAATTAAAAAAAAATCATTTGATTACCCTATTGTGACAGTGTTTGGTAAAATACGTTTTTTCGTAAAACGCGCCGGTTTGAGAGACTGTTGATTGCTGAATATGTTAGTTGGTTTGGGTTCCACAATGTATTTTAACCACTCCGCTGGACAGTTTTGTTTACTATATACAATGCAGTTTACAGTCAAGAATCTTTAATAAAGTTGTAGGATGTTTAATTCTTTATATATATTATAAAATTTTAAATGATAATTGTTAAATTCAATGGTTTAAAAGTTTACAACCTATGTTTGGATAATAAAGTAGATTCCGCTTATTTGCATATTCCGGTTAATTATTTAAAATTGATCATGCAATTAAGCGGGGTGTACTGTATAAAGGGTTCTCAAACTTTAAAAAACAAAGCTCGTTAACTAGCCGTGTTGATCACTTTTTCTAAGGTTTATCATATAAACTATTTTGTTGTGAATTAAAGTTACAAAATTATTTTTTCAGTTAATAAACCATTTATAATGTTGTACAATTATGTGAGTTTAGAACTTCAAACCGTAAACGACCGATAGAAACCGGTGGATGGTCGGGTATCAACAGGGAAAATAGAACATGTACACTTTGTGATCCAGATATTGGGGATGAATTTTATTGTTTCTTAGTATGTAAAACTATAAACTATTATAAAAGGTTAAATATAGGAAAAAAATCAAAGTTGCAAATGTAATAAAATTCAATATTTTTTTCTCTTATAATGATATATTGACGATTCACAGTGTTTGTAATATTCCTCGTACTGTTATATACTATTTTTTAAAAAACAACATTTATTATTCAATGCAAAATGATATTGAAAAGACCAAACACCAAAATATACTGAATGATAAAATTTATAAAAGTTCATCATAGCGCCATTAATTTTTTTTTTGTCCTCAAATGTTAGCTCTTTATTCACGCATGAAGTGTAAATGTTTATATGTAAATATTGTGTATATTCCCTATACTGTAAACAACGGTTTATGAGAAATAAATAATCGTTAATGGTGGTCCTTGTCTCAGTGGCCTAACTTGCAAGGACAACCAGGTCATTTAAACTTTGTATTTTAAGACACAGTTAATTTGCCTGGCTGTCGGAATTTAAAGAACAGGGTATCGGTTGGTTTACCCGATGCCAGAAAATTCTGACTTGGGGAGTGCTATGCTTATATATAGCACGAAATACAAGATACAGTATTATGTCGTACGTGCAATTTTTCCTTTTTAAAGGTAACAGCAACAACAATTAAAAAATTCTTTTATTTTATTTATTTTTTTTTTTTTTTGAATTTTATTTTATTTATTTATTTATTTTTTTTTGGAAAAAAGATTTACAACTCAGAAGTTATGTGACTTAAGAAAATTTTTAAACAAATATACGTACTATTTCACAATTAGGCGAAACTTAAAGAATATTTACCCGATACTTGGGGACTAGTTTGAAGCCATAAAATGGATGCAATAAAAATGTCATTTTGGAAAAAAATATACGGCTTTTGCACC